>JAWWEU010000005.1:5706136-5753630 GCA_035583155.1 Acropternis orthonyx
GGCCCCGCGGGCGGCGGGGGGCGCGCCGGGGGCGGCGGCCCCGAGGGCAGCGCCGGGCCGGGGCCGGGGCCGCCGCCGGGCCGCGGCGTGCGGGGTGTTGTTCGCACGCCCCGCACGATTAAATACCGCGGGGGGGAGAGGCCCCCGGGGGAATGCCCCGTGCCGGGGCTGCCCTGGCCGGCCGTGCCCCCTCCGCCCCGGGAGGTTCTGCTTTCAGTGAACTGCGATGTGACGCCCAGGCAGCCCTTCGCCGATGTGGTTGGGCTCTTTTGTTGGCTTATTTTGTGTACAAATACAGCTGAACGACTTTGCCGCTCTTGCAGTGTGTTGCAATTTGCCAGCTGGCTGAATGTGACATGTTACCTGGGGCTTCCTCGCTTTTAAGGTTGTTTCTGGGTGTATCAGAGGAGGATGAGCTCGTAACCTGCAGAGGAACAATATAGTCGGATTTAGGCTAAGGTAGGGATTAGTACATTAAAAAGATAGCTGTCTCTAAGTATGGATCTTGTAATTTTTTTTATATCCCTGCCATCTCCGTGTCACTTGGCTTCCTGAGCACTGTGTCCTGGATCCAAGGGTCACTGCATTTGCTTGAAAATAGAGGATACATGTTGTTTATGGTTTTGTTTGAGTTGTGCTCCCAGTTTCCGTAGGTGCTCTTTGGATAGTCTGACTCCAGGTAGTTATGACATAATTATTTCCGTGACAAGAACAGTAAGCCAGCCATGGAAGTATGACTTAATTACAGTATCTGGCAGAAGATGCTATATTAGGAGGAAGAGGTCTCTTTTGCAAACACCAGTTTTGCACTGAGCTTTTTTTAATCATTTTTATACTTAACTTTAGTGGAAATACCTTCATGAAATTAATTTTGGGTTGAAATTGCCCTTCCCCAGAACATACATATTGGGATATGTTCCCAGAAGATAAACAGAGGGATCAGAAAGTTCCTTCAGTGTTCTGTTCTTGAACAGAGTGCAGCTGGAACGTTCCTCTTATCCCTCAGCTGGCAGTGGCAAAGAAATGGCTGGATGCCGTGGGACACCTGCACCATGCAGGGCATTTACCTGCTTCATCCTCTGAAGGGAATTGCTGCTGTAGGGAGAAAGAAAGGGGAGCAGGATTTCCCTGTGTCCTCCTTGAAAGCAGCATATCCCTGGGGAGCTCCTGTGAAATGTCTTGTGGACCTGCTTGTCAGGATAATGGTTTGGGATTGTGTGTTCATATTGATGCTGTGAGGCAATTCAGAATTTTGCCTGACTGAGAGTATATCCCGTTTTCTACTTGTAATGCTGGCTTTTGAAATTTTACAAAGCATTTCTACTAAATTAACTTGATTTTTTGTTACTTGCGTAATGAAATAATGTAGTGCTCATACTGACTTTTATTGAGAACTCACAGAAAGAAGGATTCTGCAATTTTTTAGTGGATTAATTTGCACAATGGAAGCAATCCAGTGGAAGTCAACATTTCTAGTGCTTTTGGCACATTAAGAAGATTTTGTATGTTGTTTGATGAATTGTTTAACTTAAAAGTGCTAAAAACTAATTACCTAAATTTAGTAACAATGCACATGAATCTACTTTTTACTTTTTTTCCTTTTCATTAGAAATGCATGCATACATGCATAGGTACCCATACTGTATCCTTGGTTCATAGTTTTGATTCTAGGGTTTCATCAAATCTTTGGAAAAAAACCAATTTATCTGATGTTCTTAGATTTTTTTTTTTTTTTTATTTCTGTTGATATATGAAATACTGTTTTCAGCAAGAAGTTTGCAAGTGGTATGAAATAGTTCAAAGGCCATCCCTTCCTTAAGGATTCCAGTTGGGGTGAAGGGATCATTCATTATTGCTTAAATACAAGATCCAGATAAACTTCTATGTCACGAGTACTTACTGCTGTATTTTTATTTGGCATAAGCACCACGTCAGTGGAGGTTAAGAACAAGGTGTGTAAATTGAGTTTCAGTGTGTGGCTGCCCTTTAAGCCAGTTGCACGATCAGTTCAGGCCTCTGGAAGCCAGTTGAGCCTCTGAAAGGCTTTAAACCTATGAGTGCTGTACTGTGTTTTTCCAGCCTCCTCAGGGACATTGATACAAACATTGTGTGTGTTTGTTTTTAAAGTCAGAGCAACTTGGAGCGGTTTCTGGTGTGGCCACAGGACACGGTGGGATTTGAGGCAGGTGCTGCCCCTCCTCTGGCTCCAGTGCTTGATTGTGAAGTGTTTAAAGGACTAATACAGTAAAACCCAGTATCAGAACCAAAATGGACTAGAACATTGGAAACCTGCATGAAGTGGAGAGGTAGGGGAAGCTGCTGTAGCTTAGTTACACTGCCAGTGTGACAGAGAATGGCTTTCCCCAGTTTGGAATGGGAGTCAGCAGCAGTAGTAGGGTCAGAAGTGTGTTCTTGGCATTGGATGATGGTGATGCGCCTCTCTCTGACCTTCTCTGGGAGTCATTCTGTGTTGTAGGAAAAACCCTGTCAATGCAGAGAGTGATCTGTAACAAGCACATCTCTTACAGATCTCACATCCAGCACATTTTGCTCATTTCATAGTGTAATTGTAAGATATTTGCACCTACATATGTTAACAAGTTTTGTATAAAGCAAAGCCTTTCCTGTTACTTTAGTTACTCAGCAATACTTTTGTAATTCTGGTATCTTCCGGTTATAGTTTTATATATTTTTACTTATACATACACAATCTAATGATCACCCCTTAGAACTTTTCAATTTTTCTTATTGTAAATACAACATCAAGAGTTTCCTACCGTGTTCTGTATCGTCACTGAGGCCAGAGTCTTGTTGCATCCCTAATTTGTGTGTTAAATTTTGTCTGCGCTGCACTGACTTCCTTCTAGGTAGATTTTGGTAATATTGTACTTACTAAGGTAAATTCTATAACCAGTAGTAACAGGGAGATATGAAACACTGTGTAGCGCTTGTGTTTGTTACTAAGAATACCCATGGGTTTAGTGCTGGTGGAGCCTGAGGCGCTTCAGTGGCCAGTAATCTCTGATAGTTTTAGTTTTAAGTGCTTGGAAAAGTGTCAAGCATTGGTAACAGTTTGTACTAAGTAATGTCTTGTTCATCTTAACAAACATAAATGTGTGTTAACTTTTTAAAACTATTGACACAGAACATGTGAGAGGGTTGAATGATTTGTAAAAGTTCTCAGACAGAAAAATGGGCCTAACGCTGTAAACAGTCCTGGAAAGACCCCCTTCCCCATCACATTAGGAATGTCTGCAGACATTATCTGTGCTGCAGCGTGAACACAGTGCAGAAGACAACCTTTCCTACTGTTTCTGACTGTGGCTGTAACCTTTGTTTGCAGAATTTCCTTTTATTTTTGCTGAGGAAGTTCAGCTGGGTTATACTGGTGAGGAGGTGAGGGGGGCACTGAGGTTAATCACCCCACTTACTGGTGGAAGGCTGGCTGAGACATTTGAGCTTAAGGACAATCATAATGGGGCAGATAAAAGCAGGTCTTGGATAAAATACAAGTCTCCCTATCTCAAAGGAGGGAATGCTTTATAGAAGGAAGGTGATAACACTTATGTTTGTAGTACTTTCGCTGTTTATATTTAATCAAGTACTCCCTGGGGAAACAAAACTTGCAAGCCTGTTCTCTTTCCCTTTAGTTGCTCTTCTACGCTCTTGTTACTCTTTGACAGCCAGTTGGGACCACATTTTGAAGCATATTTGAAGTAATGTCAAAAGATTCTCGAGTTTCTTGTGTTTTCTGGAAGAATCACGTCTTGGGTGAGGAGAGGTCTCTGCTGAAGGGGAAGCAGGAGGAAGTTACATTTCCTTGTAGGGAGAGCTGCAAACCAGTCTGTGGATATGTTTCCCCAGCCCCAGCATGTCTCCTCAGCTTGCCCGAAGGGCTGTGAGCCAGAGTGTGACTGAGGAGCACAAAATGAATGGGTAGGAAACCAGGTATAGTCAGTTCTACTCCTAATGAAATGATTAAAAAGAGCAGCTCAGAATGCAAGAGCTCACAGTTTGGCTTGGCCTTTATTTTTGAAGAGGCCCTGTTATGTCCAAGTTTGACCCAAAATGTATGCATTTGAGGGAGTTAAATACAGTGGAACAACTTGAGAGGAAGAAGGGGAAGGGAAAATGGGTAGAAATAGCTTCTTGAAAGTTTTTTGGCTTTTTTTCCCCCCTGTTTGGAAGTAAGCCTTGCCCTGAGATTTTGCAATTCAAATGTAGAATTTTCTAATGCTTGTCTGAGAGGCGGAGGAAACAATTGAAAGCGGCAGAAATGAAAGTGAAACATTCTCCTTCCCTCTGATCGAAGCTGATTTGGAACATTTTTTATTTGGTTGTGTAGGTATGCATAGATTTAATAATTTTCTAGAACTTGAGGTCAGATAGTAT
The DNA here is from genome assembly GCA_035583155.1 of Acropternis orthonyx. Taxonomy (NCBI): domain Eukaryota; kingdom Metazoa; phylum Chordata; class Aves; order Passeriformes; family Rhinocryptidae; genus Acropternis; species Acropternis orthonyx. Next base: position 5,710,529 of record JAWWEU010000005.1, read on the forward strand.
CTTGTCTGACCTCAAGCTGTTGTATTTCAGCCAGATTATTTTTCTAAAAAGAGCCAAGAGCTCGGCTAGGTTTCGGAGGAGTAACTGGCACTGTGAATGCAGAAAGCAAGGGAAGGCGAGTCCTCGTAACTCCAGGATAGTGAATAAATGAAATGTGCTCAAGTGCTTTCAACAGGTTAATCACACCCCACTTTGCAGATGCAGGTGAAAAGCTTGGGTTTTGTTGCCAGCCTGTCTGGGGAAAAAAATTCATCTTTGATTCCAGGTCTGGCAATCTGGTATGAGCCTGAGCCTGTGAACAAGACGTGCCATCCAGGTTTCCAGAAAAATGCCACCTCAGCACCGATTCACTCCACTCCAGTGTTTTGTTTCCAACCGTGTTATTTTTTCAGAGGCGCTCCTTTCCCTCTCCCTAGTTCCCTCTCTCCCCTCTCTCATATGTAGATGGCCAATATCTGACAGAGGAATCTTTTTGAGACCCTCTTAGGTTTAGGAGTGGTCTCTTTTTTTTTTCCTGTGTTAAGTTTTACTAGTTGGTTTACTTCGCAGTTCTCTGGGAGATGCTAATTTGGTACTGTTCTGTATGTTGCAGCAGTTTAAATTATTTTTTGTTTGCTAAATCATTTCAGGATTAAAGAGTAAAAGAAAAATAAAATGAGAAAAAAATCCCCAAATTCAACAATATTATTATTGCACTTGTGTTTTGGATTCTACATTTCATTGTGGAACTCTTAACCTTTTTTGGGGGTACAAAATATTCTTTTCTTATGAAATGTCATGACGTCTCTTTATTCATATTTGTCAGGAGTAATTAATATATCTGTGTTGTTTCACATTAGCTACTTACATTTGATTATACTCACTCTCTTGATATGTAATATTATCACAGTACTCAGTTTATTAGCTGGGTTCTAGTTTTTACTTAGAGTTTCCTTTGTTGTTTTTTCCCATCGCATTCATACATTCGATTAAAGATTGTATATTCTCTTTGAATATATAACTGTGTATTTTATTGAATGGATGAGATCAAATAATTTGAATAATTTTTGTAGATTTTTTTAAAACCTCCTTTCAAAATATGACTCCAACAACTTGACACGTACAAGAAGCGGAGCAAACCGAGGCCCCTCTTTTCCTGCAATGCAATGCCGGAGTTCCATGGCAGCTTTAATGTGCGAGTGGTGCCAACAGGAGTTGTCCCCACCCTGCTAGTTGTTTGTTATTACCAGCCGTGCTCCTCCTCCTCCTCCTCCCTCTCCTCCCTGGTGCCAGCTTATTGTTGGGCTGGATTGGGGTTCCGGTTTGGTTCCCTTTGGAAGGCACAGGGAAGGAGCAGCGCCAGGAGTGGGTGTGAGTAGCCGGCTTGGAGAAAGGGTGTTGCTGTCCGGATGGAGTCGGGGCCGGCCCGCGCCCGAGTGGCCTCGCTGTGCGAAGGGGGATGTGGGTGGCAGAAATGAAGCCGAATCCGTGTGTGTGGCTTTTTTTTTTTTTCTCTGTTGGTTTGAATGTTCTTTGTCTTCCTCTTGAGGTTGAGCAAGTGAAACATAAGAAATAGTTCCGAGTTTGCAAAGTCCTACTCTCCTTTCTCTTTGGTTTCATTAAGAAAAACCAAAGCCACAGTACAGTCAAAGACAGTGCCATCCTGTACAGAGCTGGAAGAGCTCACCATGTATAGATAGAACTTCACACCGGTGCTCAGGGACTGGAGTAATTCAAATTTAGCCAATCTGGGGAGCTTGGGCTCTCCTCACCACTCTGGGGCTTGAGCAGCGCTGGGACAGGTGGGCAGAGTCCTGGTGCTGTTTGACTGGAATTGCTGTGGGAAAGACAGGCGGCAATCCAGAGGCAGATAATGTTTAATCGTCTCGATTTTTGATCTAGAAGTAAGAGCCAGGTGCAGTCAGTGTTTAATAGGAAATAGTTATAATATTAACTAAATGTGTTTCTGAGATAAAATACTTAGCCATTGGAACAAATGTAGGAAGACAGATTTTTTTTTTTTTCTTTTTTAGTTTTTATATTTTACTAAATACTGTGGTGCTAACATCAGCTTCAGGAAAGTTCTTGTGGATTTTGTTAGTTTCTTTGACTTTCATTTTTGAAAGATAATGTCTTTTCAATTATCTCAATAGAGACTTAAATAACCATTTTAGTATGTGCTTTGTGTCCTAAAGTACTTTCTGATTTGTGTCTCTTTAAAGTGAGAGAGAGGTAGTAAGTATATTATGTAGCCTGAAAAAAAATTACTTTTTTATAGTGATAATACTCGCAAAGGTGTTTTTGAGGTTTTTTTTAAAGCAGGAATTTTAATCTGATCCTTCCTTCTGGTTCTCATTATTGAAGTACAAAAGTACATTGCGATACTTTTAATAGTTGTAATTTATAGACTTTTCTATTATTCCTTTTCTTCACTAAACGATGAGTTACTTGTTTTGATGGGTTCTCTAAAGCCCAGATATTTCCCTGGATCATTCATTTACCTACCAAATCTGCAGCTGGACAGAGAAGAGAGAAACTCTGCATTCCATACCTTCCTAGAGTTTTACAAAATCTGTTTTCTTCTATGTCTAATACTTTATTCTCATAACTTTTAATTGCTATCTCAAGGTTATTTGAAAACAAAATCCAATTTCTTGTTACTAATTCTCCCCCTTCATTTTCTATATTAATAAGAATAATTCCTTACAAACAGACCCACTTACTCCTGCTTAACTTCCCATTGGAAACACAATCTTTGAGCTGTGGCCAACATAAAGCTCAGATATTTATACACTACCTAAAGCTCTGAGGGTTAGATGAGTAAAGTTAATCTTCAGCTAAACAAAATATTTACTATTTGTGGGGTTTCTTTGCTAAGCAAAATCTTATTCAATTGTTGGCAGTTGACTTATGTGAGAGTTGTATGTGTCAAAAACTTGCTGAGTGTGGATGCAGGTGATCAGTCAGGTTTATTATTAATACTTTGCATTATATCTCTAAATGCCTTTTGAAATCAGTTAATAAAATGGAGCTTGCTGGCTGGAACTGAATTAGTTTTCTCTAGTGGCTAATTTGAGCTGTGTATTTATTGAGTGGGATTTTTTAGATGTGTTAATTTTTTTCTTTTTTTTTTTCCTCCCAGTGTAGTTGCAGACATCTTGGTTCTTGTTTTTGTTCAGAAAGCCAGAAATAGGAAGGAAAAAGCAAGCTGTTGGCAGGTTTATCACTGAGTGTTTTTTACAGTGTTCTGCCATTTTTTGTCTCTTCATGTCCCCTCCTTTTTTAAATACAAATCAGTATGATCAAAATTTTCATGAGTTTTACTTGAGTACAGAATGTATTATGAAAATTCACTTATGCCTGTGGGGGGATTATGCTTCCTGTAATAATTTGTAGTTACACCTTCCTTTAGAGGAGTTTATCTACACAGAGCTTTAATTTTTTTCCTTCAATTTAAAAATGTCTTATCATTATTTCTTCAGTAGACAATCAGCTACGATCCTTGCCTGCACAGAGGATTTAAAATCAACTGCAAATTGCTGAAGAATTGCACTTCAAGTGGTCTCAAGAGACAGCAGAAGCAGGTCTTCACTATAATGGAAGAGGCCAAGAGCTCAAAGAATGGAAATCATGACCCAAGGAAGTCTGTCCGTCTTGTCTGTGAGGAAGGCAAATCAGTCAAAGTTACAATTAATCAAAATTATAAACATAATAGAAATGACAAGTCTGTGAAGGATGTTGGGAGAAGTTCTCCAAGTGGGAATAGCAGCAAAAAAAATAAACACAATGATGTTTGTTCTGAAAAGCAAGGAGAAAATAAATCATGCAAAGTAAATACTTGTATTCCTGGAACTAAAGATATGGGATCAAACGTTCAGGATCGAAGTCATGGAAAAGCAAAAAAATTTTCTAATTTATCATCAGCAATGGAAAACCTGAAACAGACAAAAGCCCAGCCAGTGGGAGAAAACACTCCAGGCTCCCATGTTTCAGGGAATGGGGTCGGTATGGAATGCTCAGCAGCTACACAGAAAGGGAAACTGGTGTTGGAAAATCCACTGGGAGTTCCTGCTTTGAAGGCTGGTGTTGATCAGGCTGGTGATCCTGGTAAGACTGCTGCAGATCAGAGGAAAATGGAACATAAGCCTGATGACTTCAGTGAGTATTATTTAACACTGCTTTATTCCATTTTCTTCTGGTGCAATTTGGAACAGTCTGAAAAGGGCTTTGAAATGTTTCTGTTCGTGTATTTTCTTCACACAGAGTAAGTTGGTGGTTTCATTTAGAGAGAACATACTGTTAATACAAGCATTTTGCTTGGAGAACAAGAGATTATGATAATAGCTGTCCTTTTTTCTTCTGTCTGAGACCTAAACATCTTTATAAGCTACTTAGTGTGTGAGGGTTTCAGGCAATTTTGTGAATATAGTGCCTTATGAAGGGAGAACCCTTCATAATATCATTGCCACTTATGGAAATGCTAGTTATTACTGCTATACAGAGAGATCAAGGCAAAAATCAGTAAGAAAAGTTCTTTATTATAAGTAGGGGGAAAATACTAATTTTTTTTCTGTGACTGTTGTGCTCCTTTGCTTATTAAAAATGTTTAAAATACGGTTTGGCAGATGGCTTTTTGATTTAGGATTTTGATTTAGGAAGCTCTGGAATATGTATCATCCATCAGCAGGCACCCTTATGAGTGTGCAATTCTTATACATATTTGTCAACGTCAAAATTAAATATGTTGATCAGGCTTTGTCTCACCAGGTTAATTCCATAGTTCAGGATTTTGTGACTATTGCCCTGTACAGCAGTTGCTTGTGTGGAAATAGTAGGAAAATAGTTAAGTGCATATTTTCTTAGCCATCTTAATAAAATTCAGCAGGAAAAACAAGTTGAAGTGGCAGCATCCCGTGATCAGTCAGCTCTTTGTAGACCACCATCATATACTGTGGGGACCATCTGTCACTGAGAACCCAGGACTTGGAAACTCACTCAGTTTTAATTCCTCCCTGGTCTAGGGGCACAGATCTCATCTGAAAGGAAAGAAAAAGGCAAAACCCAAAGCACAAATAACCCTCACTTTTGCTTATGCAAAAGCAACTGGAATAATTTGCTGTAGATGTTTGTACAGATTAGTGGCCTGTGACCAATCCATAGGCATCTGGAGGAACTGGCCCTTGGGAGCTGGCCTGTGTTTGGGAGCAGCAGCGTTCCAGAGCTGTGGGTGGGGAGGTGTCACAGTGTGTTCAGGTGCAACTCCAGCAGCTTCCAAATTGAGGGCCTGAAATGCCTGGTGACTGACTCTGTAAGGTCATATGGGTGAATGGCTTTAGGGCAGTTCTGTGACTTACTCCCTTAAAATGTGCTGTGTAAAATAATTTTATGCCTAATATTTCTTTCTTCTGTTACAGCAGGGCATCAGGATCTTGCATGCTCTGTTCTGCATGACAAAAAAAGCCCTTTTCCTGCCCTAAGAGGCTGTGAAGTTATGACACAAAATTAAACTACTGTTTCTTTTCCTCTTTTTGATAGCACTCTTAGGAGCAGACTAGTCCCTGAAGTCTCTCTAAAATACTGGTTAACATACTGGAAAGATTCTAACATTTAAGGTGGTATTGGCCAGCCTTTGGAAAAAGATACTGGAATGTAGCTCTAATTTGTGTTTGACTTTTATCTAATTTTCACTTTTCCTCTTTGTGGGTTATTCTGAAGAAAGTAACTGTTTCTTTCTCCAGGTAAAATAAAGAATTCTGAATCACCAAAAGAACATACTTTGGAAGCAGATTATTTAGAAAACACTGCTGGTATTGATGAATCCAATCTGACAGCTGAACAGCAACTGGGATTGAAACAAGCCGAGGAACGTCTGGAAAGAGATTATATCTCCCGACTTGAAAAAGTAGGTTGGGTTATTTATCAGATAAAGAAGAAAATGTATGTCCTCTTTCATTATCATCACCATATTTTGGTTGGGTGGTATTTTTACTACAGCCTGTTGCCTCTTTTTCTTTCTTCTTCATAAATGAGTCACTTTGTGGTCTAAGATTTATCTCTGGTAGTTGACTGGTCTTGTGGCAGATGATATGGATTGGAAACTTCTGCTTCCTCTTGTGGCACATGTAGCCTTTGTAGAACAGTATTTTTTAATTCTTCAGGCCTAAAGGTTTACAGTTCCATTATTTACATAAGCTTTTCTGGAAAGTCTGGTTCCTTGAAAACACAGAATGCAGGATGCAAAAGTACCTTGTGCTATCTTTCATATATCAGCCTTTCCCCAGTCCCAGTCCCCTGTATTGGAGCTGGCTCTTAAAAATGTTCATCTAGACTGCTCTTAATAATTAATGTTTCCAGTGAAACAAATGTCCAAGTCAGTGTGGGCAATGCAGAAGGTTTTCCTAATGTCTAATTTGAGTGTCTCTTTCAGTATTTTAATCCCTCCTATGTTGTCATAGGGGAATAACCATAAGTTTATGACTTCTTTTTCACACCATGCTGCACATTGGAAGATCATTACCATTCCTGCAGTCTTCCCTTCTTTAGACTCTCTTTGTTCATTTGTCTCGGGGGCATTTTTAGTGGTTCATTCTTGCTGCCCTTCTGCAGACACCCGTCGTGTCTCTGGTATCTAAAACTGGACATGCCATTTCAGCTGAAGTCTTGCATAGAAAGAGGAAAGCTGAATTCATCTGTCTGGGTGGATGTTGGCTTGTAGTTTGAGCAGCAGTGGTCCCCACAGTCTTTCCTTAAAAAATGCTCCATCAGATGGATTTTTTGCAGCTGGCAGTACCTAAGGATGAATGATACTTTGCTGTGGTATTATTTAGTGGCAGCTTGTTTATTCCATTTCTCTGATTTGTTGTGATCACTGAACTTTTGTCATTTTACATCTTCTGTCTCCTCTCCCAGGTTTGTCTTTCACATTTGTAGCCAGCACACCCTCTGTTGCTTTTCCCAAGTCTTCAACAAAGATGTGGGTATTTCTGGCCCCACAAGGACCTCTGCTGAAAAAGACTTGGCACATGCTTTTAGGTGTGTCTATCTGAGGACAGTTCTCTGAGCAGTTTTGCTCCTACCTCACTGTTCTCCATTTAGATAGCATTTATGGTATCCTTTTGAGATTATGTCACTATGACAAGTGACAAAAACTTTGTAAAATTCAAAATGCAACATCTGCTGCTGCTTCTTCAAGTGCTGTGACTTTTACCTTTATAACAGCAACCCTAAGGTTGGGTTAGTACAAGTTGTTTGTAGCAGATCAGGTTTTCACCTTTTCCCCTATGTACTTATTAATAATTTATTACAGTATTTTTCTGAATGCTAATTCTGTCTGGTCTCTAATTCCTTTGCTTATCTTCTTTAGCCTTTTAAACATATTCATAAATTTCTCTTTCCTAGTGATCTGGAACCTTCCCATTGTCTGTGAGTTCTTTAAAATACAACAGGCTCTGTTATAAATTAGCTCCTTGAATATTCAAGGAGAAATTGCATGAGGCTTGGCTTATTTGGATGCATCTATTTTTACACAAGTAGTAGTATGTAACTTTTTTGTCTTGCTATTTTGAGTTCTTGCCCCTTTCATTGGAGCTAAGCATAACTAGAGGATTAAAAAAAAATCTTTACGACAAAGGCAAAATAAAAGTTGTTACATGATTCAGCCTTTCTGGCAACATCTATTGATGTCAATATTGTAAAGAAATACACAAGTTTTTAAAATAGTTTTATTGCTGATACTCATTTTATTACAGAAGAGCAGTAAAATATTTGTCATCCAGTTCAGTCATCAGGTATCAAATGCTTGAATCTTCTGAGCTAACCAAGTGTAACTATCAGTTGTTTTCCAAATGGATGTTTCATTTCATCTTACTAGGTATTTGTCTCATATAGAAAATAAGGATAAAGAGAATTAGTAATAAAAGCATAATTATCATGCTATTTATAGTTGATATTTACTCTGCAGTTGCAGAGTGTCAGACTTTTTTTTTTTTTTCCCCAAAAGCAAAAGATCAAACTCACTAAGTGGAAAAACCTGCCCAAATTTAACAGTGCTTTAAGTTTCCATATAGTAAGTCAAAATTTGTTTAACTGATCTGTGGAACATCTTAGGGTCTTAAAATGGTGTTCTCCATTCATTGTTATGCCAGTGTTTTAACATCTGGTGTTTTCAGTATACCTTTTGGTTTTGCTAAGTACAGATGTATTAGAATTAGGATGAAAATGCCAAGTAGGGTTAGAAAACAGAACTGCAGGATGAGACAGATAAAGTGGGGAATTTGCAAACAACCCTTCCACTTTTCTGCCTTTAGTCTTGTAGTTCTTAATGGTTTCCTGGGTGAATAAACTCCACAGCATCCTCTCTTGGACCTTAGGAAAACACTGATTTCCCTGCTTCCCCATCATCTCTGGAGGTCTGGCTGCTTCTTGCAGACTCAAGTCTCCCAAGTGGCCACTCTCCATTTGTGCTCCATCTCTCCCAGCCTGTCTGTACAAAAGGATGCTTGTTCTGCGTGTTTCTCCAATTCTGAGCATCTCAGATTCATCAAACTGCACCAACATGACCCCTTGTCAGAGGATCACCCCTCCTCCAGAGCATCATTAGTGAGTGGCACCTTCCTCCTCGCTGAGGAGCCGCACCCTTTTAATGGGACAAAACCTGCAGCCCTTGCCGGGTGTGCTGGGAATGTGCTGCCAAACCCCACCACCAGCTGTCAGCACACAGAGTTGGGAACAGGATGAATACTTGCCAGTTTCTCATCAGAGAAAGGCAGGTAGATGCTGAGATTTAATAAATCCAGTTATTATCATCTTGAGCTGAGAAAGGAGAGGCTTACTGGCCTTTAGGTCAGCCTTGGGCAGCATGAACTCTTCAATCTTAACTTTACCTCACTGAAATGTACTGAGAAATGTAATACTCAGGTCATCTCACCTCCTGTCCTTGCTTTCCCCACTTGTCCTACAGGTCAAAATCTATTTCCTCTGCGTTTTTTGAAGATCACTGAATGTTTGCAGAGCACCCTGACATTAAAAGTGTTATATAATTGTTAAGTGCAGTTTATTATTCAAAGAACTGAGTTTTTCAGGCACCATTGGCAGAAACGTTGTCTTTTAATCCATGGCTCTTCTTCCTCAGCGCTCCCCAGAATACACCAACTGTCAGTATCTATGCAAGCTCTGCTTAGTTCACATTGAAAATATCCAGGGAGCTCACAAGCATATTAAAGAAAAACGGCATAAGAAAAATATAATGGTAAGTTAACAAATCAAATTTTGGCTATTTTTTTCTTTTTTTGCCTTTTTTTTCTTAATTAAAAAATTTATTGTTTTGTTACATGCTTTGTTTTCCTTGGTCATGTTCATTTAGGTGAAAGTTTGTGTGCTGAGCAGAGATCCCCAAATTTCTGTTTTCTCTTTGAGGGAAAGGGCATGATGATTTTTGGTCAGTGCTTCTGCATTAGTGTCTCTGAGTAGTGGGCAGTTCATCATACTTTTAGTAACAAAATGCAAGGTAACTTAGGTGAGAAATATATATATTATATAGAAATATCTGTAGTTTTTCTGGTTTTTTCCCCAAAATAATGTCATTGATAGTAAGACCTCCAGGGACTAAATAGCTGAATTGCATCATGGAAAAAAGAATGAACCAGCCCCATGTAGGATACAAAATCACTTTCTTACCATGCTTTTCATCTGGGCATGGAGATAAGAACTGAGGAATGAGGTTTCTTTGCCCCTGAATGGAGTGCTGGAGGACAGGGAGCAGTTTCAGCCTTTAACACTTTGTCATGTGCCAGATGATAGTGATAAGATGTAACTGAGTGTTACTTCTTAAAGTACACCTATTTACAGCCCTGGAGATACATGACTGTCAAATAAGCTCAGTAGCAGCTGTGCTTTCACAACTCAAGAAAAATCCTAAAGCAGTAACATAAAAACCCCCAGAGCTCTTTAAAAATGCCCATATTCCTTCTTGGGCTAAATCTGCTCAGAGAAGAACAGAAGAGTTGAGAGATGCAACCTAGAACTAAGCATTTTCATACTGTACTGTGTTTTCTTAGTGCATTATGTTATGATTAATATTTATTTTTGTTGTCAGTCACATTTCATTCAGCTGGTGAATTTATGAAAAAAGGGATGGCTCTGCTTAGTCCTAAATGACTTGATGCATCTGACATGTTCTTGCTGTTGGATAAGATTCACTAAACCCAGAGCTTTCTGGCACTATCTATTTAATCAGCAATGTGACTGAACTTATAAAAATTTCTTGGAGCTAGGAATACTTTTTCTGCCTCTGTTAACCTCTGCTTCAAGTACAATCCACTCTGCAGAAATCTGTGTGACCTCTGTGGCTCAGTAACTTTTATTATGTAGGAACAATTGCAGCTTTTTGTTTCCCTGGATGAATTCTGTTTCAGAACTGTCAGAAAATGTGGTTGAGGAATGGAATACAGCAGATTTCCTCCACGCTTGCCAGCTGTGAAACAACAATCTCTATTTTAAACCCTGAGCATCTGCTGCCATTCCTGTGAGCCACACTGTTGGATTTGTTAGGCCAGGCAGAGCTCCTGCCTTTGGAAGTGTTTGGTCAGGACACCATGTAAATAGGAGAACACAAACAGCAATCAGTGTGTTCTAATGTCATGAGATAACCTTTTTTTGGTCAAATATCAGTTATTACTTTTACCATTCAATAATTATACAGGAAAAGCAAGAGGAGAATGAGCTGCGGGCCCTCCCACCCCCGTCTTCTGCACAGTTGGCTGCTCTGAGTTTTACCCTCATTGAGGCAGCACATGAACAAGGCATCTCAGATGAGGACTTCAGAATTCGTCAAGAAATTGTAAATGAGATGGAGAAAATCATTCAGCAGCCCTTACCAGGTATTCAGTGTTCTCCATTTTCTTTAGGTGAAAATTGCTCTTTATGTAAATTTTGATACCCTCATTATTAGGGAGTTAATGCCTTTGGGGTTAAATTATCTTGATATTATACACTATTAATATATGCAGTTGATTTTGAAGGAATTAACAAATGTACAAAAAGAGGAAAACATGATTGTTTATTTGTCCTTCTTTCTGATACGTGTTTATTGAAGCTATTGATCCTCTTTAAAGTGGTGGGAGCACATAACAAGAAGATAATATTTGACATTTGCTTCTCTGCATTGATTTCCCATCATCTCCTGTCGTTAATACACCGGGAATTTGAGAGCAGGGTTTAGAAGCTGTGGTGATGTTGACATTATGGTAACAGTGGTTTGGTATTCAGTGCATCTGAACAGAAGAAAATATTAATCTCGTTGCCAAAAAAAAAGTTTTCAAACTTTTTATTTCGTCTGTATTGGAACTGTATGTTGTTCTATACTGTCCTTTTATTTTATAAATATCTTCTTTTTTTCCCTCTGCTCTACAAAAATACAGCAGCAAGAAAGCTTTTCTTAGCTGAAGAATGATCAGGTTTAGTTTTAGGTGCACTGTTAAATATGTGCTTAAACATAAGGTGCTGAATAGAAAGGGCTTGTAGGGTGGAGGTTTACTAATCTGTTGGCTCTGTAAATGTGTTTTCTGTTCTGATTGAGTTTTCCACTGACAGTATATTAGCATAAGGCAAAGCTTTTTTACATAACATTTTAACATAAATACTCAGGGAAACTATTATTTTGTTGTTGCTTGTCTGGCTGACTTGTTTGGACTGATGAGCTTCTGTGGAGATGTAGGAGTAGTGAAAGGAGAGTCTGTAACAGTAAATGACAGTCTGTTGTTCTCCTTTTCAGAGCCAGTTATATTTTATTGAATGTGTTTTCCTGAGTTGTAAATTAGGAAAAATAGAATTCATGCGCAGTGTAGAAAACATGGGATGCTCTGGCATGATTTTCTCTGGAGCACAGATTGGAACTGTGCAAAAATTGTTACTACTATGAAAAGCCATTGGAAGTAATTTCAAATCATTACTATTGTTATTATTAACCATTCAGACATTAATTTTGAGAGCACTGGTTTCTAAGTAGTGAAAAATAGGTTTGTTGGAAGCTGTGTATGTGTAAGACTAATTTTCTCTTTTAAGAATAATTTTCTGATTGAGAGAGTTTGGTCAGAACACACATAAAGGTCCTAAGAAAAAATACAAGAAAACGCCTCTTTGCTGTGAGGCTGGTTGAACATTGGCACAGGTTGCTGGGAAAGACTGTGGACTCTCCATCCTTGGAGACTTTCAAAATCCAACTGGACACAGTTCTGGGCAACCTACTCTAGGTGACCATGCTTGAACAGGTGTTGGATTTGGGAGGGATGGAGAACAGTCTCAATTTTCAGCTGATTTAGATATGTGAGACCCTAATAGATGTTACAGGAAAGTTTTCATCTACAAAAATCATATCATGAAGTGGGATAAATTATTGTTTATGGAATGGAATGACACTTCTCATATTAGTACTGAGTAGGTACTTTCTGATTAGTTTACATCTGTTCCACACCTTTGCAGGTGAGTTTGTTAACTCCAAACCCACTGAATGGATCCTGGACTCTGGCTGGGATTATACTGAAGTTATGTTTCCTATGCATGTTGCATAATGAGTTGTGCATAGGAACTTGCTGATGAGATGAACAGATCGGTGTGAGGCACTGGAGAACTTTAGAATTGGCTCACTGCTGCAGTGGGATCGAGCTGTGGTTAACAAAAACTGTGTTCCACAAAGTCCTGCACTGGGATGGTTACAGTTATTACTATTTCATGTGTAGTTTTATATTAAAAACAAACAGAACTAAAGCCACATTGCAAAAAAACCCCCAACTTTAAAACAGCTTGAAAACCATTGGTGATTTGGTAATTGCAGGGTTTGAATGATTTGTTTTCTTGTGATGCTGTCATGGAAATGACTGACCTTCACAGGAGAGAGAAGGGGCGTTCAGTGTTCCTTCATGCAAGAGTACCACTTGTGAGGTGCAGTGTCTAAAGCAAGGTATGCATCATCCAGTGAGAAAAATGTATTTACCAGCTGTTAAATACTGATGTTTCTCTCTCCCCAGACTGTTCCCTGAGGATGTATGGCTCCTGCTTAACCAGATTCGCTTTTAAGACCAGTGATGTTAACATTGACATCAAATTCCCCCCTAAGGTGTGTAGATATTATCTTGTATTAATTAAGACTATTTTTTAGATCAAGACCATCAACTTTTATTTCTACTCCATTGGCTTTATCTTCTCTTGGGGCATATGGTGTTAGAACATCACAAAGCATCCAATCTTTGATTTGGTGTCAGCTGTGCTATGGATAAAGTTTTCATTGCTTATTAGATAACGTTAAGTCTTGTTTGCTTTGGGTTTTTTTCTGGACAACCTTATGCCAGCCTTTCTCTAAATTTTTTTTGAGTAAGCATTGAAGCAGTTTGAGAATAGTTAGCTCTGAATAAATGTGTGCTCATGATTCAGACTGTAAGATCTTGTAGGTATTGATTCCCCCCCCTTTTAAAGCTGGGACTAGAAAGTGACATTTTTTTCCTTTTATGGTCTAGTCACTTGCAATTAGATATCACATCCCAGTTTACAGTTCACAGTACAAAATTCCTGCAGACCAGTGTAATTTCCCTTTATTGAAGCTGTTGGTTCATGGTTAGTATGTGATAGTAGCAGCATGTTCTTGTTAGAGGCACAGTGGCTGAACTTGCTCTGTTTTTTTGACTGTACGTATTACAGTGAAATTCAGGGTACCTGTTTGGGGTACATACTTACACATGGCATTTTGAAATGATCCTGCAGTCAGGAAGCAGAACTGAGCCCTTTTTCAAACAATTGCATATGACACTTTTTCACAAAAGCTCAAAGGTGCTGCTAATTTTTAGCCTTTCTTTGATCTATTTATGCTCATCTTTGAAGCACCACTTCGGTTGCTTTCTGAGGAGAAAAGAAAACACGCCTAAAAAATATAACCTTTAAAAACTCATGAGAAAGCACTGACATTAAATTCTGCGGTTGTGTGCATTTCTAATGGCATATATTGACATTGAAATTGTTGTGTATATGGCAAATGTTTTGTTTTAACTTTGTGGAGTCTGTTAATAGGGACCTGGAACAAAAGTGTTGACTAGCAAAGCTGAAGGCTGGAAGAAAGCTGGCTGACAGGTTTACTAGTACCTGTTTCCATGGTGCAGACAGATACAGTCAACTTTTCATTAATACTGACACATGATGTCACTTTTGTGGAAGAACATAGTTACTAGTTGTGCAACCCAAGGGGTTTTAAATACAGTATAAAATAAAATAGGTTAGTCTGAATAATGTAACCTGCCCTGATTTTGTCGTTGTAGATGAGTCAGCCTGATGTTCTGATCCAGGTGCTTGAGATCTTGAAGAACAGTGGTGAGTTTTAGTTGCATCTCATTTCCATTTAACGTTCCATCTGCTGCTTAGATGTTTTTATGCTTTATTTTTCGGTAAACTGAAAAAAATTGATTAGTTTTCAGGCAAAGTACCTGAGCTGTTTTTATGAATGTGATTTTTATGAATACCAGTTCTTGTGTGAATGAGAGATGAGATAGTCCAGTTCAGATTGCCAAGTTATGGCAATAGTGTTAGATGCCAGATCAAAAAGTGTTTAACTTTTTGTAGGAGGAATGATAAGCAGTAAAGTCAAAAGCTGCTTTCCACTGGCATATGAACTTGAGTGAGAATTTTTGCAAGCCTTCTGAGTCTTGTAGCCTCGCTGTTCTGTCAGGAACAGTTGGACTGTGTGATACTGGTGGTGAGCATCAAAAGTAACCAGAAAATACTGTTCACTGGTCAGCTATACAGCACTTAATTAGAGTTGTGTTGAAAAATCGTGGTATAAATATGCTAGTTTTAGAAACAGAATTGGGAAAAATTGTAAAAAACCTTGAGACATAATGTTGTTGTTTTTCTTTTTGCTTAGCTGTCTACTCAGATGTGGAATCAGATTTCCATGCCAAAGTTCCTGTTGTCTTTTGCAAAGATGTTAAAAGGTATGTGTCACTGAAAAGGATTTTTAAGGAGATTCCAGTTTCTATTATGCTCCTTACAGCAGCTGCTTGGCTGCACTCCTGACAAGAAGTGTTTCTGTAACATTGAGCTAACATTCCTGTTAAAAGGGGATTGCTCATACACAAAAACGTGATCAGGAGAGGAAGCTACCTTTGTTTTTGTGCTACATAGAACCCGTTTGTTGTAGGAGTCTGAAAATGTCTGTTCTACTTTGAGTTGGCTAGGGAAAAGTGGAATGGTTCTCAGTTTTTATTTAAAATTGCTGCCAGCAGTTTAAGCCAAGGCTTTAAAAACATTTTTTAAGATAGACATTGCCAGAAAGGACACATCATCTGACAGTTTCAGTAAATTTCTGAGAAGCAGCAACCTCCAAAATGAAACTGGAGTGCTTGACTGGCTGGAGGTACCGATTGAAACTCTGGGGAAGTAAATGCAACAAGGGTGGACGTATCTTTTCCTGTGTTTGTAAGAGGGTAGAAATGATTATTCTGAGAAGCAAAAGGAAAGATTTTAGAGAGCTGTTTTTTGGACTTAACCAACTCTTAATATGCAGCAGGTTTGGAATATTAATTTACTTACTGTTTTCAGTGTTTGGAATGTAGATGATATACTTAGAGGTGGAATTGTGTAAGATAGCACAATCAAGTAATGGCAGATCTTAGAGCAAATCCTTAATGCTGTTTTATGTTTTCAGTTGTAATGAACTTCCGTAAGTTCTAGAGGAGTTAATAGTAAAGAAAATGTAATTATGCTCTGTAGCTTTTTTTTAAAAAAATTCAGGGAGACACTGATACATGTTTTTATTATGGTGGGTGTGGTGCCCCAGCTCCCCCTGCCCTAAGCATCACCTGTATACAGAGTGATAACCCTGTGTCTGTTTTATGTTTGTAATTCCAGTGGTTTGACTTGTAAAGTAAGTGCTAGGAATGATGTGGCTTGCCTTACAACTGACCTGCTGGCTGCACTTGGGAAACTGGAGCCTGTCCTTATTCCCTTAGTTTTGGCTTTCCGCTACTGGGCTAGGGTAAGTTATTTAATTATCCTCAGTGCTTATGATGGTCATTTCTTCCTTTTAAGTACTGCACGTAATGTAACGTGTAAATCACATGAATATGTGTGTGTATAATATATGTCACGTGAATACATTTATAGAGAAAACTTCATGCCACTAGTTCACACCATCTACCTTTGTGAGACGCCACTGCACAGCAATACAGACCTGGTAGTTGAAATTAGAAGCATAAACATGTCCCACAATAACAAAATGTGGTGAAACCAAAGAAAATAATGTACAGTAAAATAGTGTAACTTATCTGAATTCCTATGGCTTCTATTCTGTCTGTATGTGGTGTGGTGTGACAACTGCAGTTTCTGAGATACAGGATTTTCTGTTTCACTCTGTTACTCACATTTCTTTAGTATTTGTCCTTTTATAATAGCTCATAAATTAAAATGCTGGTGTTAATATCAGAGAAGTAATTATTTATTCTCCTACAGCTCTGCCACATTGACTGTCAGGCTGAAGGTGGGATTCCCTCATATTCCTTTGCCTTAATGGTGATATTTTTTCTTCAACAAAGAAAACCACGTATTTTACCGTCCTATTTGGGCAACTGGGTAAGTGCCTTGTTGTTAAATTGTTGACATTATCTCTGTGTTCTGCTAGCTCGTAAAATGTGCACAATTTCGATTGCCAAAGAAAATTGTAAATAAAATGCACTGGTACTTCATCCTTACACAGATGATACTTGATGATTCTGAAGACTTTTTTTAAAAAAAAGGCAGTTGCTGTAGCCTGTGCAATCTGTCATGCTGTGTTTTAGACAAAAGGCAATTCTTTTCTTCTTTAGTTCTCTGAATCTATTCCTCTGATACCAGTTACTCTTGAAGGTTATAAATACCACAGTTGTCAGTGTTCCCTTTGGTGAAAACTTTTAGTTGTATGTATTACATACAGCCTTGTTTCAGAGCCACTTTAATTGTTGTTAGATTGAAGGCTTTGACTCGAAGAGGCCGGATGACCACCAGCTGAAGGGTGTAGAAGATGAAGAGTTTGTACGGTGGGAGTACAAACCCCCAACAAACGGGGCAGCAAAAAACTCTGTTGGAGCAGAAAGTAAAGCTAAAGCTGAACAACAAAAAGGTGGTGGCAAGAAGGCAGCAAGCTCAGAAGTGGACAACCAAAGTAATGGAAAGGAGAAACACGGGATTGTAAGTCATGACTTTATTTCATTAAAAACCATTTGCTGTCTCTTAAGACTATTTTTTTTAATCTTTAAACATTGATGTTGAGTGGAACCAGGGGAAAAAAAGGGGAATATTGATTTCTAATTGCAGTTGAGCATTCTTGTCCATGTTTTTCAGTCTCTCCTAGCACTCAAAACCCCTCACCAAGTTTCACTGGGGCAACTGTGGTTGGAACTTTTGAAGTTTTACACACTGGAATTTGCTTTGGAGGAATATGTCATCAGCATACGGGTACAGGAGCTCTTGACCAGAGAGAATAAAAACTGGCCTAAAAGGCGAATAGCCATCGAAGGTAGGAGAGTCCTTCCTAGTTCTCTACTCATCCTGCAGTATCAGTTTTATTTAGCTGGCACTTACCAGTCTGTTACAAGAAGTTTGGATGATATGTTTTTTTTAATACATATTTTGCCAGCTGTTTCCTCTGTCTAAAGACAAGTTTTCCTTGTTGAAAATACAGGGAAAGTCACAGAGCAATGCATGGCATTCTTCATTGGCCTTAAGAACAGAGAAATTGGGTATTTCGGGAAGTTAAGAAACCATGTAAGGTGATACTTTTATAAAAGCATAAATAATGACTTTTGACCACTTTCTAGAGATGTTGCTGAAGTGGCTTATCTGTAACACTTGAGGCGATGGAGAGGACAAAGAGAATCATACAGGCAGAGAATGAGGTACTAAAGGTACATTGAAGGATTAGTCAATAAGGTACAAGAACACTGAGAAGGAAAAGTAAAACACAGAAAAACAAGCAATGACTTGTTGAGGCATATATTGACTAGTGAGTCTTGAGATCACTCCTGTGACTTTAATTTCCTCTCCTAATTCTTTTCTTCAATCACTTTTAGCACGAGTTAAGTAAAATCAGAATAGTGTTTATTCAACATGTGGCATGTAAGAAGACAGGACAAATTATTGAAGAAACAGGAAATAATTTCAAAGAAACATATTCTTCTGACACCTGCTATTGTTGGTCTCATGTTGTTTTTGTTTGCTTTATGTTTTTTTATTTTTTGTTTTTGGCTTTTTTTTTTTTATTGTTAAGTTTGTAGCTGAAATTATGAAGTAGCAGAATCCCAGTTAGGTAACATCTTCCCAGGCAAACCTATAGCATCTATGTCAGTGGTCTTTTTGCTTGGAAAACATGTTTGATAAAGAAATCACTAGGAAGGACTAGGAATGGAACCTGATAAGATTGATTCATATAACCTTAATGTTACTCTTAGACACATGAATGTCTTAAAGGAAATGCAGATCCTTCTTCAGTGGAGGAAAAAAGGTTCTAACAGGCCTATTTTTATTTTGCCTTTGTATGTTTATTTTAATGTCTATTTTAGCAATTGCTCATACTATAATGGTACAATATACCCTTGGTTTTCTTTTTAAAGAACACTATTTTGAATGGTTTATGATAGTCGGCCATCCCTGGCTGCACTTGAGTGTGTTTTGTGTGGAAGAATTCTGGAAAAATCTTGTGGGCCTCACTCTCTAAGTATATCAAATACAGTTCTGGATTATAATATAAGAATCTCTTTTTAACTGCCATATAATAACTTAGGGATTTTGGCTACTTTTGTCCCATGTAGACGTTAAAGATTACTAATGAAATTGTTCTTTTTCTTTTCTTCCTAGATCCTTTTGCACTAAAGAGGAATGTTGCACGAAGCCTAAATAGCCAGATGGTATTTGAGTACATCCTGGAGCGATTTAGGACAGCATATAAATATTTTGCCTGTCCACAAAGTAAAGATGGGATTAAATCCAAGCCAGATACCAAGAAGAAAGAAAAAGGGAAAATTAATAATAAAAAATCCACAAGATCTGAAGAGCCTGTAGCAAACTGTTGCCTTCCACAAGGGGAAAATGATGTAGATAAACAAAATATAGGAAGTGGATGTAACATACCAGAGAATGAAGTTGAATGTGATGAAGTGGTAGAAGCTGTAGCCAAAAGACGTACTTCCAAGGACGTGGACTCTTTGCTCCTTCCGACATCGGACTCTAGTTACGATGAAGACAAAGAAGAAGCTTTATCCCTTACTTCTAACGAATGCTGTGAATTAAAGCAAAAATCACCTGAAGAGAGGGAGGATTTGGAAGGTTCAGTTTGTGTCACGGAAGGTGAGCTCAGCCCCCACTGTAACTGCAGCGAACATCAGCCCGAGGACACAAACTCGAGCGCTGACTTCTCTGACGCCGAGAGCAGGCAGAGCTCGGGCGCGGAGCCGGCCCCGCAGCCCAAGTGCACTGGCACACCAGCTACCTCGCCCCTCTGCACGGCAGCGGGGGAACCCCAGGATCTCAAAGATGAAGGCAGACTCTCCACAGAGGAAATGCATTATGTGTTTGATAAGTTTATTTTTACTTCAGGAAAGGTAAGCAGCGCTGCTCGTGTGTTGCTTTTAAATGGCTCGGGCTAAAGGTGAATGGGTGGTTTCAGTCTGTGTTAGGAATGGCCTTTGTAGAATGCCTGTTACTCAGGAGTGGAAAACACCAACCTGTGCCCCATTTGGACTAGATGGTCTGTTGCCCCCATCTTGTGCAAAGCTTTTGGGTTTACACACACATAAAAATCCTGCGTTTTGTTTCTTGGTTGTTCTGTGAGTTACTTCTCCCTTTCCTCTCCTACTTTCTTGTAGAATTTCCAGGTGCTTTTAGGCACTGTGAGAACTAAATGCAGCCTGATGATGAGGTGTTCTTCTGTTCTTTGTAGAGGTTCTGTTGTTGTTCATATGTCAAATGTTCTTGGTTACTTGGAGATGTTACATCTGCTGAACTATCTTTAAAGCCAAATTGCATTTGTGCACTTTTTTTTCCCCCCCAAAAGCCACCAACCATAGTATGCAGCATCTGCAAACGGGATGGGCATTCCAAAAATGACTGCCCAGAGGATTTCAAGAAAATTGATCTAAAACCACTACCACCAATGACGGACAGATTTCGGGAAATACTTGATATAGTGTGTAAAAGATGTTTTGGTAAGTTCAGAAAGTGATTGTACTCTGCTGCATGCTGTGATCTGTAAGCTGGAAAAAACAAAAACTGTAGGGTTAGATTACTTGTTTATAATTATTTACAGTTCAGTAGGGAGAAGTTCTTCCAGGTGCCCTGGGCTACAAATTGATCAATATTTTAATTTTCATATAATCTCTGGCTGTGATACCTTGTAACAGATTTGAGGAACTGGTGCTATATGGGATTTTTCACAGGGTCTGTAAAAGGTTACTGATTTTTGTTCTTGTCTAATTCTGTGGTGTCTTCTGGTAAAAGTCCCTTTTGAGTGCTATGGTGGTTAACCTTGGCTGGACACCAGGTGCCCTTCAAGCCACTCTGTGTTTGAATGACTGCAGTAAATCAGACATTTTGAAATAAAACCCTGAAGACTCTTAATGGTATAAAAAGAAAAACACATATTTAAGCAAAGTAAACGTAACAAAAAAAAAATCCAATCTTTTAATTAGCTGAAAAAGATTTTAGAGGTAGCTGAATGTTGCACCTGACTGTGTTTTAACTTGTTTTTCCTTAGATGAATTATCCCCTCCTTTGTCTGAGCAACAGAACAGAGAGCAAATACTGGCAAGCTTGGAAAGATTTATTCGAAAAGAGTACAATGGTATGTAACAGGAGGTGCTTTCTTCAGTCATGGTGTCCAGAGCACAGAGATGA
Source organism: Acropternis orthonyx (assembly GCA_035583155.1). NCBI lineage: Eukaryota > Metazoa > Chordata > Aves > Passeriformes > Rhinocryptidae > Acropternis > Acropternis orthonyx. The sequence goes on from JAWWEU010000005.1 coordinate 5,731,409, forward strand.
GATTTGTCTCATTTTATTTTCCTTGCTTAGAGCAGTGGCATCTCTTTTCCCTCTCTATGGAAAGCCATCTTGCAGACTTGACAGTGAACATCCCTTCGTGCTGTTCCTTGGAAATGTCCCTGCAGTGGAGGAAGAGCTGCCAGAGTAGCTGTGCAGGCACACAACTATTCCAGTCAGGACAAAAAGAAAGTTTGGTTTGGTTTAGTGTTAGCTTTGGTCGTGGGCCAGGGGCTGTTGTTGCCTGGTCACCGATGTTTGAGTGGCTTAGAAGTCTTGATGAGTTTATCCTCACATCCTTTTTATAGAACAGGCAAAGGTGTCTGACTACAGTGATGTCAGTCAAGGCACAGAGATGCAAAGTGATTTCTTGTAGGTGGTGTAAAACAGTGCTAGAGCCAGGTACCAAACCCAGGGGTCCTGAATTCCAGTCCATGGAAGGCCATCCATTCTGCTGTAGCTGACCTGTCATTAAGGAATTGTGGATTCCATCCTTTTCCTGGATGTGCCTCCACTTACTGGCAGCAGCTGAGGATTGTGAGACCTCTTACAAAGCCTTGAAAGACTTGAGATTTCTGATTCTGTTAAAGGTTAGGAAGAAAGCTGTCAGTAGGTGTTAGATGTATTTCCCTAGCATTGATCTTAGTTGAACAGATAAATATACTCTTTGCAGTTAGGAAGGAATTCCTCTAAACTACATAATTTCGCCTTCCTTTACAAGACTGAAAAGACTTTGTAATATTGTGTTGTAAGCAAAGCCGTTGGGAAAGAATGTTCCATGAAGTGTAGTAATCTTACTGCTTCTTGAGGAGTATGTTATGGTTACAAAAACATGCTGGTTGACCAAATTTACCTTGGCACAGGAAAAATATACAACCTAGATAAAGTATGAGTGAAACCAGAAATATTACTTGGGCTGCCTTAAGAGTGGTTCTGTCTTATCTGTGGGGTGAAGCTCTACTGCTGACTGGGTTTGCACCTTATTTTGATTTATTTAAAACAGGAGAGTACAGTCACATGTCACAAAACATTGCACCACATTTAGAGATGCCATTCAATGATTATAGTAAGTCTGGTATACACCTCAGTTGTAAGAAATTACATGGGCTTTATCCTGCCTTATTTACAAAGTGTTGTGCTTCCTCCTTTGTCAAAACTGGAAGTCTTTGAAGTGACATTGGAAGGTCTGTCTTGAAGCTCATTTTTATGGGCATGTGCACATCACAGTTAGGGAGTATTCCATAGTAAGCACTTACCACTCAGCTGTAAGAGAATTTACCTTTTTTTTTTCCGTCTATTCTTTTGATCAGACAAAGCCAGGCTTTGCTTATTTGGCTCATCAAAGAATGGATTTGGATTTCGGGACAGCGATCTAGATATCTGCATGACACTGGAAGGCCATGAAAATGCAGAGGTAAGAGTTTTGAAATGGATGAAATGTGCTATTTTAAGTTCAAGAATTCTTGAAGGCTTTTTAATTCAGTTAAGATTTCTGTCCACAGAAAAGGTAGGATTTTGTACTAGCACATTAACTTCTTGCACTCTGCACAGCTGAAGCAAGGTACAGCCTATTTTACTTTTAATGCCCTATGGACACACTGTACGTGTCCACAATAGAGCATGTGAGTCATCAGGTTTTTTAAATTCATGTACTGGCTCATTGCCAGTACATGGACTTTTCCTCTGTGAAATATATGTGATAGTAAATGTGTTTGTTGAAATAGGATCCATGTTTTAATGTCTGAAGCTGCGATATTTCTTTTTCCTAGAAATTAAACTGTAAAGAAATAATTGAAGGTTTGGCAAAAGTTCTTAAGAAGCACCCAGGTAGGTGTTCTAAGGTATTATTTGTTTTGTAGTTAGATTTACTATAAATGTGGTTAGTGGAAATGTTTTATGTACTAAAGTGTTGCTTCTCCAGGTTTGAGAAACATCTTGCCTATAACAACAGCCAAAGTGCCTATAGTAAAGTTTGAACACAGACGGAGTGGCTTAGAAGGAGATATCAGTTTATACAATACACTGGTGAGCATCTGCTTGGCTTTGCTTTTGTGTGCAGTGAAAGCTTTTTCATTCTGTCTACCTCACTCAAATAATCCTTTGAGGAATTCATTTTGAAACCAGAATTAAAATGCTTTGTGTGTTGGCTTGTTTTCCCCGCATTATCTAAATTCAGCAGCCCACACCCTGAGCCCAGCTCGGGTAGACCTGGTGGCAGAGCACAGAAAGCCTTTTCCCATGGATGCTTCTGAAAGCTGTTAGTGCCGCATCCAGCATGGCCTGTGTGCCAGCAGGAATAGTACAGCTCACTGCAGCTTTCACCCAGCACAGCTCAATTGCACAATTTCTTATGTAATGGGCTCACATTCACACCTGTTTGCTGTTGTGTTCCCTTTTTCCAGGCACAGCATAACACCAGGATGCTCGCTACTTACGCAGCCATTGATCCAAGAGTGCAGTATCTGGGCTACACAATGAAAGTTTTTGCAAAGGTAATATCAAAATAAAGTACTTACTTGTGTAATACGGGGTTTTCTGCTCCAGCCACTGAGTTTACCTCTTGCTACTACCAGCTGGAAAGGAGACAGTAGAATGCTGTCTATATCTGGGGCCAGCCCAGAGATTACTGCAGCTTTCTTCTGGCATATTTGCCTTGTTTTGCTTAATACAAAAGTCAGGAGTGGGTAGGTGGGGGTGAGGAATGAATGCCTGAGTCTCTACCTGACATGCCTAGGACACAGACCTGACTTTAAGACATTTGAAATATGAAAAAGCAAATCTTCTGCATCTCCTGTTACGATACTCTAACAAAATGTTATACAGCCTTTGATAATTGAAACATGGTTTTGCTTTTTATTCAAGCTGCACTATTAAATACACTCCCTAGACAAATCCAAAGAAAGCTTAGTGAAACTGGAGCAAATAAAAAATGGCTTACAGAGAGTGCATCATGCTACCAGATGTTCAAGGAATAAAATACATCAAGATGAATAAAATAACTTTGTGCCAGAATGCAGTTAACATGTTCATTGTTCTGCCACCAAGACAGGAATGATTGTTTTCTTGATATGGTCAGAGTAGTGCAAAATATTGCCATGGCCCTTCTGTGTCCAGATTAAAAATGCCTTATGTTGATAACAATGAATTTTACAGGTTTTTGTGGTAGCATTGCATACTAATGTGTGCATTCTAAAAATTTTACTGTAAAGATCAAATTTCCAAGTTGGAGGATAGACACTCCTGAATGTATATGCAAAACGCTTCCTTCTCTGCTTGCATGGGCAGAAAGAGCAGAAACAGCTGTCACTGCTGCTGCTAATGCAAAAGTAATTAGTGAATCCTTGTCTTTTCCAGACCTAGGAGGTTAAAAATGTGTTGTTTGCTATGACACAGGCTTGAAACAAAGGATATCTTAGAGGCAGGTGCTGTGGAAAGGTTACACTGTAATAAGATCCTCTGTTCACTGAGCAGAGTGTCACAGAATGGTTTGGGTAGGAAGGGACCTTAAAGCTCATCTGATTCCAATCCCTGCCATGGGGAGGGATGTTCCACACTGTGTTGTGCAGGCTGGACCATGGTTAATTAGGGATGTGTGTATGTGCTTGCAAAATGCCTCCTACTGCCTAACTTGCCAGTACAACATGGAAATACTTGCCTACTCATTAATTTATTTTTTTTTTAAAGGGAGAGGGGAAACCAAAATAAGAAACAGCTTGAATAACATGAGTTTGGGAAAATTAAATTTTATGGTATAGAAAACTGGGATTTATGTTTTGGGGATTTTGATTTGGTGGGGTTTTTTGTTGGTTTCCCCCCCAATTTGACACATTATAAATTTTTTAAAAGTTATTTTGGCTCTGAGAAGCTTTTCTATTTTTATATTAGTCAAATGATGCTGTGGATTTGCCAGATGGCACTTGACTCTTGGGTGCCTTTATTTTTCAGGCTTCATAAACCAATTTTTAGTTATGAGATGAATGTATTTGCTGTTACTGGTGGGGTTTCTGTTTGCTCTCTGACATAATTGTTAGTCTGGAATAATAAAATGTGAATTCAGTGTTTTGTTTGCAATGTCTTTTGACAGCGCTGCGATATTGGTGATGCGTCCCGTGGGAGTCTGTCCTCCTATGCCTATATTCTTATGGTTTTGTACTTTCTACAGCAGAGAAACCCACCAGTTATTCCAGTTCTTCAGGAGGTAGGTTTTCAGAAAATCAGGCTATGAAAATAGATTCACCTTTTCTTCAAGCCAAATATGAGAAGTCTGGGCTTTTAGGATCAGGGGGAATGAATGAAATTATGGGGCCTTTCTAATTAGCAGGCTCTTAACTCCCACTTGGTTTTAGTTGGTAAAACTTACCAAGAAAATTAGAAGAAAATTGGGAATCTGTTGGGCCTAAGTTCTACTGTTACATTTACTTTGGGATTTTGGTCTTATGATGATATTTATATGCTGAACAGGATAGAAAAAAATTGGCAGGTGGTATGGAGAGAAGGGAATTGTAATTGTGAGACTGCACCAGATGCTCTGGAAATGTGAGTCCAGCTCTTCAACCAGTTATTGTCAGAAGCGTTATATATTGCTCAGCACTTTATCTGTAAGAGAAAAAGTTTCTTTTATTATTTGATAAGGGGAAAAAAGATAATTGATGCTTTGGTATAACTTTAAAGATAATATTTTATATGTGTCAGGAAACTTTATTAAGAAAATAATGTTCTGTACCTCCATTGTATGGGTGGGGAGAATATAATTAGGCAGCTCTCTGCCTCTTCCTGGAGACACTCTGGAACTCCCAGGCACGTCTCAGAATTATCCCTTGCTGACTTTTTTGGTTTCTGTGCAACAGGAAAATTGGCTTAAGGTTTGCAGCTGAGACTCATAGACTTTCTTGCTGATTCTTTAGTAGTGGTTGGGGGTTGTTATTTTATTGCTACCCTGAGAGTGCCTTTAACTAACAGTGGAATTTCCCCTTGGCTGTGCTAAAGTCAAAATGTAATAGAAATCATATAAAGTCTCCTTAGAGACTCTGTGGGCAAGGGGAATGTTGGAATCTTGACAAGGTAATTCAGTCATGCTTTCTTAGTTGCAAGGAACAAGTAAAAATTAAATATCTAAATAATGTGAGAGAGGTACAGCAGTAATGCAAGAAGACTTTCAAACTTTTTACCAGTAGGAAATTCTGTCTGTATCTGAAGTAATTGTTAAAATATTTATATTTTTGTATTATCTTTACCAGCAAAACTGCAAGTGTTTTATGGTGACTTTGAATTAGGGTGGTAACTGTGCCCTCTCTATTTCGGCAGATATTTGATGGCAAACAGATTCCACAAAGAATGGTGGATGGATGGAACGCGTTTTTCTTTGATGACATGGAAGAATTGGTAATATTCTAATTCCAGAAGAGTCACTAGAACTTAAACCTTGTTTTTATGGGGAAAGTACTAAATTTCTAGCAGTGTGCTATGAGTAGTTAAACTTCCACATCCATAATTAGAGTTACCTCATTAACCCAAATGAGTCCCGTTCTGCTGAAATGGGTGTCTGTCTTATCTTGGTTTATTTTAAGTAATTTCTATATAACATAAATAAGGAAAAATACTTTTTATTCTCAAAACCACTCTAAGATTAGTCTTAACTGTAGTGATTTGATCTTAGTTTAATTAAAGGAGACCATTCATGGTAGGTAAACTCATAATTAGAGAGGTATTGCAGGAGAGAAAGTCCTTCAGTAACTGTAGCTGCATAAATGGTCTCCAATTGCAGAAGAGGCGCCTGCCCTCTCTTGGGAAGAACACTGAGTCTCTTGGAGAGCTCTGGCTGGGCTTGCTGCGATTCTACACCGAGGAATTTGACTTCAAGGAGTACGTGATCAGCATCCGGCAGAAGAAGCTGCTGACGACCTTTGAGAAGCAGTGGACATCCAAATGCATTGCCATCGAAGGTGCTGCTCTGCTGGGCTGCCTGGCCATTATTGAGGGAGCATTGGCTCTGGGGCTGGAGAATCTGTTCTCTTTGCACAGGAGCTTTGTCTGAAGGAACTGCCATCAGTGTTTTAAAAAAAGCACTGGTTGCAAGTCCTGCAGCTCACAAAAAAGATTAGACTCATAACTTGTATTAAATGTCAGTAAATCGCTCTTCTTACTGTATTATAGTCACATATTTTTAAAACACTCAGCATTGCTTTGCTGTAATCTGCTCTGTGAATGCATTTAAAGTGGAATTCTCTGCATTAAATTAAAAAAAAAGGTGTTGCAGCATATATTGTCCAATACTGATTTGGTTTTCTCCCTTCTTTGCACAGATCCTTTTGACTTGAATCATAATCTCGGTGCTGGAGTCTCTAGAAAAAGTAAGCCATTGATGTCTACTAATGATTAATGTTCACTGAGTTGTGCCTTTTCTGTTGTTTTCCAATAACTTTTGTCTTTCTTCAATTAGTGACCAATTTCATAATGAAGGCATTTATCAATGGGAGAAAATTATTTGGTACCCCCTTCTACCCAGCTGTTGGAAGAGAAGCTGTAAGTTTTCAGAGTTTTTAGTATGTTTTTTACTTTTCTTTGTCCACTGAATTGATGCATCCAAGGCAAATCTGTTGTATTTATCAATTTGGTATGCATAATACATGGAATTACCCTTCATCTGCATGAAGTGTGCAGCTTAGTATTGGACAATCTAAAAATTCACAGGAGTAGTTGGATGGTTGATGGGTATTTTTGGCAGGTTTGGGGAAGTTAAACTTAATTTGGCTTTCCATTTCCATAAAACTTTTCCTTCTGTGATGTTAAGTATGGCAGAAAACTGCAAACTTGGCTATAAAACCCAGGAACAGCTTTAGGAACTTTACTAGCTGTTCATGTAGCTAAAGAAAACAGATTCAAGAGATTTTATATTCTCTTTATTTTTCTGGTTGGTGGGGATAGTAAGGAAGGAAAAGGATGGTGATGGATGATTTTAACAGTAGACCTTCAGAATGTGCACAGTGAGTCAGGGTCAGGAATGTGTTCATGCAACATCATATTGGAGAAAGTCATCCTCTGTGCTCAAGGGCCCAGTCATTGATGTGTAATAGGCAACTGGGGTTTTTTTTAATATGAGCAAATAAATCAGCTGGAGATAGTATTTTTGACATCAGCTTAGAAAGCTGTTTTCTGAAACAGTGTAGGGGACTTTCTCCCAGTGACTTTTAACAGTTGCTAAAGGATTCTATAAATCTTTTGAAAGCTTTTATTTCCCATCATTCTTCCTTATCTTCTCTTTTCTGTTTGCTTGCTTCATCTGTGTTCTTCTCTGAGTTTGTACCTCCATTTCAGGCAAGACAGTACTTTCACAGTATTTATGTTGCTCAGAGGCTGTAAACTGTGGTCTTTGTGCTGACACACATCAGAACTGCAGCTGTCCTGAGCACATTCCAGGGGAGGGGAGTGATACAGGTCAGTCTGCAGATGCTCCATCTGTTTCCCACCTGAGCTTAGTTCTGTCTAGGGGGACATAATCATGTCATTTGGGAAGGGACATTGGCTGCTTTGGAAAGGATTCAAGCAGTGACTCAGACACCAAAATAGATCCTAGGCAAAACCTTGCCCTCTGAGGAACCTTTGGGAGGTGGAAGGTTGGCAGCAAGCTGGAGCCTGACTGAGCTGTTCTGCAAATTCAGCCTCTGGCCCTAAGACCAAACACTCCTTTTTAGCCCAAACTGCCCCACATCTCTGAAAAACTTGCCATTATCTCGGGGAAGGAAAGGACCAGCGATAATCTAAATAGAGTAGTAACATTTAGGGAAGAATAGGAGAAGAAAGCTGTCCATTATGCTTTTATTTCTAAGTGAATGGTTTATATATTTTATCTTCTGCTGTGTTTTGATAGGAATACTTTTTTGACTCAAAAGTGCTGACAGATGGGGAATTGGCACCCAATGACAGATGTTGTCGTGTCTGTGGAAAGATTGGTCACTACATGAAAGACTGTCCAAAGAGGAGGAGGTAAGTTACAAAACTATCATAAAATCTTGGAGATTAAATCAGGAGAGATTTGGATACTTGAAGATTTAATGGAAATTAAAAAAACTGCTGAATTGAAGAGAAAATCAAAGCTTCATATCTGATGCTCAGTTTCCCATCCTATTTTTGTGTTTCTTGAGACAGTTTCTGATCATCTCTTTAAATCTCAGAGTGCTTATGCAAGCACACAGAAGAGTGAAGTCATAGTCTGTAATATGTTAATATGTAGTTAAGCTTAGCTTAAAACCTAGATCACTAAGTTATCTTTTTATAGTATAGACATTCAGATGGAGATCAACCTGACTGCACAATTTGTCATGTATTACAATGGATTTCCTGTAGTGATCATGTTCAGAAGGTAGTGTTGAATTTGAATTTTCTGTAGATCAGATAACATACATCTGCAAGGGAGGTAAAAATTCATTTATTGAACCCTAGGAATAGTTAAAATGTACATAGTTAAGGTGCAATTCTGTAACTTTAACTTAGTGACAGTCACTTGGTGATCTTGCACTTGTACATGAATTTCACTCATGAGTTTTGGACCCAGAACTCCTGCAAAAGGAGTCCCCAGTACATGCAGGTCAATGTCTTCAGGAATTGACAGAGAATGTGCACTCCTCACATTTTTTACAGCTTTTTTAATTTTAATTTTTAATGACCCATTCAGTGTAGGTTGTCTGATTCCTCCTAAAACCTGTTGAAGCCCTTAGAATGCAAATTAAAGTCTGGGCTTTTTCATGTACTCCTTATGGTCAGTTGTGTGCTCCATAATTCTTCAAAGGTTTCTTAGTCTCTTCCTGCTACAAAGTCCTTATTTACAGCCCTTTGTTCAGTCAGCAAAGTTCAAGATACATGAAAGTGGACTGGAGTTTTGAGGTCACAGGTGGATAGTTCAGCTGCTCTTTGAACAAGCACTGGCACATCAAATTGCATCACCTTTTCCCTGCATCTGCCTCAGGAAAAGAAGTTGTACTCTGCCCTTCACACAAACTGCTGCTACAGCACAGCCACACAGAATCTGTCTCAGATTGTATATCCAGCTCCCAAATAATATTAATATGTAGCAATCCTACAGGTATCTTGTGGAAAAAGATCTTTACTTCTTGTCTTGGTTCCGGATCACTAGTTCTGCTCCTGTTGTATTAGTACAGAGTGTTTGCAAGAGCCTTGGTGCTTTCTTTCTCACCCTGTCTGGGCTCAGACACTCTTACAGAGAAATATGTCCTCTCCAGTCAGGGGGACGTTGTATCTACAAGGTCACTTGTTTTGGGATCACTGCATAGAACTACTCCCAAGCTACCTGGCAGGCTAAGCCTGCTTAACCACAGGCATAGTTCTGCACTAATACAGTCAGACAGCTTTGGGACAAGACTGGGGAGCTTCTAAGTTCATTAGGTTTATGCAAACAGGTGGTTAACCAGGCCAGAATCTGAAAGTGTTTTTCTGGAATTCCTAAGATATTCCTATTCTGATGCAGCTGCTGGTTATGTAACCATTTCCTTTGAACATACCAATATAATAACTCTAGAGATTTGTGTCTGCGTGTGTGGCTTTGTGATATTGCTAATAAAAATCATTCTTCAGGTTGAAGAAAAAGGAGAATGAGAAAGATGATGAAAAAGAAGTGAAAGAAGATGACAGAGAAACAAGAGAGAAAAGGTGTTTCATCTGTGGGGATGTGGGTCATGTTAGGAGAGATTGTCCTGAATTCAAACAAACCCGTCAGAGAAATAACAGCGTGCCAGGTAAGTTAGTTTGTGTTGTTAGTGTAATCTGAAAAGCCTGAGATCCCTCTTCTCTACATTTCTGTATAGACCCGGTAATTATCCTAAAAAAATCCTGCAACTAATATTTTCAGTCATTGCTTTTAGTCTAAGTGTTGCTTTTCTTCAAGGGGAGTAATGTCTCCTGAAGTACAGTCTTTGCAGGGTGGTAAAACTACTCAGCAGTAAGTATAGTGGACTTCAGGGTATTGCATTTACCTGCCTTCCACTCACACTGGGTGCATTTAGAAGTAGTAGTAGTAATAATAATAATTGAATGCATTTCCTCTTCCAAATGTTTCTCAAATGTTAAGCTAACCCTCTATCATCTGTGAGAGGTACGTAAATGTATTTTCACCAAAAATCAGGAGTCTTACAGTATCACATCCAAAAAAGTGTACAGATGAATTAGGAGGCAAGATCCAGCTTTCAAATTACTCATAGTACCTAGAGACAAGTCTAACTGCAAATCCTTCAAATTAGGCCCTTAGGTGCCTGTGGTACTTGAAAAAGTAAAGAAAGCACTCATAAATGCACTTCAGAGAGAACTTTGCTGCTTTTCTGTGTTCTGTTGTCCTTTATGCTTTTTTTTTTTCCTTTACTTTGCCCAAAAGTTTCTGCTGTTGCTATTTAAAATGCCACTGCTTACAGCAGTGTGGAAACCTATATAAAATAGTGCTCCCATCTGATAGCAAACTGAGCCTTGTTCGTGCTAGAATTTGTTTTACTCAAAAGTAGATTTTCTGTTTAGCTGCTCTACCTGCTAATGTTGTCTGTTGCCAGTAGAGGAAAAGGTTTCCACTTCAAGGAGTGGTTAAAGCGATTTCCCTCCTCTATCACATGAAAGTTACTGCTGACTCCCAGTTCTGCTCACTGCTGTGTCACCTGCAGCCTGTGGTTTGTGTTAACATGTTTGTCCCCTGCTCAGGCACCCAGCTGGTCCGGAGCATGGTGAATTCCCAGCTGGTGGCTGTGGGCCAGCAGCAGGTGGAGCGGCCCCTGCGCACGAGACAGTCCTCGGAATGTGTAAGTTCAGCGAGCTGGGGGTCGGAGCTGGAGCAAACCAGCCATGCTGGGAACAGCTCTTGCACGTAGTTTCTCAGATTCTGGGCTTTAGAATGACAGCATTGCACTCTGCCAGTGAATGAAACTTTGATTTGTAACACAGTGTCTCTTGGAGAGCATTTTTGGCTTTTCAACGTGGAAACCTCATACTCAATTTGCATGTGAGATACCCTGGGAATCTGAAAGGCCAGTTTTAAGCCAGGATGCCTTTTGGAGTCTTGTGTTTAGTTATTCTGGCAAGGTTCTGGAGTTACTAAGGGAGATAAAGCATAGCTCATTGCTGGCATGCTGGAGATTGAGGTCAATGACAACCATGACTCTGTGCTTTAAGGGAACTCTCTGGAGGGACTGTGATGGACAGACAGAGAACACAGATGAATCAAACTTCAATTAAAAGTCTGCCAGAGCACACTAGAACCACAAGCAGAACAATGGGGAATTTTTTTGTAGTTTTATCTTAGAATTTGTTTAAGTCTCTGTAGAACTACATAAAATATGTTTAACCTACTTCTAAATGTAGATGGGCAGCAGAGAGTATTTGAGCAAATACAACTGTTGCATTTATTATTTTTGGAGTACAGAATACAGCATAAATTCATTTGTTTTAAGCTCAGAAACATGTGCATGCTGATGAAGCAGGCAAGTAAACACAATAATCAGGGCTGCTGAGCACTACTGCTCTTTGTTCAATTTACTGCTTTAGGTGTTGAGTGTTTCCTGACTGATCAGTGAGCATTTATTGGAATGTTGGCTCCAGTAACAGACACCTTATAATGTTATTTTTACTGTATTAATATGCTGTTAAGGAGGGATTGATACAGCCCTAATCTGAGTGAAGGGCTGAACATGTCACAGGAGTATATTTTGGGAGCCCTGTAATCCTGCTTGGGAAATTGAAGGTGAACATGTGGGTGCACACAGAGGCAGGCACATCATGCACATTGGACTTCCTGCTTTTGCAAATTCTTGTGTCCCCTGGACCTCAGAGACTCTCTGTGTTGCATGGTTGTCATTTGGCCAGGATTTCTTGATGAATATCTGCTGTGCAGGAATTGTTTGAGGAGAATGAGAAGCAGGAATTTTAGTGGAGCAAGAGGGAGAGAATAGGAAGCAGATCAAGAGGCTGGAGCTTCAACAGTCCTCCCTTCCTGCAGCTGCCATGTCCAGTGCATGCTTGTGGTGGGCTAATGTTTGCAGGAAGGCTGTCATCAGTGCATGTTCTTTAATTTTATACTATTTAAACTGATAAACTAGTGATCATCTTTCAAATCCCAGGTTTTACCTCCTCTTCCTGATGTGATAGAAAGGTATAGGAGGCACTCATACAGGGACAGTTGGAATAGCAGCAGGGAGCAGTCCCAGCTTCTGGGCTGTTTCCCAGGCACAGACATCCAGTGTCTAGAAGGAATGCTCTGGCATGGGGAAGTCCTGCAGACCTTTAGTTTGGGTACCTGTCTGTCATTTGAATGCCTCTTTGAAGGCACTTAGCTTATGCCATCAGCATGTTGTCTCAGTGCCTAAAACCAGATTTAGTTAGTCCAGAGATGGGTATTAACTATTGGCAGATAAAGTGGGGAACTCTTTTCTCAGCCACTCCATTTCTTGAAGTGCTTTCTTGCTTAGTTGCAGTTCCAACAGATGAAATGGCCTCATGCCTGTCTCTGTTGCTGATAAAGGGAAAGCTTTGTAAGAGCTCTGCAAAGGCTGTAATAATTGGTATTTCTATGCCTTTAGCCATGGCCTAACATCAGGTTATGAAGGGTGAAACTGGGTTTTTGGATTTTGCGTTTCTTGTTTAACAGATTTTTTAAAAAAATGAAAGAAATATTAGAAGCTTTGGAATTACTTAAACATCTCTGTGTAGTAATAATAACCACTCTATTTAGAAGCAAGGTAATTGGTTAACGAGATTCTGGGTTGTCAATAAGTAGGGTGGGGAAGACACTGATTAAAAATCACAAACAGATGTGTGAGGAGTCTAATGAGGAGCTTGGGGCTAACGTCTGTTCAGAATGATGTTTCTGATGGTGGGATGCGCCACATTAGCAGGCCAAATTACCTGTTGGTGGAAGTCAGTGGAACTGCACTTACTGAAACCAGCAGGAACTTGGGTGCAGTGTTTGGGGTGTTGCTGGGGAGTGTTTTACCTGTTTTATGAATAGTCTATTACAGTGGGTGCTTATTAAAGAAAACCACCATTAAATAACTAGTGAACTAATCAGAGATACATCCTTTTTTTTCTTCCCCTCCAGTCTGATTCTCATCAGTCATCTTACTCTCCACAACCTCAGCAGTTTACACAGAATTCCTCTCAGCCAGCCTCCATTAACCAGACTCAACCACAATCAATATCCCAGTCTAAGCACGTTCCGCAGCCACAGCAGGGTGCACAGCCACCCCATCAGGTCCAGCTGCCTTTGTTTAACTTTCCCCAATCTCCCCCAGGTCAGTATTCCACCTTGCATAACCTGGGACTGCTTCAGATGCACCATCACCAAATTCAGCTTCCCAACACTTCCTGGCCTATTCATGGGCCTGTTATTCACTCTGCACCGAGTAACCCTCCTCATTCTACAAACGTTCCATTTTCTATGAGATCTGGCAGCAGCAGCACCACAAATAACCAGAGCAGTGTAAGCTTGAATGATCCCAGTATCATCTTTGCACAGCCTGCTGCCAGGCCCATGGGAATCCCCAGCACTTCTCATGAGGGACACTGGCACAATCCTGTGACTCCAAACTCACTGGTGAACAATGGCACTGTGGGGAATTCAGGTAACTCTTCTCTGTTGTATCAAACCTCTCGCACTTTGTGTACAAGTGTTAAGTGTTACAGAAACAGCTAACTCTTCCAACTTGTTTTAAAGATGATGCTTAAGAAACTAAACCATTGCCTTCACTGTCTTAACATTTTCAGAGGAAAAAAATTAGGCAAGTTCTGTAGCTGTAACTGTCTGCCCTTGATGGCTGTGCAACAGTGAGAAATCCTGCATTCAACTGAGACATGTCCTAATCATTGTTTGAGTCTAAAGCATATTCCTTGAATATGCTGACAAATAATGGTTTTGTTTTCTCATAGAATCTTAGGAACATTAAAGCTGGAAAAGATCTAAGATCACTATGTTGTTACATAGTTTATTAGAGAAATGCTGAGACTGCAGCCATGAACTTAGAGACTGGTAGGATTATGGCTGTGCAAGTTGAATTTAGGACAGTATCACATCATCTTACCCATTCTTTTTTCCCAGAGTCTATCCTGCCACATTTAACTTCCATAATTTCAAGGTTGATTCCTGAAAATGCATTTTCTTGCAACAAGTGGGCAACAGCCTCTTTGCTCATAGCAAAGCCAAGTAGACTGGTGTGTTTGAGGCTGAGTTAAAAGCACTCTGTAATAACTAAAGCCCACTCGGTTTTCTCTGCAACATGAACTATGGCAGCCCCTAAATTTTAACTGTTATCTTTAGATCATAAATCATGATAATGGTCTTCTGATTTACTCTGAGTGTGTAAATCCTATGGTTAAAAAAATACATCTATCATACAATGTAGTGGTGCAGCTCATCACAAGGTGGAAATTCTGGATCTCCTGCCCAGCCTTTCTGTGCCTAACAAGATGATTGACAGCAACAGTAGTTTTTCAGCAGAGTCAACAGTGTTGGGTGAAGAATAATTCACCAGTGAATTTCAAATATATGTTGATTTGCTGGAGATGCACATGATTTTCTATTCAAAGCTTTGTGGGGAATATATTTTAGAGGATACAGAAACTACTCACTGTGTTTTGTGTGTCTCCAGTGTGCTGTGTCCCTCCCTCTCCATTTCTGATCTTAGTTCCTTGTCCCAGCTTGTCTCCATGTCCACCCCAGCTGTGACTTTTTCTCAAGCAGCTTCTTCCAATCCAAGTCTCCTTGCCCAGGTAGCTGCCTTCTTTCAGACAAGCTCCATAAATTCCAGTTTCTTTCCCATTCTCACAGTTTTCTTGTGCTGTCAGTAGAGGTTTTTTTTCCCCCCCATCCCTCATCTTCTGCCTACTTCCAACCTCATCACACTCCTTTTCCTAGTTTCCAGCCCCAGTATTTTTCTTCTTAATCAGTTTTATTTCCTTTCTGGCTTAGCTGCCATTCAGGTGGGTGCACAGTGGAGATGAGCTGGCTCCTCTCTGTTTGAAGCCTGGTTTCTTACTTGGCTCGGGACAATTTGAGAACAGTAACTTTGTGGAAACTTTGTCTTGGCTCACATAACCTGGACTTGGAAGGAGCTACTTCAAATCTTCTTTTCAGTAGACAACTGATCAGAAGTAGATCGTTAGAAGTGTCAGACAGACAACTTTTTTTCATGCATACTGCAGAGCTACATCTCCTGTTGTGTGTCCTGCCTCCTTGGATGCTTGATTTCTCATCCTCAGTGTTGCAGCATTACCAGAATTGCAAATGGAATACCTTATAATTTGTGTACTTATTTCCAAAGTTTATATTTTTAAAATTCAATTTTAATCAATATTTTAAAACCCAATTTTAAGTTGGTCCAGTGATCTTGATAGCAAGTTTCTTAAGCATATAAATATTAGCAGAATTCCAGTGTACATCTGAGAATTATTTCTTGCGGTAGGGTAATTTCATGTCAGTGATAGTGGATATTGGTGTGGGATCAGACAGCAGTAACATTGTTAAGACCTTGTATTTGAATGACATAGGAATAATGAAATTATAGGTCTTGATTTTAGTACTGATCCATCCTCTCTCTTCCTCCCCAATAAATTCTATTATAGTGAATAATGAAGTAATTTAGGTGGTAATTTTTATTTATGTATATTTTTAAAAAAAAAAGTAGCACATCAGGCTAATCACATTAAAGCCCCTGCAAACTGTTATTTAAGATGTAAATTGTATTTGTGACTGTTTAATTATTTCAACTTGCAATGTGCTTTTCCCTTTCAATTGAAAAATAGATCAGGGTTTCCAAGGACAGTTTGGTAAAATGAACCCTCCTTCTGTCCCTTGGGACCATGGGACCCCTACCCATTTTCCTCTCCTCCGAGGAGCGTGGCCTTACAATATGCCTCAAAACTACGTGCAGCAGGGAAATGCCAGCTACCCACCGAACAAACCTTTCTACCCTCAAGGTACTAGAACTAGTATGTGAATCCACAGCTCATGCAACGTGTCTCTTTACTGTCTCCAAGGCTTTAAAAGCCAAGGAATCATGTTTCACTTGCTAGGCTCCCTGGAACCATAATGAATCCAAGAGTCAAGTCAACGCTTCGGCTTCCTCTAGGGATGATGGATGGAAGTCCTTGTGGGAGGGAAGGGGTTAAAGAAAATTGTGAAGTCAGTTTGGAGTCTGTTGCACTTCTAGCCTGTTCCTTTGCTGCTGCTGTCTCACTGTAGAACTATCTCTGCTGCAATAGAGGTTAAGATAATTGAGCCCTGAGCATGTTAAAAATATGAAGAGATATTTGTTTTAATCCATTTTATTTGGCTGTTGTACCTTGCTTTGTGGAATGACTTACACAGATAAAAAACTTGCAAGGCCACAAAATGAGGTTGGGAAGGGGCTTCTGGAGGTTCACTAGTCCAGCCCATCTGCTGTCAAAGTTAGCTCAGGCTCAGTTAGGGTACTGTGAAGGACTGACTTCATCTCAGCTCTTTCTGGTAGCAGTGGAAGGTAAAGTGTTCAGTGGTCATCACCTGGCAGGACTGGGAAGGGCTGTAGGAAAAAGACCTCCACTACAAGAGAAATGAGGCCCAAATTTGACTTGGAGGATTTGCAGTTACATGTTGCCGGGTCCCCTGGTATAAAATGAGATGCTCGTGCCAAATCCTTTTCAAAATCTAATCTATTGGCTCTAGCAGGGTTTCCAAGTAAAACCTGAATTTGTCCAAAATCCTGAAATTATTTCTGCTAAATAACCGAAGTAATGCAGCAAGATGATGTATTGATGATTCTTAGGGAATTTTGGAGATAGTAAGTCATACTGCATTGTCCCATTAAATGGGTTAGTTTTACAGGTAGCATTTGTGTCAGTCTAGTAAATGGTTTCATTTCCAGGTTAAATTAGTACACTGAATATAGCCAAGCACTGCTGAATGTTGAATTTGCTGAAGTAACTGTGATCCATTTTCTTCTAGCTGGTCCACTGATGCAGAGTAACCAGCGGTTCTCGCTTCTGTCTCAAGGACACCCACACTTGAATCTGAATTACATTCAACAGAAAAAGTGAAATTTAATGGGATTCTGGGTGGGTGGGGGGAGGGGAGGAAAAAATTCAGGTTCTGATTTAAAATCTTAATGCAACGTGTTTAGATACAAGATTATTTAAGACTGTTTTTAAACTGTATCATTTGTACATAGATATGAACTATAGTTTTTACTAGTATCACAAAACTGAGTGATACAAATTTCATCTATTTTATTACCCTATTTTTAAGGGGAATTGTGTTTTGTTTTATCTTGATAAACTGTAAAGAGAGAGAATTTTTAAAATTAAGTTCTTTATTTTCTATTAGCTGTATTCATACTTTGGTTGCTTCAGACTTTATATATATTGTTCTAAAAAAAAATAAAATTAGAAGGGGATTTCATGTGTTTAAAAATTTGTCACTTCTATTCTTTACAGAACTATGTAGTGCCAAAAAACTTTTTAAAAGAAAAATAAAACTGCAAAAAAAAAGGACATAAGACTTTTTCCTCTCTCCTATTTGTATGCATGACTGCTTTAATTGGAATTAGTAAACCAGAATAACAAAAATGGCTTTAATTTAAAGACCTTGAAGATGCTCATCTTTCTAACATGTCATACAAACAGCAGACCTGTTTTTCTCCATGCTGGAGTCACTGCATGTGCTGTTCACAGCCAATGTTTGTGTGTTGTAAAGGGAAGAGCACACCTGCTTTTTTGTTCATCAACTTTGCAAAATAATATTCAAATACTCTGGAAAATTCATGCTGTACTGGGAAGTAATTTTGAGGACTTTCCATAAATGCACTGGGCATACCTCGTGTTGTCAACACTCACTAGGCAATATATGAGAATCCTTAAGCCCTAAATGCAGGGATAAACCTGCCAGTCCCTGCTCCTGAAACAAGGCTGTGAATAAAGACTTGGTACGCAAGGGGCTGCAACTGATTTCTCGTGATACAGAATTAAACATACCTAAGCGAGAATTACAACTTCAGTAAGAGCTTAATTATTCTACATTTAAAAAACAGGCACTTGCCCAATGCTAATTCAGAGAAGGTAGAGCTGAGCATCACAGTGTCATATTGTGTCGCCAGTTACAGGGAGGCCACTGGATTGTGGAGGTCGCTGGATTTTGCTTCCCTGCCTGTACTGAAGCTCTGAGGTAGCTCAGGGCTGGTGGCTCTGCAGTGTCGGGGACTGGAACAGACACTTCCTTGGCAACTGAACACAAACACCCTGACTTAAGAATGAAACCAGCTTCAAACAGGGAACACCTAAATGCAGTATTAGGAAAGAAAGAGCCAGCAGCCTTGAAAGACAAACTTTTTTTATTGCTCTTCACTAGTTTTTATGAGCCTCAAGAAAAACAATTTAAAAAACAGTCCGCAAATTCTATCACAAGGCTGACTCACTATGTAAAAAGTATCCTTAGTTTTCTTTAATAAAAGAACCCAACACAACACAAAAAAAGACTCATACAAGAGGAGAATGATGGAAGAAATGGGCTGCTAAAGCAGCCAGTACAGATCCAGCTGTCCCCTAAAGCAGACAGGACAGCATTAGACTGCAGTTCAAGGTCCTTAGACTGCGGGGTAGGTTTAGTTTGTCATTCATTCCCACGACGACTCTTTTTGTGACTTTTCTTGGATCTGAAACAGAACAAAAAAAGCTCTCTCACAGTAAGTGATTAACACAAAAGACCACAGTGAGTCATAGCAGGAAGGGGTGTGTGGATAGTGTGACTTGACTACAACACTGAGAAAAGCACTCTGTGAAATACTACATCTCCCAACACTAAAGCCACCTTCAATCCCCAAGATTAAATTACAAGTTAGAGCTGCTAGAGCAGTACAGCTGCCATTAAGAAATAAACTAAGCCTTTACCTTTCAGGTGATTTGGAATGACTTCGGTGTCTGTGACTACGGTGATGACCTGTGAGATAAAAAGGTACAGTTACTTCCACAGACCCTGGAATTCTTTGCTGTTTTGCTAATGCAATCTGCTTCCAGTGAACCAAGTGTGCTAGATAATGGCAGAACAACCCTAGCCTTAATTAGGCACTCAAGTATACCTCCTGGAAAATATTTGAAAACAATTTTATGTGCATTAAAGGAGTTCTCCAGTTGTGCTCTCATGTAACCGGCGCTTTTACCAGCCAGATTAAGCACTGATCCTACTTCTTGATACCGTGACAGATTTGTTTCTTGCAGTGGATGTTCTGCTGCTAAAACCTTGCCAGAGTTAATCTGTAATGACAGAAATACCTGGAGATTTAGATCTGGACCTGTGGCGCCTTTCCCTGGACCTGCTCCGGTGCCGTCTCGGGCTTTTGCTGCGATGCCTCTCCCGGCGCGGCGATGGGCTGAGGAGAGAGAGCAGCTTGTGAGAGCTGTACTGAAAATGCACATGTTCTAAGATTATATAATAGAATAAAACACTACCTTCTTCTCTTTGGAGAGCGACTTCGCCTGCAATAGGGAGAGAAAAGCACAAATAACTAAAAAACATTAGCAGAGCCAGCTGTTTCATTTCCCACACCCTCCAGCCACAGCACCAGGGCTTCCCCTACCCCCCGTCAGCGTGTGCTTGGCCTGCTGCACAAGGACCTGCTTCTGGACTGGCCCATGCGGTGAGCAAGGGAGGTCAGTTTTTCCTGGCTTTTTATCAGTAAGAGCAATCAACAGGACTTTCTATGCAGCCTCTGGCTTATACGAAAACAAAGCACTTGGTTCTCCTTAACATCCTCACTGTATTGCTAAATTTAGCTGAAGTTGGCCAGCAAGTGTAAGAGTTACTGAAGGACTGGAGAAACGGGCAGGGGGTGGACTGTGGCTGAAGGTGTGTGAGAGGTTCTGGCTGAACTGCCACCTTCAGCTCCGTGCTCCAGCCACCTGCAGTAGAAGAGGTGAAAACATTGCTCAGGCAGAGTCACCTCACCTCCTTGGAGACCTGCTCCGGCTCCGCCTGTACCGCACAATGGGAGACCTGCGGGGCTTGTCCAGGTCTCTGTACCCCCTTCGGCGGTGGTCCGGAGATGGTATTCGTTCCAGCTGGAAACAAGGAGGGGGCAGGTTCTGTAAGTCTTGTTTCACCAAGGTTTGTAGCTACCAGTAAAGATTTCTGAACAATTACTATAAATTACAAAAGTCAGGCAATCAAGCTTCCCCATCCTCAAGTATCTCAGGGGAGCGGTTCTGCCTAAACTTGCCAACTGAAAATTGAAACAGCCATTTCTCATACTGTTGTTAATTCTGAGGAAGTACAGCAGCACTGACTGAGATGGTCACCATAACTTCCATCATTACCTTTAGCTCTCTGCATTACACATATATGTAAAACAACTTACCTGAAATATGTTTAACACAGAACAGATTCAGATTTGTGAACTTCAGGAGACAGAAAAGCTTGAAAAACACAGAGCACTCTAGAACTGCTTCAGGGTCTAACAAATCTTCACAAGCTGCTTATATGAAAATATTTTAAGGGGGGGGGGGGAAATAAAGAGTTGCCAGCAGCCTCCTGGTGCCTCCCCTCAAATATTTATCATAAAGTGTTCTAAAGTGGTTCAGCTTTAACTATTCCTTTCCAAAATAGTTCACCAACCTTCTCATCTTCCTCTTCCTCCTCCTCACTAGATTCTACATCATCCATGTCTTCTTCCAGAGCACTAACACGAGGCTCGAGCTGCTCAGCTTCTTCCAGAACATACCGTTTCTAGGAGAAAGGGCAACTTTATCCAACACAACCCAAGAAAAACCACCTGAGGAGGCATCCATAGCTTTATACAACAAGCCAGTAGCTGATACAGCTACTGAACCTGATGCAGTTAAGAATTCCATAACCATCTGCTTTTCCCAACCTGCAGTCGAGGCAGAATGATATCGCACACACGTTCCTCGTGCAGTAGCTCGTCAATAAACTCATCCACATGCATCAGCTCAAATTCTGGGGGCAAAAAATAGCGTTTAAGAGACGAGTGGTTAGAGTAAAGATGAAACTCCAGTTTATATCAAGTGGGCTGGTTATGCCACAATTTTTTCAGTTTATATTGCTAGATATTTATCTAGCATGGTCATCTATGAGTTCCTAAGAAGCCACAGCTCAGCAGGAGTGCTTACCCCCATTTCTGTTCTGGCTCTTGATTTTTCTGTAGTCGTTGTACAGCGGCTCCAGGTACTTGTAGCAGTCGATGGCAGTGCCCGTCAGTCTCATGTACAGCGCTCCAAGCATTCGGACATACCTGGAAAGGGAATCCTCTCATGGACCTGGGCTTTTTGCACAGCTAGCAGTTTGGATAAAAGAAGAGTTTCTGAGGAAAGTCAGTACACTGAGTAGAACACACAGCCATTTGGATTTCCTCCTTCACATATTCAAGTATATGAAAAATATATATACTCAAGTGCATATATATATATATATAAAATGTCTGTACAGGTGCATCGTCACTGATAAAGATGAAAAAAATACCAAGGAAAAATTAGATTAACGTGACTCCCTTTATGTACCTTGTTCTGAATACTTTAGGCAGAAGTTTATTACCACAGAGAGCATACACCACAAGTGCAAGCTGCTCTGAACACCAATGACAAGGAGAGCAGTCTTGAAAGCAAGAGGAAAGGCTTGGTTTTGAGCAAGTTCAGTTTATGAGGGCCCAAGGAGAGCTAAACCCCGCCCCCAGGTCTCCCTGGCTGTTTCGGACAGTCTCGCCCAATACAACAACGCCAAATAATGGGAAAAAAGTCACACAACAACTTACTTGAAATCCTCGTTTTTTATGAACTCCACGATGATGTCCTTCTCGGGCTGGATCTGCAGCATCTTCAGCGTGAGGCACAGGAACGGCGTGGGCTTGATGTTCCCTCCATAGACACCCCCCACGTACTTCAGCTCCATGGCCTTGTCCACCACCAGCTCGGCTGCGGCACGGACAGCAGGGGACAGAGGGACAGCAGGGGACAGAGGGACAGCAGGGGACACACGGTCAGCATCAGCCCCCGCCGGGCCCCGCTCCCGGCCCGGCCCGGCCCGCCATACCCGTGAGGCCGAAGCACTCCTCCTTCCAGTACTTGGACTCGTAGATGCGGGTGCGGATGATCTTCTCCACCAGGTACTGCGGGTTGGTGCCGTGGATGCTGTGCGCGTCCTTCACCGTGCGGTTGGCCATGGCCGCGGCCCCTCAGCCCCGGGCTCGGCCGACCCCCGCACCCC
>JAWWEU010000005.1:5753730-5889566 GCA_035583155.1 Acropternis orthonyx
GGGGGGGGGGGGGGGGGGGGGGGGGCCGGGGGGGGCTGGGGCCGCTGCGGGGCGCGGGCGGTGCCGCGGGGGGTTGCGAGCCCCGCTCCTCCCGCACCCCTGTCCCGGCCCGGCTCCGGGTCCCCGTGGGTGCTCCCGGTGCCGGGACAGCGGAGCCCGCGGGGGGACACGGGCCGGCACCGCCGCCCGCCCCGCGCTGCCCCTCACACCGCCCCGCAGTGCCCCGACCCGGCCCCGGCCGGCCCCGCGGGAATGGTGAGGTGTTACTGAGGGGCTTGTGCTCCATGTGTCTCTGAACCCCGAAGGTTCCCCTCACTGACATCGGCCCCAGGCAGAGGTGCTGGCGCTGAGCTTGGGTTCGCCGCCAGGAGATGACTGTGCAAAGCTGCGTGCGGGCAGGCAGAGCACGGAGGCAGTTAAAGCAGTTGGGTCAGAACGATAATTATCGTGAGCGTGGGGAAGGTGCTTCGGCTGCTTTTTGGGAGCTTCCATTTTCCTGTACGCCCTGAGAGAAATGATTGCTGAGACACCCCCTCCAGAGGAGAGTTGGTTGTGGTGGTGATTCAGGAGCTGGCGCTTTTCCCACTTTTAAGGCACTGATGCGGCAGGAATTCCTGACCTTTCCTGCGCTGCACGATTATGTATGAAGGATGTTTTAGGTTTCAGTGTTGGCACTTTGGGGGTCCATTATTACTATCAAATTTAGGTATGAATGAAACGCTGGAACGTTTCTTGCAGGCCTGTGTAAAACTCTGTGTGTCAGATGATGTGCAGGTTTGCAGTTCTCCTTCTTACAGTTACATTAAAGTCTTTGCTAATAAAAAGAGATTAAATCTCTAATATTCAAATGCCCCTCTAAGCTCCATCTTAGAGATGTAGGATTCAATCACTTTATCACTGATTTTTACAGTTCTTTAACCACAATATTTTTCTTCATTTGTTCTAAATTGGTGAAGTTGTGGGCAGCTAGTGAATGGTTTCATTGGTCCTTGCACTGGTCATGTCACAGGAGAAATGAGAGCATTTATATCTCTTGCCCTCCTGCAAGCTGCTCTGAAGTGTAATGATTCACTTGTATTCTAATTTGATTTGCAACTTAAATGAAAGTCTCTCTTAAAAGAAGACAGTTCTTTGAAAAGGGAATTTGAAACTGCTGACCATGTTTGCTGCCTCTTAGAGTTTAATTCTGTAAGTCTTGTGGTATCATAAATATATGTATATGAGAATTGTAGAAATTAATCCCACCATATATATATATGCATTAGAAACAGAATTGTGACTGTGTGCCATCATTCTAATTCAGAAGATTTCTTCCAGTTGCATCAGTGTTATAACTTGTGCTGGGACACACTGCTTCCTATTTATAGACCTGTCAGTCTGATACTCCAATAAAAGGACTTACAGTCATGCTTTGTCCTTGCATGAATTACAGGAAAATGTAATCTCTGTAATACAACATTTTCCCTGAGTAGTGACAACTGGATTCACAGAGAGATTTTGTGTATAATTGTGTAAGCAGCGCTGGATGAGGGACCAGAGACCAAGTCCTTCAGGCTAAGTTTCTCTCCTTAGCCCGGGGAATCTTAATTTCTCATCTGGAAAGTGGCATAACTTTCTCGGGAGAGAGAGACCAAGCTAGCACATACTGGGCACTCAGGCTGTCAGGAAGGGAAGGGTGGTTCCAGTCCTCTCAGGGGTGTGAGGAAGGAGGGTTTGGACCCACGTGTCCCCACACATCCTGGGCACTCCCCTGCCATCAGCTCTGTGCTGGATGCAAACTGCAGTTGCTCCATGTGGTGCAGAGCTGTGAGGTTGGTGCTACATGAGCCTGTTGTGTCAGGCCACCCAGGGGAAAAGACAAATTGGGAGTAGACAAATCTCATTTCTTTAAAACATATTTGTGTGTATTTGTGGGAAGAACTGAATGCCTGATGGCAGAAAACACTGAGAGCAGCCAGGCAGCACATCCTCAGGGGTTTGCTGTTACAGCCCTCCCCTGTATTAAGGTACTGGCTTTTTGCTGTGAAGGTTTTGCATTTCTACAAAACTATTTTGAATATGAATCTGAAATGTTAAGTCGTAAGTTTTAAAATACAGATATATGGTGGGAAGAGACTGAGATGTGCTGGTGCATAAAGAAATGGAAAATTCCAGCTCTACTGGGAGGGGCACTTTTTTGGTAGCAGAGAATCTGTAAGTGAAAAATATGGAATCATATTTCTAGGTGGAATGGCAGAAACAGTGTAAGCCTAAGTGGAAATTTGCCCAGGTAGTGATGCTAATAATACTCATATCCAGGATGCCTGTCCAGCGTCTCTGGGAAGGTGTCTCAGATAACTGTGTGTACACTAATGTGATGCTTTGAGAAGCCTGCACATCAACTGAAGTACTCTGAGTTGCCTAAATTGTGACATAGTTTGTGTATTTGAAAAAGAATGGCACTGTCTTAGATGTAGCATGGATGCTGGATACCTTGTTTCCCAGCTGATCCTGGATGCTGCCTCTTTCTCTTCCTGTCTAGGAGGGCCAGCAAACAAGCAAGCTGGGATCAAGGAGTAGGACACAATGAAGGAGAGTTCCTGAACACAGATCTTCTTGCTTTGCTTGATAATCTCTGTTGTTAAAACTTTCCTTGGTCAGTTTGTGAGAGGTCTTATTTTTGTATGCCTATGTTGACCAGTACTGGCTGATTAACAGTGTCTTAAATGATCTGAACAAATTAACATTGTAGCAGTGGCATCCCGAATAATTTATAAATCCTTTTGTTTGATTTCAGCAGGGGAAAACTATTGTTGCTGTAGCTGAGGGTTCATTTTTAATTCAAAGGTCTGAACCAGGCACAACACTGACTCCAGCACTGGATTGAACATGATGAATTTTTGTTCCAGAATACCCATTCCCCAATAAACATCAGTCTTATTTTCTCTGGAGTTGGTGTAGTTATGAAGTCAAATCTGTTACTCTGATGGTTTTAAAAGACTCCAGGAAAGGCCAAGGAGTGTATTTAGCAGGACAGTCTGAAAAGTGGTATGTCAGGAGACAAGGCTGCAGTATCAGGTGGATGAAATCAAGGTCAGCATATTCACAGGTGGGAATGTGGTTTACAGGGGTTTTTTTCCTCTCTCAGCTCTTATCTGGGGAGTTTCCTGCATTACCTGTTTTCAAGGCATGTCTGTGAGCAGGAGGCTGGGGAGGTGAATGGCACTGTCTGCAGTGGCAGTTCTGGAGCTCACACATTCTCAGCTATTACTTGTGTGTTACAGTGACACAGCATATAAGGTACACTTTATTCAAGTGGGAAAGGCCTGTCTTTCCCTCCCTGTGGCCTTGATTTAGTGCTTTCTTACATAACAGCAGGCTTTCACAGGAGTTACAACTTACCTGGGTTTGAGACATTTGCCTGTCTCTTAAATTTTGTGGCCTTCAGTCAAGATTGTTGAGTATTAGGGACCTGTTCATGCAAACACATACATTCCTTCAATATGCAGACTAAACAGATTATCACTGAAAGGAACCGAGTTAACTTGAACAAATACTCTGGGCTGCATGTGGTATGTGACACAGATGAAATGACTCATACGACATTTCTATTTTCTTTCAGGTTGTGCCAAGGAATAAGCCAAGAAAAAGCTTTGTTTTATCCTAGCATGGCAAATGAAGAAGATGATCCAATTATACAAGAGGTAAAAGTGCATTGTGGCAGCAGTGATTGTACATGAGAATTTTTTGTTGTTACTACAGTTCCAAGTGTTCTTACAGTGCTGAAACAACGTGTCATCAACATCAGTGGTTGTCTTAGAAGCAGTGGTTTGCTCTGTGCACAGAATTACTTGTGTGGGCCAAGTATACGGCTCATGGTATCTATTTTGTCAAAATAGTGCTGTCTGTTGTAGTAGTGCAAGTTTGGCTCAGGTCTTTCACTCTTTGTAATCTTTCCATGTCAGAAAAGGAATGCAAGTGGGAAATTTGCTTCTACCTTTGTGTGGTTTCAGTGACTTTACTGAAAGTCTCTGAGAGCTGAAAAAATTGGAATGAGTTTGATGAGTTGATATCTGTTAAATATGAAGCTACAGTGTTTCATGCCTTCTGCTAAAGTAAGCAGTTGTGTTCTGAGTCTGGACTTACTTAAAGGACTGTTCTGTTCCAAGGAGAAGCCTCAGGGTCTTGTCACTTTGTGTCTGAGTTTGCACACCAGAAGTGCAAGGAAGGGCAAGTCCCTAAGAAGGAGAAAAGCCGTGAGAAAAGGAGTGGCAACTGTCAGGAGTGTATCTAAAATGGCAGCTTCCATATGTCTTATTCATGAAACATCTGTGGTTTTCAGTGCTGGTGGCCAAATGCAAGTATTAAATCAGACTGGGGATGTGGGTGTCTCCTGTCTAATTTAGAAAGATTTTATACCAAAATACTGGTAAATGAAGTTACCTTTCAATCATGCTGCCAGAGTGAGAACTTTCACTTCATCTCCTTGGAGGAAAAAAATTCCTCTTTCATTTCACATTTGTTTGCCAAGTTTTCTGGGAGAGGAAAAACACAACTAGAGCTACTGTCTGCTGTGTCTTCATAGTGGTTTTTTTTTTTAGGTTTGGCTTTTAAAAAAGCCAACTGCAGAATTCCATGTCAAAGTCAGCAGAGAGGAAGCTTCTGACAGGAGAGTCATGAATGTGTTTTATGTTAGAATTTGTAATGAAAAGCTAATATTATAAGTATTCGAGCTCTAAGGATTATACTTTTATCTGAGGCTCCATCAGTTACAGCTGGCATCTGATGAAAGTTGTTTGTTTTGCTTTTTAGATTGACGTGTTCCTGGCCAGAAGTCTGTTGGAAAAGCTGTATCTGTTTCAGGTATTTGACTTAACTTTTATGCAGTGATAGTTTGTTTCAAATAAAGGCAAAGGGCAGTAACTTTGCTTGCTGCCTCAGTCTGACAAGATCTTGGATACAGACAAGCCTGTTTGGGTCTCAGTCAGTTCGGAGTCAGGAGTGAGCCCTGGTTGCTGACGGGGCCCGTGGGTGTTCTGGAGAAATGGCAGCTCTGAGCAGGATGCTGCTGTGGCTGGGGAGTTTCACTGGGACACCACACTGTCCTCTCAACATTCCCAAAGGATTTGGAAGAGAGACCCCTGTGGCTAAACCTGGGTGTGCTCTCCTGACTTGTGGCCCACATCCTCTAAGCTAACATTTGTGTAAACCCACAAACATTTTACTTTTAGGTAGTAACTCTCCAGAGACTTGGTGCTGCAGGATAGATTTTTAAGTGCTTCCAGTGATTCCTTTTTCTGCTGGACTAACGTGTGGGATCATTTTCTTGTGTTACAGTTTGTTGTGGTGTGTGAGGGGCAGAAAGGGGGTTGTGTAGTGATAAAAGCAGAGGACTGGGAAGAAAACAACAGACTTTCTAGGTCATGCTCCCAAATCCCTTGATGACTCATGAATGAGTCAACTAATTTCTGTTCTTGATATCTTGTCTCCATCTGGCAAGTGGGTCTACACCTGAGGGGACAGGGGAAATTGAGTTAATTTCTGTGAAGTTCTTTAAGTGAAGAGAGGCTCATGAAATGCGTTTGTTTTCCAGTATCCCATTCGCCCGGCTTCCATGACGTATGATGATGTTACACATTTATCAGCGAAGATAAAGCCAAAGCAGCAAAAGGTTGGTCATCATTTGAGTCCAGTCTGTAAAAGTTGTGTTATGTTGTGCAGAATGTACCAAAGAAAAGCATATTGTGCTCTTAATCTGTGTTAACCCTGCAGTTGCTTGCAGGACTAAATCTCTGTGCTTGGAGATAAGGAGAGGGTTTATTGTGTCTATAAGGTAGAGTTTAGAATAAGAGTGATTTGTAAATCTTGATGGAAAAGACACTATTTTAACAGAAAATAGAATGACTTAGGGAAACGTAGTTACTAGTGCTAATTCAGTTGGTAGATGCTTGTGCCAGTACAGCTTGCCTTAAAAGGCCTTTACAGTATTCTGAGAAGGGTTGAAGAAGGATTGAGCCTTGGAGCCAGGCTCTGTCCTTCAGTGTCAGTGCAGGTGTGGATTTCTCTCTTGCCTTGCTATGAATCATCAGCAGTCCTTTTGAAATCAGTGGGGTTGTACAGTTAGTGAAAGTATAGGCAAAATCAGGGCAATTGCACCTGCTTGCAAGTGTATCCCAGAACTGTGACTGTTGTTTGAAAATGCCTTATTTAAAAACCTGAAGCAATAGGTGTCTGTGTTACCAGAATTTGGTTCTGGGAAATAGTTAAGGAGAGTGCTCCGCTGAACTTTGGAGTTAGGATGCATGTTGTGTTCAGGAAGTCTTTTGTTAAACTTAGCGAAGATTTGCATTGTAAGCCTTGTGCAGGCCTTTGTAAAATGCTGTCTCATCCAGGGACTTGAAACTAGTTCAGTTTATGAATAACATAAAGGGGAAAAAAAATAAAACAGTAGCTGTGATACATGAATTTATAAGGGCTTTGTCACACCCTGAAGAAGAATGTGTACTGTACTGTCACAGTATATAAATAGAAATGCTGTGCAGGAAAATGCTTGGTTTTGAACATTTGTCTCAAGTTAAAGTTTAATGGGGGAGGTAGTTCTCTTTGTAACTAAAGGTTTGGAGTTTGTTAGAGTGCTTTGACAAGTAAAATCAGGAGTAATTCTGGAGTCAGTGCTAAGTGCTGCAGTCCCTGACTTAGCAGAATTGAGGCCTTTGCCTCTGAAGAGGACAGTTACCTCATACTGCTTGGTACCCAAACTAGAAGGAAATATATCTTATGAGAGATTCTGAATGGATCCTCAGTGATGGGAAGGCTTGAAGGATGTTGCTTGTGCACCTGATCTGTATTGATAAGTGAACTAGACTGATAAAGTAGTGGAAGGTATCCAAAAAGTGAAGGTGTATTTCAAGGATGCCTGAGGAACTCTGGTTTTCCTTATCCCATTCATTTACATGGAGTTGATATATCTCCATCTTGTTGTTTAAATGTCCCCATCTTGCAAAACCCCATATACGTGCTGCTGAACTCTGTGCTGCTGAACTCTGTGCGTGAGATTTGCCCTGTGGATTTGAATGATGCTGCTTGTGTATTTAAATTTGCCATAAACCTATGCAAATGTTAGGAAGTGTGGGTTTGGGTTTTAATTGATGTGTTTGGGGCTGTGCATTGGTCATTAGCTGTCTTGCCTTTTGTATTCTTTAGGTTGAACTTGAAATGGCCATTGATACTTTGAATCCGAACTACTGTCGCAGCAAGGGAGAACAGATTGCTCTCAACGTGGATGGCACGTGTACAGATGAAACAAGCACCTATTCCTCGTAGGTGTCCTCTTTGCCTTGCTTTCCTTTTTGTGGTGGGCATAGAAATGTGTATGTTCATGAGGACTTCAGGCAGAGGTGAGAACAAGTGGCTGGACAGTAATGGGGGCTGCTACGAATTCTGAATTGCAAACAGAAGGATGAGTATTATATATTTGTTTCAGTTGTTGACAGTCCATTTTGAGATTTGGTGGTTTCACACCATTAACATCTGCACCACACACTGCCTGTGGAATGCCATCTCACCACCCTCCTCTGTCTGCAGGAAGCTGATGGACAAACAAACCTTCTGCTCCTCACAAGCTGCCAGTAATGTTTCCCGCTATGCAGCTGCTGTTTATAAAAAGGGTAAGTTGCTTTTGCTTGACCCTCACATCAGTGAGACATGCTCATTTCACAGTTAAGATACGCCCTATATGAACTTCTTTTTTCCAGCCTAGGTTTTAGTTGGCTGTGTCTTTAAAGAAAGGAAAACTTTCCCTTATCAATGCCCCAAGACTCTCCCTGACAAGGTCTAGCAAAATTGTAAATATTCTCTAAGAACACTGGGTTTGTAGATGCCTCCAGAATCTTAACAGTTCATGGTGGCCTGAAATAATACACATTTGAAGTATGACTTTATCATTGTTATTTATGTTGCTATCTTCATTTTATTTTGTCTGTCTCATTTTTCCATTCAACACTTTTTGCTCCTCTCTTGACTGCCCATGCCATCACAGAGTTTTGCTCTGGTGATCATTTGAGGTGACAATGTGTAGACTGTTTTCACTGATGACTGTTTAACTAGGAGTCTCCTGAACTACAGGTCAGACCTGAGCCAGAATGTGGCATTCTACGAGATCTGATTTCAACCCAAAAATCAAAATAGCAGGAGTAGGTCTTGGTCTTTCATACTTCTTTGAAATCCGGAGCACTGGATTAATTTTTCAATTCAGTCTCTTTCTACTGTATTAAATATTTATGCTCAATTGAAGCTGTGGCTTTACAGGGACAGGGAGATAATGAAAAGTGCTGTCCTTGTGCGGTGGATAAAATCAATTTTAACCAACATTAATTCTCTTCTTCAGGTGAACTTCACCTGACTCCACTACATGGAATTCTTCAGCTGAGGCCAAGCTTTACCTACTTGGACAAGGCTGATGCAAAACACCGAGAAAGAGAAGCTGCTAATGAAGGTAAATGCTCCAAAGTTGTGTTTTCCTTTGGGAGGTGAGATACAAGTTCTTTTTATAATTTTACTGATAAGAGACATTCTATTCTGAAGGTGTTTATTCTGGCAACATACTGATTATCAGGCCATTTCTCAAAATTGTTTTGCTGATCTTGTTTTCAGTGTACCTCCCTAAATGCTTTTGTGGGCATATTGTGGGGGATTGGCAGAGGTGGGTAGTGGTGACAAAAGGTAGTGGCAGGGACTGTGTGTCACCACTACCACTACCATGCTCATGGCAGCAGTGTCTCCCATCCACCACCAGCAGGGTGGTGCTGCCAGACATTGCATAGCTTGGCAGGCTGGGATTGAACCCATGGAGTTCCAGTGTCCTTGCTTCCTACATGGGCCCCCAGACAGTTACAGGTTGGCTTTGGCTCTTTTGTTTATTCTGGTTTATTTTTTGGCAGGTGGTGATTCATCCCAGGATGAAGCTGAAGATGATGTTAAGCAAATTACTGTATGTCCACATTTTCCTTTTTATGATGGTTCAGGCAACAGTCACGAGACAGAATGACAATTCATACCCAAATAAAAGGACAGGAAACCTCAACTAGTCCTAGTGACCCTGAGCTTGGGAGGGGGGAATCAAGATGGACTCATCCTTGTTGCACAAGCATAAAGATGGCACCGAGAGCAAGGGTTGGAGCTAGAGCCCCTAGCTTGTTACTTATGTACGAATAAATAATGCAGGGGGAGTGGGTTTGAGGGTTTTGGGGCTTTATTTAATGATGCCCAAATCTCCCAGGTACGGTTCTCCCGCCCTGAGACTGAACAAGCTCGTCAGCGACGTGTCCAGTCCTATGAGTTCCTGCAGAAGAGACAAGCAGAAGAGCACTGGGTTCATCTACATTATTATGGCTTGAAGGTAGGTGTGGCTGCTGGGCCTGAAGGCTCAGCCAAGTCAAGAGCTGTTTTTAAATCTGGGCCCAGGGGAAGCAGGGAATCCTCAAAAGGTAATGAAGCTTGAAGAGAACCTGCAGTACTCCGTACCTCCTCTGGTGGATAATGCTTTTGGGGTCTCCACACTGAAAAGGTTTAAAACTGAGAGCTGGACAAACATAAAGGGGGGTCTGAGTGCAAGAATCACTCGGGTCTTTTACTACAAACTAGACTTTGTGAAAGACTTGGAGAGCCCAGTCAGTGGAGTGTGAGAAATGCTGTTGGTCTGACCCACATCTGTGTCTGTCAGGAGATGTCAAAGTCATAGCAACAGAAATGTTCCCCCATCACATGAGCATTGCACAAGAAACTGAAAGCAGAACATCAGTTAGTGAGGTGGAACACTTGAATGGTGCAGTAATGACAGGGTGGTCATAGTTTGGAAGGAAAAATGTAGCTCTCTTGGCATTTTTTTATGTTTTCAGGATGTGATAATGACTTGTTTTTTCCCATATCTCCAGGATAGCCGTTCAGAACATGAGCGCCAGTATTTATTTAGTCAAGGTCATGGCCTTGCTGAAAACACAGAATTAATTAAATCTCCCAGGTAATGGTTTGATGGTTTCCTACAGAAATTTCAGTAATTTGTTGGGGTTGTTTGCAGAGTAATAAGCAGGTATATTCTTTAAAAGTCTATCCTTTGATAATTTTATCCATGATAAAAATTGAATTGTTTAAAAAAATACAGAAACAAACTAGTTTTTCACTTACTCAGGTTGCTCTCTTTTTTTGGCTATACTCTGAGACTAAAACTTTTCTTTTCACTTGGGGTTGTAGCTTCTTGTACGTTATCACAACCCTGCGTTGTCATGACTGTGAGTCCTGCAAAGGAAAATGAACACAAAAGCTCCTTCTGGTTAATACAAATAAATACTCTGAAACCAGTAACTTCCATTGATAGCAAATCTTACAAAACTTTCTTTTGTGATTTGTGGAGGCAACTGAAACTACTTGAAATGTGTTTGTGTCTGTTTCTTGGTGACTGCAGCTATACAGGAACCTTCCTACAAGGCAGTCAGTGCTTCCTGTTATCTGATACAGCCATGGGCCAAGTAATAGTAAAGTGGCAGACTCTGGCTCTGTTTAATGGTGTGGGTGTGTTTTTCTCAACATTTAACATCAGTGGATCAGTGGTAGGTGTTCTGAGGAATCTTTTGGATCTGATTCTTTCCTCACATACACTAGTAATTACATGGGTGGGAAAGAATTTTTGCTTACTGCTGGTCTGATTCTCTCTGCCTACAGGGCTTCACCTGATCCCTCAGACTCCTGTGTCAGAGCACTTGTGTTTAATGTATTTACTGTGCAGATCCTCTGTTTGGACACCTCTACTGTACAGAAGAGCTTGGATTCTGACTCCCATTTGTTTCATACCTTAGGGCAGATGAATGTCCACAGCTTTTACTAGGGGAGTTTACAGAGGGAAGGGGGAGAGCTCTCTTCAGGATATTTTGTTTTGTAGACTCACACAAGCAGGATTGCTCTAAGAGAGAAATTATTGTACTTAAACCTGGGAATCCCAAGATAAGCATTTTAAGAATGTGTTTCCTTTTCTTCTAGTGAATATTTAATGATGCTGATGCCTCCAAGCATAGAGGAAGAGAAGTAAGTGTTTGTACATAATGTTCAAAGTCCATGTTGTCTGGATGCTCTTTCTCATGGGCTGCAAATCTGTTTGTTTATCTGCAGTGACAAACCAATGGCTCCAAGCAATGTGCTCTCTATGGCCCAGCTGAGAACTTTACCCCTTGCTGATCAGATTAAGATCCTGATGAAGAACGGTTTGTGGCTTTTGTAATACATTTGCTCTTCACTTCGTGACTTGTAGTTGCCTCAGATAAGGTGCCTTTCCCAGTGTTACCAGTTCTGTTGCCCCACCAGACAGACTGTCTGGCTCTGAGTCTCTGAAGAATAAATCCCAAGGCTTCCCTTAAGGAGAGCAGTGACAGTTGATCTGTGTATTTGCAGTCAATTTAGTCCTAGAAGAATTCCTAATTTAATGATAGCTTTCTGGATACACTTGTTTTGGCAGGTCTCCCCTGGAGTGTGGGGTCTGAGTGTGAACAACCTGCACTTTGGCATTTTCTGGGAAGTTCTCAGCAATACACACTTCATGAGTGTCATTTAGGAATTTGATTTTCTCTCTTTAGAGTTACTATCTGATGAGAGCAAATCCTGAGGATTTTGCCTCAGGAGCTTCATGCCTTGACAGGTATTTCTGTTCAGAGCTATTGCCAAAGGCATAGATTTGGTGGGAGGGTTTAATTACTATTTTATTAATCCATTAATTTGTGGCCAGTTAAGCCAGCCAGCCTTGATGCAACACTAGCAGGTATTTTTAGAGCAGACAGTGCCTTTAGCGCAGGGCCAGACTTAGACCTTAGGTTTTGGGTTTTTCCTAAGATAACCCCTCGGCCGTGAGCAGGGCAAATCCCTGTTCCCGCCGCCGCGGGTGCGTGTCTGAGCGCCGGCCCGGTGTGTGTTTGCCTTGCAGTGAAGGTGATGCCGTTCGCCAACCTGATGAGCCTGCTGGGCTCGGGCACCGACTCCACGGCAGTTCTGCGCTGCGTGCAGCAAGTGGCGCTGCTGGTCCAGGGCAACTGGGTGGTGAAGAGGTAAAGCCCGGCTTTGTGTGCGGGAGGAGGGCCGGCACTCGGGCTTTGTGCCTCGCCCTCGTGTCCCGGAGTGCCCCCGTGCTTGCAGTGCTGCAAAACCTTTCGATTGCGTGTTTGCCGCCTGTAAGGGCGGTCAGTGTGGAAGGATAACGCCTTGGTACCCACCCCAGTCAAAATCATGGCTGAGCAGTGATGTAATCTAGGTTTGTGTTTGAGTTGTAGTGGGGTTTTGATGCTGTCTTGTGAGAGAGCTGTCCTGAATTCTTCCAGAGATTCGTGTCAAATATAAACGCAGAAAATTAAGCCAATGTCTGCTGTAGTGTTTCTTAGCAAAATTCATTCAAATAAGGATGGGCTTTGTGCAGTGCCCTTGCTGTTCATCAGTGGATGCTGCTCTTGTCAGCTGAAATCTACCTTCTAGAAGGCATTACCCACTTAATAAATCAAGCGTGGGGGTATTGAATGAACCACATGAATTGGAATCTGTATCATCCTCCTCTTTATTAGGATAAAGCATCCCACTGGGAATTGAATTCTAAAATGCAGTATGATTTTTTTTACCTGGGTGGAGCCCTGCATGCAGAGAATTACAATCTCTGGAATAGCTGTCAGTGTTAAGATGAGTGGCATCAGCTCCCAGTTCAGGTTTGCCAGCAGGATGTCTCAGCTATTGTGATACAAGCCTGTATTAGCAATGGGACCAGTTTTTGCAGCAACCCTGCTGTCCCTCCAGCTGTTACAGAAGGAAGCTGGAAACAAGTTAAAAGCCAGTATATTAGCATTCAGATTGTTTTCAGCTTGTAGCTGATTCTTTTTTGCCAGTCTGAGGAGGATATGTGTGTCTGTAGTGGGCGTGGTGTTTGGGGTGGGTGACACAGAGCAGCACATGCACAGTCAGAGAGGGCACCCATTTCTGTGACCTGGGTGAGATCAAAATAATGAACTCAGGTTGCTGTGAGGCCTTGGAGAGCATGGCATGTGTCATCCAGTTGGCTCTGAAAGCAGACAAGGACTTGGGGTAATGTTGGTCTTGGGGTTGTTTGTTCGAGTAGGACATTTTGTAATCCTGTTCTCTGAAGCCTTTGATTGCTGGGGAGGAAATAAAAACTCTTACGCCCATACATCAGCATTTTGGCTAAATGCTGCCTTCAAGGCTGTGTACCCGGTTAGCCTAAGCACTTCTTAGGATCATTCTGGTCTTGTTTAGCTGATCCAAAGGAGGCTTTGCAAGAACAAAGCAGAGCTTGTAGCTGTGTTGCACACACCTGGTCGCCACAAGGCTGTGCTTTGCTGGTGTAAGCCCTTCTGCACAGGTGTAATTGCAGTGGTTTAATTACACCAATATTAATGCCTTTAATGAAAACCATGCTTTGGATAAAGGTATAATTTAACTGCAGAACAGGGAGGGCATTTTTGTTATGTTAATCTTCACCAATGGTATTTTTCTGGAGTACTCAGTAACTAATCCCTCTTCCTTTTTATTAACAGTGATGTTCTCTACCCAAAAGATACTTCCAGTCCCTATAGTGGAGTTCCTGCAGAAGTGCTCTGTAGAGGGAGAGACTTTGTTGTAAGTATAAAAGAGTTTGTTTTTTTTTAAAGGAAAACACAGGTGAAGCTTGCCTGAGAGGCCACAGCATTGCAAAACTCTGCTGCTCTACTGCAGAAAGATGTTTCCTCCAAGGAAGTTATTTGTGCTTTAATCCTGAAGGTGTTGTTACAAGCCTGTCATGGGAGTAGGCTGACATTGTGGCTGGCTGGCAGGTTCAGATCATCTGTCATTAGCAGTATTCATCCCTTTCTAACACATGCTGCAGAGCCCCTATCACATTGCCCCCCACAATACAGGGCTTGCAGATCAGCCAGGACTGGATAATAAAGTGCTTGTTTCTCCAGCTCTGTGTCCGTGGGCTCAGGACTGTGAGGGCTCAGGAGGGCAGTGTGGGTAAGCCTTGTGCTCCCTGAGCATGCACTGTTGATCTTTATAAAGGACTTTATTTCCCAGAGCTGCTTATCAGTGAAAGGACTTTGTTCCCAGGCACCTTTTGTGAGCAGTTAGCTGCACGTGGAAGTAGAAATGAATACAGGTCTTGTAAACACACACATAACCATAGCAAAAAGGAACAGCCTCTGCATTGTGTTTATTTTATCTCACTATGGAAAGAATTAAGTTCCTAAGTGGTTCCTAAGTTCATAATCAGTTTATGGCTTCCATGCCATCAAACTGAATCTGATGGCTGTGTGGCTCTCATTTTCCTCAGTCAGACCTGACTGTTCCCGTGTTTGCAGAGTTTGTTGCTGAGATTTAGCTCTGAACAGGAAGATGCTGTGCAAGAGACTTTAAGTGTATTACAGTCCTAATGTGAGGTCAAAGTGATGGTGATTGAGGCTGACTTTTGATTGTGTCTGCCCAAGACACTGCCATATGGAGACCTGGATTCAGGTGTGGCCCAGTGACATAAGTGTTTAGGACACAGCAGATTAGGTGACACGTCATGTATAAAGTTCTAGGGACCAGAATTATTCTGCTCAGTTAAGTAAGCAGGAGTGTTTTAACATTTAAGAGGAAAAGATAAGTTATTTTCATTTGAATTATGTCAAATATACCTTGCATGAGGAGGGGGTCTGTGTTAAACTGAAGGGCAGGTAATTTACTGATTAGTACTAGAACAAGGAAGAAGTTAAAATGTTAGAAAATAGGAAGCATCAACATTTCTGGCTTTCAGACAAAGTGAAATGTCTGGTAATAAGGCTCAGAAGTAGTATGTAATGCTGTATTGCATCTGTGGAGAAAATGCGTTCTAGCATAAAGAGGGAACTTTATTTGCCTGGATATATTTGTGTGAAGTAATTAATAAAGTTAAAAAATATTTATGGCCACTGGTGACTCTTAGTGTCCTCCTGTTCAATGCTGTACTTCAGGGAGGGGGAAAAGTAATCTGTCTCTTACCTAAAAGCTTCTATTTTTCTCTAGATTCTCACATAATAAATTCAGGGAACAGGAGTGCCATTGGCCTTTGCTGAATGTAAAGGGCCTAATGAGAAGTGTTTGCCTCATAGCGGTTTGCAAGGAGACCTGATAGATCTGTTTTCTTTGGACAGCAGCTTCTTGTACTTTAAAAGAGCAATGCCCTGTGCCCTAAAGGGAGTGGAGTGAGTTGGTGTGTTTGTGGGCAGAGAGAAGCTGAACTGGAAAGAAGGATGCAGAGATGACGTAGGGCAGGAAGAAACTGGCAGTAATGAGATTTTGAATTCTTAGCAACATTACTAATACACAGACTAAAAGAAGTTAAGAGTCTGTTTAAATGGAGACAGGAAGAAGTGAAAGGTCATACTCGGGCAGTGTTCTGCCCAGTTCTTTTTATGTCCTGTCAGCCTGCTCTCAGCAGCTGCCTCCCTGCCTGTTGGACCCAGGGGCTGCTCCACAAAGCACCAGCTTTCCTCAACTGGGGACAAGTGTGTGAGTGACAGCACATCTCAGTATAACTGTGAGGGATGGGCATGGAAGGAGGGGCCTGCGTTAACAGAAATGCACGAAGAGTGTCTCTGGGTTGATGCTGAGGTGTGTGAGAAACAGCCTTGGGTGTGACTTCTGGAGTCCCAGCATCACTGCAGTGGGGTTTTGGTTTTGTTCTGAAGCTAAACGGAGTTTGAGTTCAACAGATTCTTCACAGCTTTTGTCGTCATAGGTTCACCAAGGCACATCATGGACTCTTAAAACTTTTGATAGTGTGTTCATAGCCATTGAGGACAGAAGGGCCCAGAAAATGTTTTTTCTTTACCTGGCTGAGAATCACCTACTGCCACATCCTTGAAAGGAACAAGGGTTCTATCTTTCTGGTAACATCATTGAACAGGGTCATTACTAACGTGAGTAAAGCAACTGCTACATACAGTTACGAGGTTTTTCTCCTTTGTTCCCTTTGTAGATGTGGAAGTTCACGCAGGACCGCTGGGTTGTGAGAAAGGAAGTAGCAGCAGTTACAAAAGTGAGTGTGTTTTGGGTTTTTTTCTTCCTAAATCAGAAGTTGGTGATAAGTGTTGGGCATTGTGTGGGGATTGGTAGTGGATGCTGCTCCAAGCCTTTGCTCAGGTTCTCAGTGCCTGCATTGTTCTCCAGGCACCCCTTCATCTTGAACAGGTATAGATACATACTCTTTCTAGAAACATTCTGAGCAGGTCCCACGGTTACCACAGCTCCAAGACTGGCCTTGTAGCTGAGCCACTGGAATGCATCATGTCCTCTCACCTGGCAGAGTTTGAACTGAGCTGACTGATGGTGCACCAAAGCAAATCTGTGCTTTTGGGTGTGTTACAGAAGAGCAATTCTTCTGTTGGCATTTGCCAGTTGTCAGTAATGAATAAAAGCTTTAAAGCAACTCAGGCACCTGAATATTCTGTTAAAAGGGGCAAATGAAAAAGAAACATGAAGTAAAAATGACAAAACCCAATTTTGTTAAAATGCAGTAAAATGATAAATCACCAGTCAATTTATGCGCAGACCATCTATTTTTGGAATGTAAGATCCAGTGCTGCTTAAAAGCTGGGCATGTGTAGGTGCAGCATGTCTGGCCTGCAGCTCTAAAATAAGATTAACATTGTAGAACATGCTTCTCTTCACCATCCAGTCTTTTCATCTCCATTTGGAAACTCCCTTTTCATCGCAAAACATGCCACGAGCTATTTGACTCTGGGGTGATTAATCACCACTGCTCTCTGAAGTCCTGTGTTTTTAACAGTGTGTGAAAGTGTTGGTGCTGCAGAGAAGGATGAGTATCTCTGACCTAGCTGGGTGTGTGTCCATGGAGGTGCCTCACATACACCAGATCAGCCCAGCTCTTCCTGTCTCATGGCACAATGCCCCTTGTAAACTGACTTTCATATTATTTATGCTTTTCTTCTAGCTTTGCCCAGAAGATGTGAAAGACTTCCTAGAGCACATGTCTGTGGCCAGAATAAACAAAGGTTGGGAGTTCATGCTCCCTTACGATGAAGACTTTGTTAAGAAGCATCCAGATATAGTTCAGAGGCAACAAATGCTGTGGATGGGCATCCAGGCCAAGTAAATCACTTGTTGTATTTTGGGGTATAAGCTAAAACCAGAGAACTATCTAGTGCAAAAAGTTTTTGTAGACATTGATAAATAATTTGGTCTGTATTGCCTTGAAGTTTCTCCCTCATAGGCCCCAGGCAGTGGTGTGGTGGGGGGTGTCACTGCATCATTCAAGCCATTCCTTTTTCTTGGCTCCCTGGAGAATTGGAAAGTTCTAGTTAATGGCTAAAGCTGGCATGGCTGCATGCAGGCATAACAGCTGAAACTGCCCTGGTGTATTGTGTCTTTGTCTTTCAGATTAGAAAAGGTCTATAATCTCTTAAAGGACCACTTGGCACCAAAGAAACAAGAGGCACAATCAGGTAAATGGAATTGTGCTTGGATCACCTTGAAGCACATGCATCCATCCATATTCCTGAGTGATGTTCAAGTTTTGGATGTCTCTGGTTTTGAATGTGGTGGGAACTGGTCTTGTTTAATGTTTTTTCTTCCTTGCTATTTCCTCTGGGTTATTTGAGACAAATCTTGGTCTATACGAGTATCGCTCATGTTGGGGTGACACAAGCCTCCATGCAGCATCCTTGTAGCAGAGCAGGGAGGATTCCCTGGCACTGGGGCCTCGCTATGACACTGTAGAGAGTTGGCTGGTTCTGTTATCCACTTACTCATTTAAGGCAGCTTGTGGGGTGTAAGCAGCTCCTGAAGAGAGGACAGACGGGGCCAAGGCACAGTAATTCTCACCTCTCACTTTGCAGCCTAATGTGCTTGGGGTGATCTTTTCCTTCCTCTGATCTGCTCTGGCCCCTCTGGTGGGGCTGAGGGTGAGCAATTACTGATGTGTTTGGCAGGGGCTGTGAGGAGCTGTGAAGCTGTCTCTGTTTGACATCCTTCTCCACCGTGCATGCCAGTGAGAATACTAAAGTAGCTGCTCCATAATCCTAAAAGACTGTGAAAACTTGAGATTCCAGAGAGTTTTAACTAGGCATTTGGCTCATTGCCAGATCCTGGAGCCAATGAGGAGTATAAGCAGAACTGACAAACGAGCATGTGAATCCATTTCAATGCCCTGTGTCTGATCTGGTCGGAAGGATTAGGTGTTGGGTTATTTGGAGAGGATTAGCAGCCTAACAGCAGAGAAGATAACAGCATGTGTGCTGGGCATGCTTTTGCCTTAAACACAGCACTCCTTGCTTTGGCATTGAGACTTGGATTCCTTTGCTGCCAACACAACCCTTCTACCTTCGGATAGCTGAGTGGAGAGGGGAGGAGGTGGGAAAGAACCCCCTCCTGTCCCTTCCTCCTCATTACTGGGTAATAATGTTAAGAAGAGGGTCTCAGTCTCTCATACTCTCCACCTCATGCTGAAAGAGTGTTCAGATTCCCTATTAACCCCTTCATGCTCCTCCCTGTACCTTGGGCACATCCCAGTGCTGGCTCTGGTGGCAGCTGCAGCAAGGCCCACCAGCCACTAGAGAGTCTAAGGGAAAAACTGTTGGACAAAGAAGCATTTGGGTCAGAAGCAGTCTGTATCCTGTTTTCCTAAATGGTGGAAAAGGCCCTGGTGATTGAACAAGTGCACTTTGCTTTTAGGTTCCTTGACTGGAACACTCTTCCCCAAGTATTTGGCTTTAAAGAAACAAACGCATATTCCCTCCAAAAAAAACCCCACCAAAGCCCCCAAAACGAATGTAAAATCTAATCAACAGACTGGGTTTTATGCCTTAGGTTTCATAAGTAGATGATGTTTCCTGGTTTTATTTCCCTATGAGATGAAGGAACATTCTGCAAGACTGGGGCCTTGGTTAAAGGGAGATAACTTTGGTTGTGAGATTTATGGCACCTTTTGTTTCTTACCAGCTCGTCCATTGCTGGTTTCTGGGGAGCAAAGGGTCAACATGGCCAAGGCAAAAGTCAAGCAGAACTATGGGCAGCTGGAGAAGGAGCTCCAGAGGCAGAAGGCAGAGCTGAAATCAAACGACACCGTGGCCAAGACGGATGTTCCCAATATCCGCATCAAGGAGGAGCCCGTGGGTGCCGAGGAGCCCATGGACACCTCAGCCTTTGAGGGCCTGAACAATGGGCTGGTGAACGGCCTACACGGTGCCGAGGGCTCCACGGACCCTGTGAACGGCCACCTGCCCGGGGGCTGCATCGACCGCGTGGCCCAGGAACTGAAGGCCTTTGTGTCCTCAACGTTTAAGAAACAGTTTGTACTCACCCTGAGTGAGCTGAAACGGTTATTTAACCTTCACTTGGCCAGTCTGCCGCCAGGACACATGTTGTTCAGTGGCATTTCGGACAAAATGTTACAGGACATGGTGTTGGATACTGGCTGCAAACAGATTTTGGTGCCTGTAAGTATGTTTCTCCCGTTTGGGGTGGGGGTGGGGAGTTAATCATCTGAACATTTGTCTCCTGTGCTGGGGGGTCTGAAGAATTGATGTGCTCAGGGTAACTGTCCAATACTGGACATGCTGAAGCTTCTGGAATTCTCTCTGGTGTCCTGCTTCTGTCTGGCCCTGCACTCTGCTCTCCTTGCTCTGTGGTCTGTGTGTAGCAGAGTTGTCTTCAGCGCTCTGTTTCCACATCCAGGGTGTAGGGCCACAGTGATTCACTGTCCCAGTTTCCTCCTGCTAACATGATCTAAGGCAGTCCCAGATTCCCATCAGCTCTCCTGGGATTGCACAACCTCCTTCTCCCAGGGACACAGCTGGGAGAGGAAAGGTGACATTTGAGTGCCTGGGAACAGCAAGACACGCCCAGCAGGGCCTCTGGGAAGCGACAAACTGTGTCTGCAGCAGGTTTCTTTGGTCAGACTGTTCCCTCCTAGACTGTGCAGAGGTGTCTGGTTCTTTGTCTTTATGGAAATGACATGTGTGATTGCGTGAGACAGAGCAGGTCTGTGTGACAGTGGATTGCTCAGGAAAGGAAGAGGAGTCTGGCATCATGGGAAAAGAGCCTGGAAGGAAATTAATTTTACAAGACATCTGGCAGTGCTGATTGGGTTGCAACCAGAAAGAGCTTGGGAGCAGCTGCCTGTGGGGAGAGAGGAGAAGAAACGTGTGAGCTGCTCAGAAGGGCAGGAAGCAGGCAGGCTGGGAGAGCCTGGAGCACGGGAGCTGGAACTTGGCTAAGGAATAAGGATTTCTACAGGGAGGCAGAAGTAACATGTCCAGTCGTGCGCAAAGTACATGTTGTGGCACCTGGGAACCGAGTAACAGACTTGAAATGCCACTGAGGAGAGCACTGATTGTGGTGCTTTCTGCATCCTCTCCTGACAGCTTCCAAGTCCTGGGGTGGTGCTTGCCTGGAACTGTCTCAGTGCTGGCCAGGCTTTCCTCTGCACCTGGTGTCGTGTGTGTGTTTGCCATGCTGATGGTAAACAGCTAGGGTCATTCCTGCTGTTACTTGGGACTGGAAATCGTTTGCTTTGGAAAGTTTGGGATTTGGGAAATTATTTCATTCATGTGAGGAGTGAAAGTGGGATTGTTTATTTTCAAAAAAACCCCCAAACTAAACTCCTGCTGACAAGAGGAGGTTGGGTACTTCCTTCTGTCTGGAGAACTCACAGGAGACCTGCAGAGGTGCAAAAGTGGTCACTGGAATGTCTCTTTAGGAGATCTGCGTTCTGCTGGCCCAGAATTTACTGCACAACTTGAGCCTGTGTGAGCCTGTGCTGCTGTCAGCAATGTAAATCCTCCCCCCCGAGTCTCCCCTGGGTGCTCTGTGGAGATGACAGAGGTGCTGGGGCTGGTTTTCCTCTTTGCATGGGCTCAGACACTTTGGTGTTTCTTGATTGTTCCCCTGGACAGTTTTGTCAGAACCCAACAGGGCGCCTGAACTCGGGGAAAGCCTGGAGGGTTGTTTAGCGTGGGATTTCATAGTTACTCATTAGTTTTCTGTAATTGAAAGTGCTTTGGTGATAAAAATCAATGATCTGAGGTAATTAAAATGATGTTGTGTGGGGAATGAAGACACTCTTGGTTTGAGTGCTGCCCTATTAAAGAAAACATGTGGCTGAAAATGGCAACTGAAACCTTACCAGGGAAATGCAGGATTTATTATAAAGCTGACCAAGTGCAACCAGGGTATGAGATAAATAGCATTTGTGGGGAGGCAGAAGAGGTGCCACTCCAGCTGCAGAGGCTGTGGGGATGCCTGCAGGGTGCTGGGCTTGCTGTGCTTTGTAGCCTCCTCAGGTGGGAAGGAAAAGCACACAGCAGGAAACAGCAAATCCTGGGCAGACACAGCCAGGAGAGCACAGGGAGGGCAAGAGGGGCGTGCTGGGCACACACTGGTGTGTCCTGTGTCTGGAGCCTGCACCGGCTGAGCCCAGGTCTGGCCCCATGGGAATCCTCTGTGCAGCAATCTGGCTCCTGA
The DNA here is from genome assembly GCA_035583155.1 of Acropternis orthonyx. Classification (NCBI taxonomy): domain Eukaryota; kingdom Metazoa; phylum Chordata; class Aves; order Passeriformes; family Rhinocryptidae; genus Acropternis; species Acropternis orthonyx. The sequence continues at coordinate 5,775,229 of JAWWEU010000005.1, forward strand.
GGATCTACACCCATTTCCTGCACACTGGTGGGGGTGGCTGGCTCCTGCTGGCTCTCTTCCCATGGCCTGTGCAGTGGCAAGGTTCTGCCCTAATCCTGAGGATATTTTTGAGGCCTCGGGAAATGATGTAACTCCTGCCTGGCTGGGGTGACAGCCAGGAGAGGGGGGCAGCCCTGCTGTTAGAGACCCTTTGGGCTGGTACCCATGCCAGGCTCCCAGAGAGGGGAACTCAGCAGTTTCCCCCTAGGATTATTCCAGCTGATAAGTTTTTTCTGGCACACTCAGCCCCTTCCATCCGGTTTAGCTGTAACAGGAGGCTGCCTGGCAGAGCCTCAGTGCTCACTGAAACACCTCCCAGAGCTGAGGGCTCCTCCCAGAGAGTTCCCTTTAACGTGGCAGCCCTGGGGACCCGGGACAGCCGTTCACATCCCAAGAGCCCTGCACCAGCCCCAGGGGCTCAGTGCAGGAAGGGGCACAGGGCAAATCTTTCCCAGAAGGATTTTAAGGTAGCAGAGAGCTGTTTCAAGGAGAGGCTGGAGAGGTCCAGATAACATAGAACAGCAAAGGGACAGCAGGTGGCAAGACAGTGAAGCTGTTCAGGCAGAGCTGCATCTCTCCCAGGGAATTCCTGATGGCATTTCCCACTCCCAGGGTCAGGCTGTGTGACAGCACCCAGTGAGCAGGGTGCTGTTGGCACCAGTGTTTGCAGCAGTTTGCAGAGGAAGGCTGGATGGGAGGAGGAGATTCTGTGGGTTTTTCTTCCCAAATGAGTGTTGTGTTTGTTTGGAAGGCGCTTCCTCCCGGAATGGCCAGATAAACACAGCTGTGTCTCAGCCCTGTGGCTGAGGCAGGAGGAGTTTGCACAGACCCCTGGGCTGTGCTGAGTCACCTTCTCAGAGTCCAGGCTGTGGCTGGGTGCTCCTGGTGCCCTGCATTTGCCTTTCCTGCTGCAGCTGTTGTCTGCAGGGGAACTGAAGTATTTTATCTGTGCTAAAAGCGTACAAGAGAGATTATTCCTCAAAAACAAGTGTCCTTACAAGAAGAGAATTATGTCAGGTGCTGCAAGCCTAATAAATCTGAATCCTGGCTCTAAACCAAGTGTAAAACCCTGTTATATTGCAGCCATTCGGACTAACCTGTGAGCAAGAGCTGCTAATCCCACCAGGCAGCTCCCACTGGACAAAACCCTTTCCCTTTGCAATAAGTTCAGAGGCAAAGCATGAAAGGAAATGCTGATCCTTCACTCTGTGATGCACAAATCTTTCGGTTGGTGTGAGGGAGGCTGGGAAGAAAGATTTGGTTTGTCCCAGCAGCCAGGATTGAGGGATACTGGGACAATCGGGACTGGCCTGTTAGCTTTTCATAGCTGATTGATTTAGGTCGTCTGGGTGGGTAGCAAGAAATAAATTGTGAGTGACAGGCAGGAAGAGACATGTCAGGAGTGAAGGCATATTCCAGCACTGCTCATTAGTCACTGCTCCAAGGGGAAATGTTAAGGCAAATGGATGGTATTTTATTTTTTTAGGGTTTGTGGCATGGAGGGGAGGCAGTTGTGATCCTTCCTGTGTGCAGGGGTGGGAGGCTTCTGCCTCGGGGAAAAAAACAAATACGCAAACCCACTGTCATTTTTTGAGCCTGAAATGAGCCAATGTCTGGTTCCCTGTCCATCAGTGTTCAGTTTTCTGGAGTCCTGTGGTCTGCCCTAAAACAGAGCTGACAGAACCTCAGACACACTGTGCTTGTCACTAACACTGACCTGGGATTAGTGAGGCAGATAAATATGGGATAGAGTTAAAACCTGCCCCTGTAAATGTAAAAGCCTCCAGAACGACCCTGCAGTGCACTTGGTGCTTTAAGCTGATGCTGTTTTGGACAGTGGTTTCAGTTCTCATTACATGGCAGGGAAAGTTTTGATTCAGTAATGGGTGTCCAGGGATACAGTATCACACACTCATTAAGCAGAACTCATTAAATAGCTGTTATTTTTAACAGCCTCTTGTTCTCAGTTTCCTCCACAGACTGTTGCCTCACCAGATGAACTAAAGGTCTATGCACTTTGGGAAGCTGGTGACACTTATGATCAGGTAAAGATAAAATAAGTGACATTTACAAATATATGTTTATTGAGCATTTGCCATTGTTTGAATCCATGCTTCTGGAACTAGTACAGCAGGTAGTTTTCCTGTTTCCCTATTGAAGTGTCAAGTTTCCAGGTGAAAGGAAGCTCTTAGCTCACAACATGTTGGTAGTCATGGCAGTAACAAGCTCAGAGACTGTTTCTGGACCTGTGAGGAGAAAGGATTCTCCAGTGCAGGACTCACACCAGGATCCAGTCCAAGTTTTTTTTTCTTTTGCTGGTAATGCAACATTAACCAGAGATTAACTGGCATATCTGTTGTATCTGTACTTGGAACAGGAAATCATTACAGCATATGGGAGCATCTCCTGAGTTCTAATTGCTGTCAGAGTAAATGAGGTGAAAGGGAAGGTGCCTAAAGAACTGTGCATGGACAGTGCAGTTCCTGTGTCCATTAAATTTTTATAGGAAAGAGCAGTCAAGTAGTAGCCCATCTCCTGGCTGGAGTGGACCACGGGAACTCCTATGGAAGCATTTGAGAAGAATACATTGTACCCCCTTATTCAGCATGGTTTTGTACCTGTGGTGCCCCAGGTCGCAGGACAGGTGCAGGTCTGGCCACAGGGTATGGGGACGTCCCAGGGCACTGCTGGAAAGCGGGAGTATCTGGGATGGTTTCAGGATTATGAAGGAAGAATCCTCCAATGTAGTTCAGAGAGTGTTTTTTACAGACTAAGGCACGTGCAGTTTTGATACAAAGAAAGAGAGGAGTAATTGTTCTCTGTGTATTTATGAGACATTTTCTTTTAAAGCATCGCCAAGTTTTGCTTGAAATCTTTTCGAGAAACTATCGAGTGCGCAGGAATGTGATCCAGAGCCAGCTGAGCCAGGAGTGTGGAGAGGATCTAAACAAGCAGGAGGTAGACAGAGTGTTAAAGGTGAGTTTCTGTTCAGTTGTGGGTTTGATCCAATCCATACATGACTTTTAATGCTCGGTTTGAGCAAAGGATTGTATTTTACCTTGAGTTGACAAATGATGATAGAACGTTGTTGGAATATGGACAAAGCCTGTGTTTCCACTTGTTTTCTTAGAAATGCACTTGTCTCCTTCTGTCTTCATTCCCTCCAAGGAGCAATGGCGCACACATTATTTTGTATTATTGCAACAAATCTCTTATTTGTCATTTTGGAGCAGCAGAGAATAGACTGTCGTAAATGTGATACTGAGTTATTTTTCAATAATGCAGAGTTAAACGTTATGGAGGTGGGAGGGTTCTGCCCAGTTCTGAGTTACCATCTGGCTGTGGTTAATGCTGAAGAGCACAAGTGCCACATATTCAGAAGGAAATGCATTTCATTCTCTAGCAGGATGTACAACTGAAAGCAAAACCAGGACCAAAACCAGCAGGCAAAGCAGTAGTTAGCACATCTCATTGTGAATGTTTATTTGAATCCTTTCATCTGCCTTTGAAGCTGCACCATTTACTTGCTCAAGAAGCTTAAGGTATAAAGTACAGACCACGACTTTAAAAGCAATGCAGGATGGCCAAGCGGAAAGTTGCCAACTAATGTAATACTTTAATCACTGTGGCTGGGCCTTTGCTCGCTGTCACCCACTTCAGTAAGACAAGTGCTTAAGTGCTTTATTACATTGTGATCTGCAAATGAATAATAGCATCTCTGAGGAATTACAGATCTGTTGCTGTGATAATAAGCAAACTGGTCTTGCTTGAAAGAACCTGGTCGTCTTAGCAGTAAAATAAGCTCAGACATTTCTGCCTGCTAGACAGCATTTCCTGTGGCTCCCTGTGCTGGGAGATTTGTCGGTGACCAGATGAGCTCAGGTCTCAGCCCTCCTGGAACATCTAGACAGTGTACTGGCATTAGTTTTTCATGATGCTGTTGATATGTAAGTGATAACCAATTTCTAGAAAAAATACTTTCCCCTAAAAAATCATGCACAGTTTTTATGTAAGTCACTGGGTCATTGTGTGACCAGCCTTGTGTTGTGCCAGGCTTTATTGCCTTGAATACATTTGTCACAGGAGTATGTGAAATCATCTTTGTTTCTGAAATAAGATTTAGAAATGTCATTTAATGAAATAGGAAGATTCTTTGGCTTCTTTAAAAGCCACAAGAGATTGGATTCCTCTTTGAATGAAATTGGATTTGTTGACTCCAATTTCCCCATCTGCCTGTGCTCCTTTTTTTACACACAGAGGAACACACTGACAGGGTTTTTGTTTTTGTATCTGCAGAGCAAGTCTGCAAACCCGCTTTCTAAGCCCCCACACAGGATTTGTTTGGTTTTGCCGTGCATTGGTCCCAAGACTTCAGGGAAAAGCTCCTCAGTGTCCGTTGTGTAGCAATACTTGAGCCTGTGTTGAATTACCTAAGTGAGAGGGTGGGAACAGAAGACAGAGAAGCTCAGAGCTCCAGACACTTGGTGCTCACCGAACACAAACAAGGACATGAGCCACAAGACAGCCCATTCCCTCATCCTTTGCTGTGGTGCTCACCTGCCGTGTGGGCAGAATGTGGTCGGTCCTGAGGTTGGACAGTTGTCACAGAACGGGGTTTCTGAAAAGCCTTTGGATCCGGTGATTGCTCTCACCCTCCAGCCCCGTCCTGCTGCTCCCTTCGGCCTCCCCCTGAGCTGCAGTCTGTTTATCCCTCCTTCCCCTGTCCCTCAGCCCTCACACATCCTTCCCTTAGCCACTTCTGCCATGAGCCTGTTTCTCCCCCAGCAGCCACCGTGGTTCCTCAGTGCCATGACACTGTCCTCTTTGTGGTCTCAACCTTTCCCCACTCATGTGTCACCTTGGTGGAAGGTGTCTGATCTTCAGAGAGACCTGTGCTCTGGGGTCATGCTGTCCTGTGCACTGGAGAGGGGCTTCTTATTCATCACATTTATTGTCCCAGAGCCAGACAGTGGTTCCCAAGACCTCGTGGACTTTAGAATCAGAGTAATCACGGTCAGAAGAGACCTTTAAGATCATCCAGTCCACCCATCAGCCCAGCACTGCCGCTGTAACCCCTAAACCACGTCACCCACCACCAGGTCCAGGCACCTCCTAAACGCCTCCAGGGACAGTGTCTCCACCACCACCCTGAGCACCCTGACAAAGCCTTTCCCTGTCTCCCCAGGACTGCTGTGTGAGCTACGGTGGCATGTGGTACCTCAAGGGCACGGTGCTGTCCGGGGGCAGCGGTGTGAGGTGATCCCGGGGCGCCAGAGGAGACCTGCAGCGGTGGCACAGCCGGAGCAATGCCGCGGCCCCGGGAGTGCGGGGCAGGGTCTGACCTCCTGCGGGGCACGTGGGCATTGCAGACAGTCACTGACAGCCCAACAGCCACACGAGTTTGCATGGGAGCAGCCGGGAAGGCACCGTGGGATCCTGTCCGCAGCTTGATTAATCGGGGATTTCTGGTGTATCTCAATTCTCCTTCTGTTTCATTTTAAAAAAAATAAAACGATACAGTGACACAGACATGATGGAAAATCATGGTCTAAAACTTTATTTTGTAAGTAATGCCAATAAATTAAATTTGTTTACAAACATCCCAGTTTTTGTTAAATCCCTGGATGCTCATACCTCAGTCTGAGCATTGTCATAGCCCTTGCAGCCCTCTCGATAGAGAGCAGGTAGTCGTGTTCATGGGAAGTGTCAGGCCTGGGAGGGGGGAACAAAATCACTGTCTGTGAACTCTGTACTACATAGCAATTGTTCTCACCTGTTGTCTGTGAAATGAGTTCTTTGGAAAAGTACCTACATCTGAAACACGGGGAACAACTACTGGATTTCTTCTACTGCTGTGGGGTTGGTTTGAGGGGGTTTTACATTACTGAATACAGGGAGGTAAGTAACTAAGGGCACCCTCTGGAAGGCATCCAGCTGTAGTTACCACACAGCAACCATGTAAAACCTCTATTTTGTGTAATTTTTAAATAAAATTTTATCTCAAAGGTCAATTCTCCCCCGTCTTGTGTTTGTCCAAGGAGAAATGGAAGTTGCATGCGCTCCTTTCCCAGCCCGAAGGCTTGCAGAGGAAGGCCAGGTCAGGAATGCTGCACGGAGGTCAGAGGTGCAGGGCAAAGGCTGTGGATCCCTGCTGGCCCTGAGCCCTCTGGGGCTGTGCAGCCAGGCCCAAACCAACTGCAGCAGCATGAGGAGGAGCTGCTGTGGGCAATGCAGAATGTGGGCACTGCACTGGTCCTTTCTCTGCTGTAGCTTCCATCACATGAGAAACTCTAAGGGGATTCTATTGATTTCATCTACTTATGTTCAGAAAAGGCTGAGTTGAGTTGTTGACTAAACTAAGCAGATTAAGGTAGTTAATCCAGATAAGATTGGCTAAGAATATTGTTACCATACTTATGGCATCACGTTTTGGTGGAAAATGGCTATTTTTAAACTGCTAAAATTCTATCTTAATATGGTAGTGTAGAGTTTACTGACTATACCAGTGTAACTGGGAGGTGTTCTATGTTCAGGCAGCCCTGGCTGGCACTGACCAGCATTACCTGTGGCTGGAAAGCTGCTCTCTGGGAAAGCTATGAAGAGCCAGCCTGGAGTGCATTTGTTGCACAACCTGCACAGGTAAGTGTTACAGCACAGCCAGAGCTCAGCAATGGCACAGGCAGCCAAGGGCAAGGTACACTACAGAAGTAGTTCTGAGGAAATATTTTTGGTATTTTTTAAAGCATAAAAGTTCTATCTATCATAGTGGTTCTAAATCAGCCAAAAGTAATAAACCACTGGAGATCATCTATTTAACCAAAAATTCTGCTTTTGCATGTTTTCTGCTCCAGCAGGTGTGGATCCCCCTGAAGTAATGGGCAATGTGAGTAGTAAGTCACCTGTGACTGTGTCCTGCTTTTCTCAGGTTCCTGCTTTCCAGTCTCTGAGCTGGGCCAGACCTCCAGGTGAGAAGGGTCCAGGGAGGGGGGAAAACGGGGACAGCACAGGAATCTGATGGCAAAACTGCAGCTTCTCTGCTTTGCCCCCACTCCCTCTTTTTTTTAACAGCACTGACAAACACCACAACAATGAGGAGAAACTACTTAATTCCATCTGGATTTCTATCCTAGACAGGCCTATCCTTTGCCATTTAGCGTAAGTTTTCTAAAACACAAATTTCACGGGAACTCCATCTGATGAGCTATGTGGGGAAGATGGCAAGACTAGATAATGCAGGTGCCATCTGCACTGAGTTTACTGTTTCCTGATTGGCACAGATGGATGTAATTACTAGTTACACATGTAGCTTGACTGGATTATTTATTTGCTTAGGAAAAATATTCAAAAGATTCAGATTCCCATTTTTAAATAATTTTCAGACTGTAATACATGTTTTAGAGAAACTCCCACAACATGAAGTCTTAATACTGCAAATGAAGGGCAGCTACACAGAGGCTGGACAGAGAACAGAGTAAGGCAGCAGAGCTGCAGCAGCAGCAGTTGAACTAAAGCTGAGAAACTCAACATTCTATTCTGTGTCAATGTTTGGTACATCACAGCAACTTGGAAAGACAGGAAGCTGATTCCCAAGAACTGCTGGCCACATTAAGCTGTGAGAACCTCTACAGGGAGAAGGATGTCACCTTTCATCATGCCCATTTTCCTCCTTAATTGCTTTGTTTCCCTCACACCTTGAAGCAGTTCTAAAGAACATCCTCCTCCATGTTCTTTGTTTTTCAGAATTTGAATTACGATTAGGGAGTGGAAAAGGAGGGGAAGAACAAGAGTGTGGTCCCCTGTTTGCAGTAGGATATGTGCTGGCAGTGTTGTGTCCATCCTCCCACTCCCCAGGCAGCATGGAATAGGTGCACAGAGGCTGACTGTGGAAGCAACAGACAACGTAAGGTTTTACCTGGCCTGTCTCCTCAAGCACTTGTTTTGTGGTATGTAACATCAAAAGCTACTCCACTAAGTCAATGCTACCACTAAAGCTAAATAGCTAAATTACAACCCTCTATCTTACCAAATACACATAAAAATGTACTTTGCAAACATTCCACCAGAGAACAGTAGGTCCCAAATAACATACATAGTCTCAATTCACAGTATCTTGCCTTAAGACAAAGTGTCCTACAAAAGAAACATACCTAAAAAGCCACACAAACTTTACATCAAATCCTTTCTTAGTAGAAAGACATTTATACTAATCTATGAGAGAGCTTAGTGCATGTGAAAACATGGTATTGGTTTGAAGCAAGCACAGCTCTCTACTGCCCTGCCAAAGCAAATACAGGACTGCTCCCCTCCTTGAGAACAGAGGAGAGGCTGTCCCTGAGGCTGGTCGGGGCTTTGCTTTTGTTAATTCTCTACATCAATGTAGTTACAGGGCTAGATCATCACTGTGAACCAAAGGAAGGCTTCAGTCTGGCTCTTATGAGAAATACAGAGTTCTTAGCTCTGTTAGTTTTGAAGTGGACTAAGGAAATGAGTGTCAGTTACTGCTTTGGCCAGAGAAGAAGTGGAATATGAAGTAGTAGTGTAATATTAAGCTATGATGTTTGCTTTACAACCCCTACTTTGTGTGACAGTGCTAAACATTAAATCTTTTGCTACATAGGAACAGGGAAACTAGTTGTTAACTAACTGGCTTATTAACTACAGGTCTACCAGCCAATCCAAAACATTCATTTTGAGTGCTCAAGAAATAGATCACTTTAAAGGGTCTTCTGACATTCGTATAAAGTTCTTGACTAACAGATAAGGTTATGGCTGAGAGGATAGGCTCTTGTACTTGGCTCTGTGTTCATCTATTTCTTCCTTTGTTTTTCTGATACAGCTAAAAATTTCCTTGAAGAGTACTTTATATTCAGGAATAGCATTTGTGGGAGAGTCACTTAGCTCCACAATTGTGAATTCTTGATTGCTAGCTGAAAGATCATACTGGGTGTTCCCCACATTTAGGTCTTTGGGATACTGCCTCAGCGTTTGTACAGCTTTGTGTTTCAAAGAATCTTCATCCATCTGACACTTCTTCAAAAGTTCCTCATACTTCACTTTCAGAGCATTATACTGAGCATCAACTTCATTAAGTACAGAGATTCCTCGCTGCTTCACAGCTTCAGCTCTCCTAATGCAGGTTTCCTCATGGCCCCTCAGAATGTCTGCCCCAGCAGCACTGCTCAGGAGAGTCTCGCTGCTGCTCCGCTTCAGTGCCTTCTTCTCCTGCTCCGATACTGTCAGAAGTCCATCATCTGCCAGGCTCTGACCAAGCTCCCTGTCTAAAGATTCCTTGAATGAAATGAAAAAGGATTCTGGCACCAATTTCTCAGCATTATGGAATGTGTTCTCAGACTGAAGTATCTGTCGCATTTCAGCTACTTCTGCTTCCAGCTCCTCTGCTCGAGCCCGATACAAGTCTGTATCAACAAGCCTCCGCTCAAGGTCACAGTTTTCTTTCACCATAAGACTGTATTCCTCCTCCATGGTTACCCTCTTCTCTTTCTCTAGGTTCAGCTGGGCTTGCAGAACTGTAACTGCCTTTTTTAACTTCTCATTTTCTTCTTCTAGAGGACTTAGCTGACTATCCATTGAAGTAATCTTTTCTGCAAACACATGATCATAAACAAAATACCTGCAGAAACAAAATAAGCATTATCAAACACTGGAAGTCCAGCTGACCACACCTCCTAAAGGTTTCCTGTCCTCAGTAACTAATGACATGTTTAAACTGTGTGCTAACACACCTCAGAGCACTCACAATGGCCATTTCACTAACCTATCAGTCTGTTTAGGAATCAGAACACTTTGTAACAGGTACCTGCCATCAAATCAAGCTCTCAGCTTAGGCAGAATGGCAGCTCAATCGTAGATTCAAGTAACAGACAAGCTGATTGAATAACCTACAATTTAAGTTTAAATAAACATTGCCTCCATGTAGCATGCAGAATTTTGACAGTGACTTTTTCCACAGTGCTCCACTTCTGTAACTTGTGTCGCTGTTGATGGCAGCTGAAGGCAGATGACAAGGCAATTCTGTAGGCTGGTATTCTCAAAAGCCTTTGTCAGCTTGAAGGATCCACTTATGTTTTGAATTGTCACAAAATAACTTTTTTGGATGTACACATTTATTCTAGAGTAGAATAGATAGAATATTCTACCTCCATGTAGTGCTGAAGCCCAAACACAACAGCCCATTTTGTCTTTGGAGGCACATAGCTTACAAAATTGACTTCCAGGCTTGAAGCTACTGAGCTTCCACTGGATATAGTAATATCAGCTGGGTCAAATGGCTCTAAATTTAAAGGCAGCTCAGAACTCCAGGCCCCATTTTACCACCTTCAGTGTCATTTTAACCAGCTTAGGTTCAGGAAAGCTGTTGCAGGAATCCTGCCTTCCTTGAAAAGAAAATACCTATAGACATCTAAGAAAGAGCAAGTTAGAAAAGTATTTTGTATTTAGCATGTTTGTTTTTCAGATTATCTGTGTGTGTGCTTTTATCTGACTGAAAACAGTGGGGTGCAAATTGTTGTAAGCTTTCTAGGCTACCATTTGATATGGGTGGAGACTGGGAAAGAACCCATCAAGACAGAAAGTGGAGCACAAATACTAGTGCAGTCTAGAAGTACGTCAGAAGCAGTGGCAACACCACACGGTGCAGATACTTTGCCAGCTGTGAACATCAGGTAATTTTTCTGCCAGCTTCTCTGATATTTGTGCTTGTGTCTTAGTTTTTCAAGCTTTGCTTAAAATAATTTCAGTGTTCTTTCCTATGTAAGGTAAAAAGTCTTACTGGCGAAGGTCATACAGTTCCTTCAAGCAGGAGAAGCTGTGCATTGATCTTGGCTGGTCAGATCTCTCGTGGCTCATCCGGCCTTGTCCTGGCTTTTTCAGTTCTTCTACTTGTCGCTGCAGGTCATCTATGTGAGTTTGTAGATTTTCAATAGTCTCTGTCAAGCTAAGAGATGAAAAGATTTTTAAGTAAAACTATCCTTTCAATTTACCAGTACTGTAGAACACACTAGACAGGGACACCCACCCAGCAACTACTTGAATACACCTGGACTGTTCTCATTGATTGTATCCACTGGGGGGAAGGGATCTATAAAAGTCTGTTACCTTACTATCTTTTGTTGTGAAGCTCTGCTTTCCGCAACCAGCTTTTGATTGGTGTCTTCCAGTTCTCTTGCTGTCACATCCAGCTGCTCATAGACCTTTGCGTGCTGGTCGTTCATCTGCCGCAAGAGCTCCACTTGCTTTGTGAGGTACTGCAAGACAGCACTGCTCTTACTGGTTTACACTGGAAACACATACTGTGACTGCTGTTGTGCACGTTTAATTCATGTTCATAGAGAAACTAGTGAGTTCCGTAAATGTGAATCCCTGTGGTTGCCTTGGGAAGTTGAAAGGGCACTGTAGTAACTCAGCAGGCAGCGTACCTTTGTTGCGGAGGTTAAACCCAGGCTGATGAAGCAGCCCCTTATCCAGAGGAGCTGGGTTTGATGGTGTCAGCTATCTTTACCTGTGCCCACACCTTCTGCATGGGATTGGTCTGTACTGCAGTCATCACAGACTTCAAGATAGTCCTTAACTAGCCCGAGTCCAAAATGTTGCAGTGGGCTCCAGTAGAAATTTTCCTAACAGTGTTGACCCAACAACTTTCTTAACATTAAAACTGAAGTATCTGTAATTAAATTTATTTTTAGCTAACCTAAGTTCTTCCAGTCTGAAGCAGCATTAGGTTCAGCATAACAGAATTTAGGTTGTGGTCACACTTAAGTATGTGGGCTAACATGTGTCAGGCAGTATAATCAAGTTATTGAATTCAATCTTTAATTACTAACAGTAAACTGTTCCACTTACTGTAATCCTAAACAAAGGTCTCCTGGACTTTTTTAAAAAAATAAAGCTTCACATGAAGTATTCTCAATTTAATCCTCTTGAGTTTTACAGTTAGCAACATAGACCGTTAAGTTTCCCGAATAATGTCAGAAAGCTTAGAATTCTTAGTCTGAGTGCAGTCAACAATCACCTAATGCTCTTAATACAAGTGCCTTATATTGTCCCACCCAGGACATGAACATTTGCATGAAACAAACTTGAGCAAAAAAACTGACCCTGTAAATCTGAAATACTTTGCTCTTACACAGAATTTATTCCTTGCACTATGTTCCGTATTACTACGTGCTACTTACTGAAAAGTAAATCTCAAGAAGAAACATCCAGTGAACTCCTAGGCAGAATTACCTCTCTTTACACAGGCCTCTTACATACTCAAAACTTCTAATATTCTACTTAACCTTTTACCTCCTTAAAAGATTGGTGGGTTTACATTTTAGGCAATTTAAGAACAGATAATAAGTTAATCTGGGGCTAGTAACTGCTGCATACAGACTTCTAGAAGATCAACATGATAGCTGTTAGCTAGATCCTTTTGTAGCCTGTGCACACATGACAGAGGATTTACACAAAAATAGAATATAGATTAGCAGTAGAATCTCAATGTGACCTATTTCAGATTAACTTTCCCTATTGGTTATAGCTGAATGAAGGAGCTGGAGATCCTCAGACTTTCTTCAGCCATAGGAGCATGACTGAGCACAGAAGCCAAGGCTTTGGTGTTACCACTGATCACAATGGGCCTTTGCAGAAGTTTTAAATGAATGGAAGAGGTGAAGCACCATTTTCTTCACCTTGCATCTTCAGTACCTTCAGGGCTGGTGTCATGGTGACCTGATATTAATCAGACCTCCAAAAGATGATGTGGTAATAAATACTTTAGAAGTTCATGTTTAATCCACCTCCCCTGCAACTGAGCACTTAAAATGAAGCAGCAGTTGAGACTTATTGTGTTCTCCCACAGAATAAAAGGAGAGTGTCAGTATTTCTAAAGTCTGAGTGCTGAGAACAGAATCAGGCAGGAACAAAGCTGCCCTTTCAATCCAGCATTTATTACATCTACAATGACTAGTTAGTGGCACACGTGTCAGCACAGAGGTTGGCTATAATGATCCAAAGCTGTAAAATGCTTAATGTGTTAGCATTTAATATACGAGATGTAATCTTAAGCACACCACAGCCTTTGACCTTTCTTTTGCAGTGCAGACAAGATAGTGCCATACTTCAGAATTATTTCTTAGCCAGTTCTAGACTTTGCTACCCATAAGATCTGAATTAATAGCAAAAACCCTGCACTGAAAAAGCTAGTAAAAAACAACAACAAAAAAAGTTCAGCAGAGTAGTCACAGGAACAGCTGAAAGATCACATTTAGGTTACAGAGACAAGCACCTGAAAGTTGGGAAAAATCAAGCAGAGAGAGAGGATATGCCATTTGCACGCATATCCTGAATTTACACAAAAGACAGAAAGATAGGTATGAAAATAACAGACTGAACTGCTTTTGCCAGCTAAGGACTACACCTTGCGTATGCCAATTTTATTCTCACTTCTTTCAGGGAATTCCTGTAACAATTCCTTGTGCCACTAAGCTAATATATTTGGTTCCTCAGTTGGAGGGTCTCTCTGGGTATTTGTGCAAGGGGTTCATTTTCCCTTTTCTACCAGAAATCCAAAGGCAAGAGAAACTTCTTTGGAGAAAGAGAAGTTTCGTGTTGTTATTATACTTTTAAACAGCACTGGGAAAAGACATAAGATTGAGAGAGGTAGTGGTGAAACTGAGAAGACAGCATGTTATTGCAGTGGATACGAATGCAGTCTATAGGTTCTTTGACTCAACACAATAAGCTGGTCAAATAAAGGTGCAGGCACAATTTATGTCAGAACTACCACAAAAACTTTCTCCCACTCTCTCCCTCTCCTCTTTGAGGGAGATAATAGGACAGCCCCATATACCCTTGCTGGGGAGGGGGGAAAGGAGGAAAGAGAATAAAGAGCTATCAGATAAAGCCTTCAAAAAGCAGTACTGGCCAAGTCTTAGCAAAGCAAGATATTGAGGGAGAAAAAACTTAATCTATCAAGTCTGAGGCTGTCTGACCACAGAAGTACTTGACCCTGAAACATATCAGATATAGATCAGTCCTGGAAGGACACTTGTGACACTTCCTGGTGCTGCAGCTCTCTTATGTAGTCCATAAACACTGACCCACCAGAACAGCTTAAGCAACTAAACTGGCTTAAACAAACAGGACGTTACATTCTTAATAGCACTAGACTATTTCTGTAAATCAAGGTAGCTTAGCAATTATAGTTTCCATATTTCAAGACAGTGTTAAAATGCAGCTGCCTATTAAGTAGCTACACTCCATGAGCCAGGTCAGTTATCACAAAGTTATGGTGTGTTATTTCAAAAGGTGTGTTAAACACTTTCTTAAACATAGTTGTTCATACAGGTGTTGAACCTTGTGTACAGTATTTGTATAGCACCTTGGAAGTGTTTGTCCTCTCTAGATCTTAAGAATTGATCTTTTTATAAAAACTATTCATGGCAATGAGTTATTTTCAGTCTCTGCACAAGTAAATACATCTTTTAACGCTGTGGCACTAATATAAATATCAGCCATTCCAACCATTGTATCAGAATGAGTAGGATAATAAAGATGACATTTAGCACATAACAGAGGTAAGAGCCTAAGTATGAAATACAAACAAAAAATATCTTCCAAATTCTGCATCACTTAAAAAAAATGCTGCATTTCTGTTGACTACTTCAAAGATACCTGTGTATTTATAAGTATTAAGCTTAGAATTTTTTAAGTTACCTGCTACCACTACAATAGGAAGGGGTTTCAGTCTTAGGCTGCAGCTCTACAAAATGCACAGCCCATCTGTAACTGCAGAAGTACTGCTTGCACAAAGGAACTCAGATTTTGTAAAGATCTGGTGTATACCAGTCACAGCCTGTTCCTTGTGATTCATACCAGAACCAAACTGAAATGCTGACTACATTTTCAATATGTTGTCAGTCAGCAAAGTACTGAATATTTAATAATTTAATTATTAGAGACCATGCATTGCCCTCTAATAGCTGAAAAAATCTCATTAGGCTGACAAATGCCAGGTCTGCAAGAACACAGTCAGTATTAAAAAAAAAAAAAAGAAATTGCCAAAGATGGCTAGGTTTTCCCATCCTGTTACACAAAGATGAGTGCTTTTGAAAGGATGGTTACACTTTTGGGTTTTATTTTCCCTGGAAAATACAGAACAATATATCCACTGTGTCCTATATTTAGATACTATTCAAGCAGGATATTTTCAGGGGTTTGTTGTTTGTTTGTTGGATTTTTTTTTTAGTTGTATAGGGTTTTTTTTACAATGAAATAGCTCCCTTTACCATAGCTCAGTTTAGCAGAAGTACATAGTCCCAGATTTTACTTAAATCTCTCTTCTGCATTATCAGCATTTAAATTTCACTGCAGTAACCATTAAGATTTTCATATACTAATTTAAACTACTAATGTATTTATCATCATATAATTTAGTGTCATTTTTACTTGGCAAAATCAGTAAAGTTTAGCAATAAAAATAACTGAAGTAACTCCTGTGTACAAAAAAGAAAAATACCAATCATTTTTCATTAAACAAGCCAAATCCAACATGGCATTTAATGGCACAAAGCTTCTGGTAATTGGAGAAACAGTTCTAAATATCATCAGCCTATAGAGGTTCTCAGATTCTCAAACCAGCAGAAGGAGGTGAAAGATTAAGTGTTTTCTATCAAATGTCAAGAAATTCAGATCTCAACTTATGTTCTATTGTGTTGCAGTTCTGGATGTCTTCACATTTGGAACCCTGAAATATTTTACCTCTATCTCCTGTAGTTGCTCTTGATTTGTTGCATACATTTGCTGTAAAGATTCCTCTAGTTCGGTGTTACGGTCCAGTAATGTTTTCCCAAGCTCAGCAGCAAGGTGAAGATCTAAACAAAGAAATCATATTTGCATGTAAGTGATAGAAACAATAATATAGTCTAATTTTAAAGCATGTTAATCAAATACTTGGGGTATTTTTCATTGTAGTTGTAACTGCTCCAAGTTATGTCCAGTACCCAGAAAGAAAGTTAGCTTATACTTCAGTAGAACATTCATACACCATCTACAATGCAAGTCTAA
The DNA here is from genome assembly GCA_035583155.1 of Acropternis orthonyx. Classification (NCBI taxonomy): domain Eukaryota; kingdom Metazoa; phylum Chordata; class Aves; order Passeriformes; family Rhinocryptidae; genus Acropternis; species Acropternis orthonyx. The sequence continues at coordinate 5,791,333 of JAWWEU010000005.1, forward strand.
GTCAGTCCTGAAGCCCAGAGGACATTCTTGTTTCATGAAGCCTCCTTAGGTCTTTAGACACATCCAGCCATCTTCACCTCCCACAGTCTGCCCAGTGCTGCTCCAGCAGCTCTACCCAAGCCGTCTGTTTGCCACATCACTGTCTTTACAGCACTCAGAAGAATAAGCACAAAAGACCCTGTAATGTTCATTGGGCTACACCCAGGCCAAAGCTGACTGCACTCTTACTTTGCTGTTCCTCTCCATTACCCCTTCACCAAGGAGCTCACGTCACACAGGATCAAAGTGCTAAATGAAAGTTTCAGATGCTTTTTATGGTAAAACAGTAACATCAGAAGATATAAAACTGATGAAGACATCCAGCTATTCTGCTTTTCAAGCTCATAAACCCAAGTGACAAGAATTGTTTTATGTTCTCCAAAACATCATTTTAAATGTCACTTGTTCTCAGGCACTTAATCTCAATTTCACTCCAGTCATCTTCAATCACCTCCAGGGTGCAGTGACTGTAGTTGTTGCAAATTAAAAAATAAGTCATCTGAACACTCAGTTCCTTTGTAGAGGGAAGCTTGATATTTGTTCAGCAGCATCAATAGTACTAGATATTCTGTATTATTAGATTTAAGACATGTAGTTTAAAAGCTAACATAATGTGACAAAGTAATAAATCTTGGTGTTATTGCTAAAATTGTAATTACTCTGTGCAGGGTATTACATGTTAAGAATCCAACAGATTTCTAAAATTCTCTCATTTTCCACCTCCTTCAGCTCACCTGGACTGTGACCTGCATGCATGCAATACAACCTAGTTAGAACTTGCATCACTAATGGGAAAGAGACAGAAGAAAAGTCAAGAAAAACTTAGATTCATTCAAGAAGATTTAAGTAGATGTACTGCATCATCAGTAATTATACCTAAAGAAAACACATTCTGTTTTCGTTTGATTGCAATGCCCTTGTTTTAACATGTTATCTTACCTCTTTCCTGCCCGTTCCCAATTATCTTATCAGGTAGGCATTTTAATAGATACAACACTGTTCCAAGATTGTTTTGTGCTAACCTTCACTTTGACAGCCTATCCAAAATGATTACTCCATCTCCATACATAACCCAAAGACCAAATTCAGACTTACAAGGACAAGTGAGTACAAACATTTGTCTACATAGTAGATGTCTGATTCTGGCACAACAACAGCTGTGCTACTCTTTACACATTCTTTACAACCACAGTGCGTTGTTTCCTACCTTAAGGTCAGATTCCTAGCATAAATGCCACAAAAAATATTTCAAAGAAATCCCACTGCATGGGAGTTCTTCAGAGTTTCAGAAGATGTACAACTAGGAGCCCCATGGAACACTGATCTGTACTTAGGAGGTTATCCTTACACAACACCACTCATAAAGAAACACAGCCTATGCGAGAGCTTTTTAGGGTTTAAAGTACTTGGATATCTTAAGGTGTCCTGCTCAGATTTTTCCTATTTTGTAAACAGATTGCATATTTTTTACCCAGGACAGAGTAACTCCCAGTCAGAAACCAAGCTGTTCTGTCGTATTACAGAATACTTTGGTCTTCAAATGCAGCTAATCCATCATCCTATAGAAAATGGAGTCCCAATTCCCAAGTTCTCGTGCTATACAGATCTTTACTAGGAGTTACAACTAGTCAGCAATACTAAATAGTCCATTCTTTTATTTTAATAGAGTAGAATAAGACCTTTAGAGAGGACTTAGGATTATGTTAAAGACACAATGCATAATGGAATTACTCGCTGCCATTTCCCTTCCCAAAGTGAAAGTTTGTTTTGATATTTAAGTACATATAAGACTATAGTTCCCTTTTTAAATGCCTCATCATCTACTCAATCAAGTAGCACATACCACACGGTACTTGGAATACAGGGTGGATAACAGAATTCATGTAATACTTACGTAGTCATTTTGTTTATTAGACTGGCAGAGGCACAAATGGGTTACTTTGGGAGAAACATGCTATTTTATAATTAAGGCAATTTGTTTCTGAGGGGGAGCATACAAGTGGAAGCACTCAGGAACACACAATAAAGCCTTAACTCTAGAGAAAGCAGGGACTGAAATAATTTCGCCTCTTCCAAAATGAAGAATTTGCTTTGTGTCCATTTTTCTGCATTGTCAAGTACCTGTAAACCCTATAAAGAGCAAGTTTTGTGAGTGAGATGTGTAACACACGTTCTACCGATACAGAAGGAAAGCTGTTCATTTACATTTCTCTTGAGAGTTACCGTAGAACACTAGAAGCACACTGCATTTTCTGTTGTAAATTTATGTAAAGCAACAGCTAAGTTCTGACACAGACATGCATTTTTCCTTTTCACCACAAAGATGGAAGCAGAGAGGTTTTTAATAATGCAAACTGCGTATGTGCAGATCGTAAGATCTTCGTTTTAGTAAATCTGATTAGTTGTACTGGAGTTTAACAGCTCCATCGGAAGGCTCTAAAACAAAACAAGACTTCAAGGATATGTCTTCTGTGATGTTCAACCGCCTTCACTTACCAGCCCTTCACATTCTCTTCTGACAGCATTACTATAATTGAAAAAAAGATAAAACCAGTACCAAAATCCTTCTCTTCTGCTTTTTCTTAGCCCACCTAACAGAATGATTCAGTGAATTTTCAATCTAAAATTAAGCCTGTTCTTTTAAACAGCAAAAGGCATTGGTAGCGCAAGATATATAGGGTAAGACTAGTTGAAGTTTAGTTAACTGTAAAATTAAACTCTTCATTGTTTTAACTGTTTCATATTTCCTATTCTGTATTCACAACGCTCTGTTCTGTAAAACTGAGTAACAGCAAGATGTAAAAAGAGCAGTCATGTAAAAATTCTTTTTAAAAGGTCAGCATACTGCAGCAAAACATAGACATTGCAGAAGGATGGCTGTTCCCATCCTTACAGGAATTCCATGAGCATTCTGATTTCATGAACAGTGGGCCAGAAAAGCCATTTCCATTGTCAAGGCAAAAGCTTTGTTATGTACAGACTGTCTAGGTTTTCCAAAACCCTTCCCTAATTTTAAGTTTCAGACTGGCTGATAAGGACTACAGGCTTGTTTGTGCTTTCTGATGCTTTACAACCTAGGTTTTCTCATAAACCTACTCTTCAGTTTTTAAACATGCACTGATTGTTTGGGTTGCAAAGAGTTTCACGAGCCTTGATAAGCAATCTTACTGCCCTATTTAGGTACACCGGTACAGCCCAGTCTTAGGAGAAGGAAGTTCATCTTTCAGACTCCAGAAATAAAGTACAGCATTCCTGTAAGGAATTTCATCTTTGCATTTCAACTTGCCCATCTGTTTATTTTCCTCCTTTCCCTTTTGGCAAAGCTATTAGTCACTTCCACTTAGGCTTAAAGAGAGAATCCCAAGAAAAAGTTTGTTCACATGTTGAGAGCACACTCACCAACCCTCAAACTGCACTAGCCTCTAGAATGGAACACTGTTTCTTAAAAGCTTACAGCAGAGAGTCAACTGGTGATTATTTCACTCAATTAAAAGATGAAAGTAAAGAAACATCAAGAGGGCAAGAAGTCAGTTGTTACACGTTGTGAAGTCTCTTTGTCTGTCTTCTATCCCATGAACACTGACATAGTAAAAACATTGCTAAGCCATGTCTTCAAATTTTCAACTTTCTTTTCTTGGACAGGTTGATCCTATGGTTTCAGGATCTTATTTAAACTGGTTTGTTTGTATCCCAGAGTCAGGAAAACATCTATTTCAGGCAAAGAGTATCTAAATACAGCTTTCAAACAGTTAGATACTTTATACAGCATACAATTAGAGAGACCTGTTCCTGTCTCAAAAAAAAAGTTTCTGCTGTCAGATGCCTGATCTCAGTGTGAATGTGGCTTAGCTTTCTTAATGGTTTACAGAACAGCAGCACCCACCAATCCCAAGAATTAATGTACTTCAATATAAAAGCAAGAAGCGTTAAGACTGGAGTGGGTTTGCAGGAAGCCACTTCACAGCTTTGAGCTGGCCTTTTAAAAGAAACTCAGGATTAAAAACAAAAAGTAGAACGAAGTAAATACCAGTCACAAATGCTCTTAAGGAAATTGCACATTCTTGCCATATCATGCCTGTTGGAAGATTTTTAGTGCAATTATACTTGTATTCCTGTGACTCTTTCCTCATCTGTGAAATAAGAACAGGATTCACCTCCTGTATGTAATGTTTTAAGACCTCTTGATGGGATAACATACAGGAGCTAGGGTAAGTATAATTCTAAGGCATAGGGGAGTTATTTGTGTATTTTAATAAGAAAACCTGAAAAGATTGTAATTATGAGACTTGTAACTAATCGAGCACTGCTACAACTACATCTTCATCGACTGGAAGCCCTTACAAAGAGCTCAACAGGGCGCAATAGCGCATCCCACCCCGATGCTTCCAGCGCCCGCCCCGGCCAGCAGCAGCTTCGCCTCCCGTTCAAGGTGCAACTTTTCGGAGAGGCGCTTCCCTCCCTCCGGGCGGAGAAGCGACCCCGGCACGCTCCCGCTCGGCTGCGGCAGCTCCTTCCCTCAAACAAAGACGGCCGCAGCCTTTCGCGGTGTGACAGCGATCCCGCGGCTGCGGGAAGGGCGCCCGTGCGGGGACCCCGCGCCCAGACCGACCCTCCGGGCGCGGCGCGGCCCGCCCGTCCCGCCGAGCCCCCCCGAACCCCGCACCGCCGCCCCCCGGGCCCCCCGAGCCCCGCACCGCCGCCCCGTCCCTCACACGCCCTCCTCGCCGCAGCCCCTGCCCTCACACACGCCCGCGGCGGGTCTCCACAGCCCCTCCCTCACACACCCCGCTCTCCGCGCCCCTTCCGGGCGGCACTGAGGCGCTTTCCGCCTCCGGGGCGCCGCCGCCATCTTAGCTGCGGGCAGCCCGCCACAAACATGGCGGGGCCGCCGCCTGCTCGTGCGCGCGCGCGCGCGCGCCCGGTGGGCGGGGCTCCCCGCGGGTTTGGCGCGAAGTTCCATCGCGGCGCCGGCGGGACTCGGTGCGGGGCGGCGGTGAGCGGGGACCGGGGGGGACAGGGCATAGGGCACACGGCACGGCACGGGTGTCCTGGCACGGGCGGCGTGCGTGGGCTGTCTGTCTCCCTCGCTGGGCATAGCCCAGATTGGGCTGAATGAGATCCTGTGCGATGGGATGACCCTGGCTGGAGCAGGGAGGTTGGGACCGGATAGATCGCTGTGGTCCCTTCCAGCCTTACCCCTTTTGTGAGGGGGACGGGGGGGTGGGAGCTGGGCTTCTGTGAGGGGGTCGGGCGGATTTGGAGCTCTGTGAGGGCGGTGAGTGGGTCAGCGGCTCTGTGAGGTGATCGGGGGGGTTTGGGACTCTGTGAGGGCGGTGAGGGGGTCGGGCGGGTTTGGGGCCCTGAGGCGATCGGGTGGGTTAAGTGTTGTGTGACGGGGGTCGGGCGGGTCTGGGGCTCTGAGGGGATCGGGCAGGCTGGGGGCTCTGTGAGGGCGGTGAGTGGGTTACCGGCACTGTGAGGGGGTCGAGCGGGTTAAGGGCTCTGTGAGGGGGTCGGGCGGGCTGGCGGCGAAAGCTGAGCCCCCCTCGGTGTCCCCCCTGTGCCCCCTCGGTGTCCCCCCTGTGCCCCCTCGGTGTCCCCCCGGTGTCCCCTCGGTGTCCCCTGTGCCGCTGCCCGCGTGTGGCCGGCGGGAGCGGGGCGGCCCCGCCGCTGTGCTTGGCTTTGCCTCCAGTTTCCAAGGAAAATTCTTACTTGGGGAAAAAAGGGAATTAAGCAAACGAACCCAACCGGATCGCAGTGAGGAAACCAAGCGAGGTTCGGTGTCCGGAGGGCGCAGCCCGGCCCGGCATGGCGGCGGCAGCCGGGGAGCCCCGGGGCGCTGGAAAGGAATCGGAGAACAATTCCCCGCTAAACATCTGCCTTTTTCCCCTCCTCCCTCGGGGAGAGGTGTCTGGAGGCTTTGGGGAAGGTGGTTTTCTGTGAGTGAACCGCCACGTTCTTCATACACACCCGAAAGGCTTTGTGGCGTTTCTGTGTAAGTTTGCATCGTGCCTCCTTTTGTTTTTAAATAGTATATTTTTTTTAAAGTGTTTATTTGTTTCAGCTTTTCCTTGGGAATCATGAACACCCGGCAGCAAAGCAAACTTATCTACTCCTGGTATGGAAAACCAGTTTGCTCAGACAGAAAGCTGAGGACTTCCCAGTACAAGTAAGTAACATTTATTTCTGTCTTGCCCAAGGAAACTTAATCAATGAATGTTTCTTGGCCTTTTCGACATCGTTTAGGTTAATGTGGCAGGTAGTGAGAATATGAGTAAGGTTTTGAGCATTTTGTCGTGACACTGTATGTATATAGCAAAAACATTGTTAGAAAGCTCTTGATTTAGAAATTGTATATTGTATAAACAAAAGTACTGAATTAAATCCGTGAATAAGTGTTAACTGTCTAATTGAAATATATATGAAAGCTAATCAGGGAACTAAGTTGAGAGCTTTTCAAGAAGAGATATAATTAACTGTAAAGTTGATGGGCCATCAGGTTTAATCACATGTGAGTTAGCAAGAGTATGAAATTCTGTTAATCTGCCTATCACTTTCTAGGGGGATCATTATTACCTCAGAAAGCAGCAGAACAGAAACCTGTATACAACTTGGGGACTTCATTTTAGTAGAAGGGGTGAATGCAGATCAGCCTTATGTGGCACAGCTCCTGGATTTATATGAAGATGGTAAGAGAAATAATAATTTACTTTCTGTCTGAGAAACCTTAAAATGTTACATTTTTCACGGGGTTGTAGTTAGCATTAGCGCTGTATCATGGGCCTAATTTATTAAGAAAATTAAATTTTGGTAACTGTTGCATCTGTGTTCACATGCTTCCCAAATATTTGGGACTAATGGCTGATTTCAACTAAATTTGATGCATAAATGGAGATTTTAAGGACATTATATTTTTACAGTCTTTTTGTTTAGTTGTCTAATTTAAAAGAAATGGTCCTTGAGGGAAGACAGTGTGAGTTCATGGTTTATTTAGAGATTGGAGAATCCAAACAGAGCAAGAGTACTGCAGCCCTGAAACTTGCATCTTATTTGACATCAGGCAATTTAACAATAAAGTACAAGGCTGAACAAATGGGACCTGTTACTTCTGTCCCTTGTAGAACGACTTGTTTATACACAGATACCTAAAGATACATCATGGGAGTGAGGGATACAAAGATGATGTCTTAGTCTGAATTGGGAGCTACTTGTTGGCTGTATCTGATTTCTTTGAACAGCTTTTGTTCTTTCTGTGCCATCATAATAATGCCTTGAGGGTTTTTTATTTTCTTTACCTTTTCAAAAACATACATAAGCTGGGGTGATACATATTTATTTACTAATGAACATTTATTGTAACATACCTGAATATTCTTTTCATGCTGGAATGAAACCCATGAAACTTCCTAGAAAACACTATTTTTCTTTTGTTATATATCTTTGACAAGGTACTGGTTTGTTAGATGGGAAAAAATGTTTTTCTGGCCTCTTAAAGTACAATGGCACTAAAGTAACAGTCTGAAAAGTCTCAGTTCTCCTTTTATGTTGCTGCTTTTAACTAGTGGGATTTGAGGAGATCACATCTATGCAAATAAGAAACATCTTCATTTGTGGTAGTGAACTGGTGGTCTGATTTAGCTTAGAAAATGAGAATTGCAATCTCTTATCAGATGCTTTCTCAGCTGTGTCCAGGGAAGACTTCTGTCCTTGCTGGCATTTTGGCTAAACTCCTTAAGGTCTGATACTAACTGTGTACAGTAAAATTCTTCCCATTCACTGACTTCTCGTTGTTCCAGGTGCTCAGCATAAACATGCAGTTGTGCAGTGGTTCTGTCATATTGGAGAGATACCTCAGAATAAAAGGAAGCTGCTTAAAAGAGAGGTTTTTCCCCAAGAGGTGTTTTTTGACCAAGTTCTTGGCTATGACACCGATATACCTGCAGAGACCATCATTAAAAGCGTCATGGTATGTACTGCAGCCCTTCTGCACAGAGAGGGCAGAAAGGCAAACAGTCCTGTAGTGCAATACACTTATGCTGGTGTAAGTGTAGGCTGAAAGTGTTGCTTTATATAACTGAGTTGCATGAGTTGCAACAATAAGATCTGTGAATAGAAAATAGCTGAATGCTAAATTAAGAGTAAGTGTTAATGTGTGTGTGTTTTGGTATTTTCTGTTTTTGCAGGTAATACCACTGCATCCAGGGGAGGAACTGCCTATTATATTAAACAAGGAACAAACTTTCTATGTAAAACAGTCTTGGGATGGGAAATGCTTTAAGGCTTTGTCCCCAGACACATTTTCTAAGCTGAAAGAAGCCAAGAAGAAAAAAGGCAGCACCCCAGGTTCTTCGGAACCATTTATTCCTTCAGACATCCTTACACCCCTGAAAAAAGAGACAGAGAGTGTTTGGAGTGCCACAAAATCAAAAAAGGTTGAGCTGGAAATACAGTCGAAACATTCTGTTTCCAAGTCCTCCTTTGCTAAGGAGAGGCAATCACAAAGATTGGCCAATGACATCAAAACCCCAACAGCAAGGAAGAAGTTGGACTTAAGCAGTATGTATATGGCAGTATTCTGTCCATTCACTGGTTCTGAATGTAACATGTTTCATGCCTCTCCAGTTTAGGTAGTTCAAACAATGGTGACATTTAACATTAGTATTTTTAGCTAACTTGTTCAGGCTTTGGGATCAGTCCAAACCTTTTGGGTGCATCAGTTGGTTTGTTTTGTCTCTTATTTTAAGCAGCTCTATTGCTTATATCCAATTGCTGTTGCAAATGTTTTATTTGTAACTATAAGTCTAAATCAAAGTGCTTGTTGACTGAAATGCTCCCAATCAGCCTAACTTGGCCTCAGAACGTCCCACTTTCTTTAATCTTCTGACCAATGGTGCACTAAAATATTTCCATTGAGCTGGTTGAATAAGCACATCTGATCATATGTAACATGCAGTATTTTCAACATGGAACCTCAGTAAAGTTCTAAATGATTGTGGTGGGTTAGAAAACTGAAAAAGTTAACCAAACCAGCCATGCTGAAGCCCAACAAAACTTCATTTTGCTCTTGATTTCTAGGTCCCACAAGATCTAAAGGCAGGCTCCTGGGATGTGAAGTTTTGGATCTTTTGGATGATGACTGCGATGCCACAACACCATCAGAGCCATCAGCTACGAAAAGAAAAGTGAAGTTCACAAGTGATGTTTTAGACTCACCACCAAAGATACGTTGCAGCTCTGATAAGTCCAAGTCAGCAGCTGATGCTGCAGAGCCCTGTCAGAGGTTCAGTGACACAATACGACTGTCCCCCTACACCAAGGTCAAAGACTTCAGTGACAAAGCCAAGAATCTTCATGTGGAAGATGACACTATATCGTAAGTGATAGCCCTGTTATCATTATTTGTGTAGGGGATTTCTATTTGCATGTAGTTCTCTCTTAAAACACATTTATGAAAGACTCCTGGAGAGGCAAGTGGGTGAAAATGTACCATGTTTTGCCTGTTGGGAACAAGGAGAGAGGGGGGGAGAACCTGAAGTGTGACAAGTGAGCTGTCGTGAAACTTTAGAAAACATGTCACTTGGAGGTGAATGAATGACTGGGGAGCTGATAAAAGGAGTTGACTTTACAGATGGACACAGACAGTTCATGGTTCCAAGAACAGAGAGATGACGTTGGAAACAGGAATGGTAGGATGACATGAAAGGAAATTGAAGCCATGCTGATCATTGTACTTGTAATGATTATACTCATCAACATGAATGAAAATCTGTTTCCCTCTACTGCACAGTCACACAGGTTCAGATGTGCACTACTTGTGACAACTGCTGAGGTACACTGGACTGTAGGAAGGGGTTTGATTGGCCTCAGGGGAGTTCTCATGAGAACTGTATGTGTACTTTTATGCTAATATTTATGTAGAAAAGAAATCAAAACTCAAAAATCACGACTATTCAAGTATATCTTCACAGAATCTTTAAAAAATGGCATTAAGCTGGGTCAGGAGAAGAATGCAACAGACTTGCATGTACAGAATGTTGCAAGAAGCCAAAACCCAGTCATTTTCCTCCTTTCCAAGAGTAATGGATGCAGATGCAACAATGGAATTTGCACTTCTTTTTTTGTCACTTATTATATAGCCTGAAACTATTTACCTTTCATTGATGAAGTAATGGCATTTCAGCTGTATTTATACATCTAAAAAAATTTCAAAGAATTGTAGACAAATAATCAAAGCATCTGTAATTCATCTCATTGTGTCCTTTGAATGAGTAGGAAAGTTGTGTACTAACAACAAAATGTTTCGGAATACAAAGAGAAAAATACATTCCAAAGGGCAGATCAAAGAGAGGCCCAAACGAAATAATTTTTGTCTTCAATTTCTCTTAAAAAAAGAAAAAAAAGGCAAAACCCCCACCTCTCAACAGAATAAAACCACAACTGTTTTGAGCCCCTGTCCCTTCATTTTGGCAGTGCTATATTTGTAAATTATAGCAAATATTTTGTAGTTTGTTTTTTTTTCTTGGCAAAGACATATTGAAGAGACAGTGCAAGAGGGGGGAAATTGTGCTGCCAGTATCCACGCCATGGCCAATCTGTAAATAACAAATAAGAATTCATGCTGGATTGACAATGATAACAATTGAGCCTTAAGTTTGAAAGGCCTTCTCTGTGTCTTTACATGCGTGATGCAAAGAGAAAAAAGTACAAACAGCTTTGTGTTCTTTCTTTCTTTCCAGTTTAGTTGGGCATCAGAAACTGGGCAGTCAGAGCCCTGTGTTGACCCCTCGTTCTCGCAGAACATGTGCACAGAAAGCAAGTGCTCTCATTGCAGAGCACGTCAGGTAAACTTTCCACCCATGATATCTCATTCAGATGGCTGTTGACAGCTGGAAGCCTTGAGAGTTTGTCTGGCATAATATTGAAATGCAAGTGGTTTTAGAAGCACAGCTTAATTGCACCATGAGTAAAAACTGCCTTATCTTCAGAAAACGTAAATCTGACTCCTGGTGTTCTTCAGAAAACTGACTTCCTCTACACTGTTAAATAGCCATGAAAAGTTAACAGCTCAAGCGAAAAACATGTTGGCTTGCTGATTATGAGACCTACAGAAAAAGCTGAAAATGTACAAATGATGATTTGTGGTCTGTTGACTTAAATGTATTTTTTTAAAACTCATGTAATTTCTGTTTCTTTACAGTGTGTTCAACCAGGAAGATCTTCTGTCCGGCTCTGACAGTTCTTACTCTTCAAGTAGCGAGGAAGAGGAGGATGATGTGCCCTGCACACCAGAAAAGAAAACTAAATCAAGCAGAACATTTAGCACCCCAAAATCATCAAGCAAGTCTTCAGTTCACACTCCTGCAAAGACCCCGAAGAAAACTGTAAGGTTCCATATGAAAGGGCTATTTTTATGGGTTCTCAGCCTGTTATTTGATTTCTTGATGCCTGTGTACCAGAGTTAGCTATCTGAACCCCTTAATGAAGCATTATCTGGATTCATTAATCTTTGATATGAGTAGGTTATGCAGTTATATAAACCAGTTGCACGTTGTGAATGACAATGTTGATCAAAAAACTCTAGGCTAAACAGGGAAAACAGTGGCTTGGATGCTCCACAGCATCACAGCCTCACCAGAGTGTGACCAGCAGTTTCTCATAGTGTCCTGGCTAGTGATGGAGATGGGATCCCAGGCTACATGAATCTAGGGCCTGGCACATTAAGGCTGTACGCAGCACCTTAGCCAGGTACACACTGTCAGTGGTTCGTTTTTGCTCTGTGTCTAATGAAAATGAAATGTCTAACATAGAAAACCTAGTGTAACTAGGTTGCAAGCACAGCAAAGAAGAATAATTAAGACACTGTATGGCTTTTGTTTGAGCAGTGAAATTCAGATAGATCAGTGTCTATTTGCTTGTTGTTTCTTAAGAACCAGATCACTTCGTAACACAGTTCTTCAGAAAAGAATGAACAACCTCAAAATTCTTCAGTTACAAGGTGTAATTGCTTTGTCACCACGTCCTTTCCATTTTCCTTTTCACCTTAGGAAGAAAACACCATAAGGCTTGTTTAGCAATTCCCTTTGTAAAGACTGTTTCTCTGTCCATCTCATGCTCTGGCATCCCTGGGTAGTTTGTGCACATGTAGTGTTTGGGAACCTTGTACGAATCGTTAGTCTCCAACAGAAACTGCTGTACGTAGGAAATCTCTCTGAGGTTGTTATTTTTCTTTGCAGCCTTTACCAGGAACACCCAAGACACCCCGGAATGCAACTCCTGAAATTCCCAGGCGCAGCCACGCAGCACAGAAAGCAGCCAGTGTACTGGAAGAAGCCAGATTGAGGTAACCTGTGCTCAGGGGAGGAAATCATCTTTTTCTGCATCAGGTGTGCACAGCAGTAGGCTGTGCTGAAGTAGGGAATGTCATCTGTACCATGTTGAATAAAATTGTGAAAATCCATGGGATTTTGATACAAGAAGAGCTTTTTTTTAATTTACAATACAATACTAGATTTACAAATACTTGTGGTATTTACAGTACTGCTTTTACAATTTCAAATTATTTTAACCAGATTTAGGTATCTGTCTTTATTCTGTGCACCGTTAGAGAAACAAAGACCTATCTTATCAGCTTTAAATTTTAAAGGTACGATATTTGTCTCTTCTTGGTGCGTGAAAAAGCTTTACAGATATCTACTGTAGATCTTGACAGTAGGGGCTTAAAAAAGGCATTCAGGACTGACTGTATCTTTCAAACTGGGTTTTAGTTCTCTCAGTTTTCTATAAGCAGTCTCCTGTGCTTTATCCCCTACCTGTGCACTGACTTACAAATGGTTTGTGCATGAAAACAGCTAGATCCTTATTGCTGCATAAATTAAAAACACATAGAGAGACTTGGCTACTTCTTTTGGGATACCTGGCATTGATGTTCAGACTTAAGAGTATGTAGGAGAGATTTGAAAAACTCTACCTCTGGCTCTTTGTTATGTCAGTCAGCGCTTCAGGCAGGACTGTGATTTTAATTTTCGTTTTGTTTTCTTTTTTAATCAAAAGGCTGCATGTTTCTGCGGTCCCAGAATCTCTGCCTTGTCGGGAGGAAGAATTCCAGGATATCTATAACTTTGTGGAAAGCAAACTTATTGATGGTACAGGAGGGTGAGTTTGGCAAGACTGTAACCAATCCATCTATGGCACAGTAGCAGTCAGACAACACACACCGCTTTTATTTAAGAACTTGTCATTTAAAGCTCTTAATGGAATTTTCCTGGTATTTTTCTTAAGAAGAAATAGAAATAATACAATAATCTTTATTGCACAGATTCAAATTAAAGACCAAAATGTAAGCAGTCAATTTTAGGTGTCTGGGAAACCATTTATTTTTTTTTAAAGAGGTAAATTACATTTATAAAGTACTTTAGGTCATTAGTTGCTTCAGTAATAATAAAAATCCTCATCATCCTCCAGCATGTTATGCATTCCAGCTTGCAAATAAAGTAGCTGAAATATAGGGAATTGCCTGAAGTGACTCAAGACTGGTGTCAGGGGCCAGGGATTCCCCCTCATTAATCCCAAGAGTGTTACCACTTTGCTCAGGCTGCTGAAGAGTTGTTCTTTTGTAGGTGCATGTACATTTCTGGAGTGCCTGGGACAGGTAAAACTGCAACTGTTCATGAAGTGGTTCGCTGCCTTCAGCACGCTGCAGAAAATGATGAGCTGCCATCATTCCAGTTTGTGGAGATCAATGGCATGAAGCTGACAGACCCCCACCAAGCTTATGTGCAGATACTGGAGGTGAGTAAAGCCTTTTCAGTGCCTCTGTGGTTTGAGAGAAGAGATTTTATGCTTTACTGTCAGATCCTCAAGGTGTTACAGTATGAAGGTGCTTATCAGTACTTCCAAGTCCCAGGAGACTGTGTGCTTTTATCGTAGAGGTTAGACAATAATTGACTTAAGGCCTTGAAAAAATCTAAACCAGCTTATTTTTCTAAATGCTCCCATTTTGCAACTTTTTCTTCACATGTGTGCTTGAACAGTTACTAAGATGACAACTCTGAAAGTCAGTGTGGCAGTAAAATAATTACTAAGGGGATCTTAATGGTTAATTAGTCTGTCACAATAACAACTCAGCTTAAGAGGGACTGATATCCATGGCAAACCAGTCTGCAGTATCCATCTGGGACTACTGACTGTGCTTGTGTTACATGGGTGTGAATTAACCTTCTGAGGGCTTCATTAAGATCACCCAATAGGCATTAGACAGCAACTTCTCAAGAGCTTTGTCAGCCTAGGCTAACTTTAAGCAAGAGACCTGGAAACGAAATGGTTTCCTGAACCATCTATTCCATTTTCATATAAACTTCTGCTCCATTTATTTAAGTTTAACATCTTCCTTCTGAACAGGCAGTGGCGTACAGTGTTCTAATATTCCTCTCCACGTAGCTGGGAGTTAAATTTACATATTTGCATCCTTTTCTCAAACCAGCATAGACAGTGTCTTGCAGAGGGATTTGTTGAGGGCAGGTCACTGTGTTTCTTCAGCACAGTAAAAGGCTTCCTGACAATTACCTCATTTCATAGCAGTGTTAATGTGTATTAACATTCTTTGTTCCTATCCCATTCAATGTAAGATTTTAAAACAAATAAGGAATAGGCCTCTGGAAGTAAAATTTGTTTTCCCCCATGGGTCCTTACCTCTAAGTAAGCCGAGTTAAATACCCTTCAGGGGAGTACACAGCCATATGAACCGCTCAGTTCTCCCGTTCCTTCTGCCTCAGCTATTATCCAAGTGCCCTGGCCAAGAGCCAGGCTGCTGCTACTTTTGCTTCATGTCTTGCTGCAGGTCAGCCTTGAGCTCCAGTTTGCTGATGTTTCTTTGCATGACTGAAACAAATTCTGGAGTGTTCCCTCCTGCGCTTACCTCGCTGTCAGATGGAACTGTATAGAGAAGGTACAGGCACAGGAAACCCTTGACAGATGGAAGAGATAAGGTTAAATACAAGTGTCTAGTTCCATCACAACAAACTGAGCTCTCTGGTATACTGGATATCCAGTATCTCTCAGTATAGAGATATACCCAATATACCCAGGATTCTCTGGGATCCAGCTACTCTGTATGACTGATTCAGACCATCCTGACTGAATTGAAAACATGATACTAGTGCAGATTATACATTATTGTCATGCTCTGGTTTGTTTAATAATTATGAAACCTCAGATCAGTTCACAAGGAATTCTAGAAAAGAAATAAAATTTTCAAATGCCATCTCCATTTTGCTTTATGGCTTGACTCTGAACTCTGATGAATAATTGATTCAGCATATATAATGTAACTTTGAATTTCTGGATATCTTTGGACCTGCAAGAGAAGAGGGAACCTAAAGTCAGCTCCTCTGTTCAGCCACACAGATTGTTGCAGAAGGTACTGAAGGTATTTTTTAGCTTAGAGTTGAATAAATTTAGTTCTAGATCCTGCTGATGATTCATGAATAATTTAATGGGTGCCCAAGATTACTGAAGTCAGGCAACTCTTGTCAGCTGACTTAGGTTTTCAGTAGGTGTGTGTGTTCAGAGACACCCTTGAGATATGCTGGGTTTGGAGTCCTCTGAGACTGGGTTCAGGATTTCTTAATGATTCTGAAACAAATTGCAGAAAATTCTAAGGCCTTTCTTTTTAGCTATGTATTGGTTTTTTTCTGTTCTCCTTTATAGACAGTTCCTGGTAGACCTGAGTGTCTTATGAATTAATTTTTCTGGCTTTTTTAACTCCCCACTGAAAAAAGTAATCCAGGTGCTTGGTGTTGATTGTTAAGAGAAAGGTAAAACTAAATAGGAATTAAATTTTGGTGTGATTAACCTGCAACATTGTTTGATCCTTGTCCAGTTATTGACAGGTCAGAAGGTGACAGCAACCCATGCTGCAGTACTGTTGGCCAAACTGTTCAGTACACCTGGACCAAAGAGGAAAACCACAGTGCTGATAGTGGATGAGGTGAGACAAGAAGTCCTTTGTTTTCTTTCCTTGCAATATCATAAGAAAGGTGGTTTTGGAGGATGGAAAAAGACAAATTAGACATGCTTTGAGTGTATCATATGTGATCTCAAAGGAACAGACTTAGGAGAGAGGACACACAAGTAGTTCCTCTTACCCAATTAAATTCAGTTTCCTTAAAGGACTAAGTACCTTTTTGCCATATTTATCTTTCCCTTGGATTTCAGATTGGTTTTATGTTTTGTTTTGGTCCCAGACATGGAATGAGTAGTTATGTCAACTTCTAAATACCACAGAATTCAGCTGTATTTTGTCTGGAAACTGCCGATTTTTTCAGTGAGAAAACTCTACAGTGAAATAATTTGTAACCAGTTTTGGAATGCCTTGAATGTGCTATGTTCAGTAATAGGCAAATACACTCTTATTTTTCCTGTAAGCTAATTCACCTTCTCACATGCAGGGTCTGTGAATCTTGTTAGATGTAGTATTAATGTCACAGCAGTGTTTGAAAACTCTAGCTGTTTGGTTAATACTGTTCAAGCATCTAGTAGGACTGTGCTTTCCCAAGAGAGATTAAAGCCCTAATTCAGAAAATGCAGCCCTGTAAGCAGATGGAGAAAGGAAACACAACAGAGGCAGCTTATTCAGGATCATGTGAGAAGTCTTCTGTGGCAGAGCCAGTTCTCTCAAACTCCCCATCAGGTGTAAATAAGAGGGCCATTCTTTTCCAGTCTGATTCTTGTTTTATCTCTGCAGCTTGATCTTCTGTGGACACAGAAACAGAAAGTGATGTACAACTTGTTTGACTGGCCAACCCAAAACCACTCCAAGTTAATAATCTTGGCCATTGCCAACACCATGGACCTGCCAGAGAGGATCATGATGAACAGAGTTGCCAGCAGGCTGGTATGTCCCAGCAGTTCTGTTGCTATGCCATGAAATGAGAACAGGTTAAATACTGGATGCAATCAAAAGTAATCCAGGACAAAGGTGGGATTGGTTATATCAGAGGTTGAACAATGTTGTTTATAATTCCCTCTCCAGAGGGCTGATAGTGAAAACGTGTAAATCTTAGCAAGGCAAGTTTAGGAGCCTGCTTGCTTATGAAATGTTATGCTGTGTAAGTACACTGGGTAAGAATGAATTAATACAGATGTCTTTTTAGATTTATAAAGATCTGGATAATCAAATGCTGTGCTTCATGGTTAGGCTGCTTACTCTAGAGCTCAGAAGAATTTTCCTCTGGTTTCCCTGCCCCTTTCCCCTTTCATTCCACGCACCTAGTAACTTCTGTGTTTGCCATCATCAGCTAGTGGATCTTTGTTGGATCCCTTTGGACAGAAAGTTGGGTGCACTTGGGTACACCTCTGTTGAATACATTTTCCAAGGTTATCTTTCCATCACTGTTCTGAGGAGTGATTTGCAAAAACAGTGCTCTATGCCTCCATCCTTCTGTGACTCCAAAATAGCTCCCCAGAGTGTGAATTGCTAAACCCACTTCAGATCAGCTGAGTCCATATAGTCACAAGGAAGAAGAATTTTGCATAAGTACAAGGCCTCCTCTAGAATATGAAAGGCAGTGCACCCACCATCTGTAACAGATTTGTCCTCATCTGAGAGCATTTCTTATTAGCTTGAGACAAGAGGATTTTTAATTCTTGGCTGATTGCTGACATGAAGCCAGCAGTATAACTGTATACACATGTACAGGTTTGCTAAAGGAGAGATGAATACTTTTTGACAGCTTCTGCTGCTACTGTATTAAAAAATAATGTGTAAAGAGTTGTAATCAAAATATTCTTGTACTGGCAGAGCTCTGATTTGTTTAAAGTTTTTTATAAGAGAATTTTGAATTCTAATAGCAGCTGCAACTGCTCCTCAGGTGGATTTGGACATTTATTTCACAAGTATGATCGATTAAAGCACATCACTTGGAGGGAAAGGATGTGAAAAACCGATTGCTCCTACCAGAGAAAGTAAAACTAACTATACAGGCCATGCTTGAGCAGTTGAGAGTCTTCCAGCACTACAAACACTTCTCCCTGTATTGTGTCATTTTACTGTAGGGCCTTACCAGAATGTGCTTTCAGCCCTACACCTACAAACAGCTACAGCAGATTATTTCATCCAGGCTGAAGGGGGTGAAGGCATTTGAAGAGGATGCAATTCAGCTGGTCTCCAGAAAGGTGAGCACAGTGCAAGACCACATGTTCTTCATGTGGTACCGGGTGAAGAGGGGGAGGCCAGCGGGGAGAGTTCTGTACCAATAGCTGGGCTTGGTTCTGTGGTTGTTTTCTGTGTGGGAGACAAGTGGGGCACAAGTAGCAGGTCATACATTATTCAGGGTATTTTCTCAGAAAACATTGCTAAAGCAGTGTCCTTGTTTTTTCCACCTACTTTGAGAAGGCAGCAGTACATTCCAAGAGCTGAAGGCATGACAGCAAGAGTCGTGATAATGCATGATGATAAGATGTCAGGTTTCTCCAATGTTTGGCATAATGTGAGTCATTGGATGATCTCGAAAAAAATAGTATGCCAGTGGCAGTGGAAATATCCATTTTAATCCTCTTTCTCAAGATGTTTAATGCCTTATAATCAGAGATATAGTACCTGTTCTGTTTGCAAGTCTTAATACTCAGTGGTACAGAAAATAAATAATGCATTGGGGATCAGCAGCTTCTCAAACTGAGATGTGTGCAGTGTTAATGTGTTATGTCAGCAACTATATTTTAAATTAATCTATTAAAACTGTCAGAAGATCTAACATCATTGTAGGATAAAAAAAATGTAATAAATATGTCAGAAGTAAGTATGTTTTGTTAGGAAGGAACCATCTATGTGTAAGAATAATAGCAATGATTTTGCAGACTGAAGAATTGCAGTGTTTTTCTAGTATGATTTTTCTTCAGCAAATCTACAAATATACCTTGCAATTAGATTTTCTAAAGGGTTTCTCATCCTTGGCTCCAGCTGTGTTCTAGGGCTTTTATATGTTACCAGCATTTACTGGGAAAACTAGCCCAGTAGCACATGCAGAGAATGTTCATAGCTTTATTAAAATTGTAAAGCACAACTGGGGTTTTAGGAAGTATTTTGTTTCAGGAGTTTCAGACACCTGAATGTTTTCAGGCACTTGTCAGTGTAAATTCACTATCCCAGGTATTTCTTTGAGACCTACTAAAATTTTTAGTGTACTCTTAAAATCTAATGAGGATGGAAATACTGAGGGTTGTTTTGGTGTTATGCCCCACCTGTTTTTTTTTTCTCTCTGCATAAATCTGGATTGTGGTGGTCCTTATTGATAATTAAATTGATATCTCTGAAGGCTTTTGATGTTGAAGTGAATTTCTCACCTTTAATTTTTTTTTTGATTTAACATTTATAACCCTCTGTAGCTATAGAAAAAAAGTTCAGTCCTGAGTTGGTGATGCCCAGATCAGGGTGTTGGTTTTGGCCAATAAGATTGAACTATGTGGCTACAACACCAGATTCTGAATAACAGAGTGGCATTGCTCTCCTCTTGGTTGCTCAGGGTGGTTGGGTTTGACTGCTCACTGAGTCTTGCTGAACTCTTCTGTGACCCTGTGGGAAGTTTTGCTCCAGAGCCGTCCCGTGTCATTGCAGGTCGCGGCGCTGTCCGGTGACGCCCGGCGCTGCCTCGATATCTGCAGGAGGGCCACGGAGATCTGCGAGTTTGCCAAGCAGAAGAGAAGCCCTGAGATAGTCAGGATGGCCCACGTCACCGAGGCCATAGATGAGATGTTCTCATCACCATATATAAATGCCATCAGGTAAAACTCTCTGAGCAACTGCTTTGCTTTTGTGTCTCTTTCGCTGCGCTGCTTCTCCCAAAACGTCTCTTGTGATGCCAGAGTTGCAGGCTGGAATAAAACGGCTCAGTGTGATATAAACTGCCCCTCTGGGGCAGAAGAACACCCTGCTTTTAGATATGTAGTTACCACGGAATTTCTCTTCTGGATTTCTTTCTGATGTTTTACACAGGTTCTAAACTTCACAAGCTGATTTTTGCCTGTTTGGTTTTTCCAATCAGGAATGCCTCGTTGCATGAACAAATCTGTTTGAAAGCGATTTTAGCAGAGTTTCGCAGGGCAGGAGTTGAGGAGGCAACAGTTCAACAGGTATGTTTGTGCTTCAGTGTACTCTTTTTTTCCCCTTATAAAAAGAGGGGGAGGCACTGTCAAAATTATCAGGCAAAAGTGTAAATTTTTAAATACTTGGGAGTTTATTCCTAAAATATAATGGCAAGGTAAATTGGGGCATGCCTGCCCAGGCCAGGTGTAAAGCTTAATTTAATGCCACCACCTGTTTTTTTAAGGTACTAAATACACTTGGCAACACCTGCTGTTTTGTTAACATTACCAGTGATCTGGATCACAAAGTGATTCCTTTTTTAAGGGCCTGCATCTGAAAATACCTCATGTCTCCACCCTAAAATGCTTTATAACAGGAAAAATCAAGGAGAACCTGAAAATATCAGGCAACACAGTTCAAGGAGAAAAACCGGAAGTTGATTCCAACTTGTGTATCAATTAATACTTCTATAAATACATAGTTCTAAACAATTTTGTATAAAATTACTTGGTAGTTTTACCCAGTTCTACAGGTTTGTAAGTAACATTTGAATTCCGTTTTTTGTTACTGGCTCCTGAACCACCTGCACTGGTTGATTGCGTAGATACACTGGGTGATCAGTTCGTGAACTTCAAAGAATATTTTATTACACTGATTTTCTTACATTTTCCCCTTAGTTTAACACCAAAAAGGGTTTTGTCCTGCATTTTCTAAATAGAGAAGCAGAAGACCCCAACTTGTTACAGATTTACTAGTCTGCATGATTGGTGACAAGTACGTTCTCCTGTGCTTAAAGATGTATCATGCCTTTTGAAGTGTGATCTTGCATGGTTGTAGTCAGAGTTCACTTGTGTTTACCAGTCACTGAGCCGGAACAGCACTTCGGAGGGATTTAATAATAACTTCAGTAACTGTGTGGAGCTTTTTCTTACACCTCTAAGAAAACAGAGTGAATTGATATGCAATTAATTGTATGTCAGCTCTTACTGCTTGATAAGCTTCAGTCTGCACAGTCCAGGGGAGAAGAGGCAGTAAGAGATAGATGATCTAGTTAGAAAATAGCAGAGAAGGTAGGCTGCTATTTGGTCTGATTTTTGGCTATATTAAAAGGGAAACCATAGCTTGGAATTGCTACTTCCAGCACAAACTGTTAGGGCTTTGTCAAGCGACAGCAGCACGTGCATTTCACCTGGCTGGAGCCAGTTTTAACTCCCTCCCTCACTCCCATGGATGTGGAGGGAAGGAAGCTCCTCTTTATCACCTGGGTGTACTCCATCGCAGCAGGAGGTAAACCTGACCTGCGTCCTCTGCCCTTTTCTCACAGGTGTACCACCAGCACGTGGCTCTGTGCAGGATGGAGGGCATGGCCAGCCCCTCGGTGTCGGAGATGATGGCCATTTGCTCCAGGCTGGGAGCCTGCAGGCTCCTGCTGCTGGAGGCCAGCAGCAAATACCTCCACATGCGGGTGCGGCTGAACCTCAGCCAGGACGATGTCATGTATGCACTCAGGGAGGAATAGGGCACCAGAGGTTTTATTCCTTTTACTGTGTATAAATATTTTAAATATTGCCTATTTTTATTTTTTTAAACTGTCCATAAAATGGAAATAGCAAAATGTATTTTTTTAAAAAGGTTTGATGAAATGTTTGATGTACTAAAGCACTCTTTTTAAATAATAAAGAATTAATTTCAAGGGATTTTAAATGTTCCAACCTCTTTTGTTTTTACAAATATTTTCACATGCTGGTAACCGGCGGGGGGGAGGGGCGGGGTCCCCTTTCACCTGAGCTGTGGTGAACTTTGAAATGGGGTTTCTTGGAATGGATTGTTTGAAATGGGGTTTCTTGAAATGGGTGTCTTGAAATGGATTATTTGAAATGGGTGTCTTGAAATGGGTTACTTGAGTCGCTACTTTATTTTAAAGACCCCTGTTGTCTTTGGCATGGCAGTTTCTGTAACTTTTCCTCGGTAGCTTCTATACTCAACAAAAGACATGACTGAAACATCCTTAAACTTTCATTACTGACGTGATCAAGGAGAACCTGCAGTTTGCCATCCAGGCTGGAGGGTTAAGCGGAGGGGTCTGTTTTGCTGCCAGGAAGGTAAGAATACCTCAGGAAATGTGTCGTGCACCTCTTTTTTTATTTTCCATCATTTTCCACTGGTCGTTGCCTCCCCGGAGCCGCTCGGGCAGCGCAGGTCGGTGCCGATGGAGAGCCGCGCCCCGCCCCGCGCTCCGCCCGCCCCGGCCGGGCCCGCCCCTCGCGCAGCCGCGGAGCCGCCGGGCGGGAGGCCGAGGCGAGTCGGGCCGGGTTTGGCTTGGCTTGGCTTTCCCCTGCGTGCCCTTTCCGCAGCCCATCGCCCCTGTGCCGGCCGGGGAGCGCCTGCCCTGCGGCCGCCCCTGCCCTGCCCTGCCCGGTCCCCGCGGGTGGCGGTGCCGCCGGGAGCGCCCCGCGTTCGTGCCGCCTGACCCCGGCCGGGAGAGGCGAGGGGGCGCTGACTCTGGGTCTCCTGTGCTCTCAGTCCCGCAGAGACGCCGCCCTCCGAAATTCATGAACCAGCATGCTTGGCAGAAGACCTAAGAAGAGCCCTCAGGCAAAGGGCCAGGGAGCTGCAGTGGCGAAGCAGGTAAGGAGGGCAGAGGGCCGGGGAGATGTGCTTGCAGAGCAGGTAAGGGAAACCTCCTGTCCTGCTCCCGCTGCCCCTCGGGGCAGGCGGGCGCGAACCTCGTGCTGCTGTTTTCCTGCGGGCTTCTCCCATGCCTTAATAACAGTGCAGTACCGCGGTAAAAATGTTTTCCTGCTTTCTCCTCTAACGCATTCTTCTTAAAATAAATATCTGATATGTAGCAGAAGGAAGGCACGGTGTTGCAATGCTGTAATCTTTGCATGAGACCTCATGACTCATGCTTACAGTATTTTCTTAGCCCAGCTATGTTGAGATTCAATAATAACTTCAGTAACTCTGTGGAGGTTTTCCTTACATCTCTAAGAAAGCAGAAATAAGAAGACCAGAATATCTAATAACAAATTCAGAGGCGTACATGGGAGAACATTAAGGTGCTAACCAGAGAGAGTTAATTTTAATTTCACTGCAGGCAGTCATTTTTTTTCTTGCAACAGATAGAGTGATAAGCCTGTGCCCCTTTCCTGTAGCTGAAAGTGAGCTTAGATGTATCCACGTGTTGGGTTTTTTTTTTCATGCTATTTACCTTTAGATGTAGTTTCAGAACCCTTGTGGAGAGAAACATGATCTAGTCATGGTTGGCAGGTGTAAGAAGTCAGGCAACAATGTCAAAAAAATAAATACAGCAAAGGCAGTAGAATAGTAAAGAAAACTAGTACAGTTAGAGGTAAAGAACATGTTACAACCAGCATGGAACTTTAAAAACCTTCAAAGGTAGAATAGAGGCAAGTAACAAGTGGAATAACGTGATATATATATATATATATGTATGTATATATACAGCCTGCCTTAGAGCATGGATGACTTTCCTGAAACAAATGGTCTGTTCACTTCCAATGATGCAGTTGAAACTGAGCTATGTAGTGTATCAGCTGCAAGTTTTTTATAACTTTTTTTTCTGTTTTATTAAGCATTTCTTTAATACTTACTATTACTTTCAGTGGAAATGTGCCTTGCTGAACAGGTGGACTTAGAGGTAGAACTGCTGGATTCTGTTCTTGACTTCATTTGTCACTACACTTGCTTTACTTTGTACACTTGCAGTGTGGCAGTGAACAAACAGATCATGTGTGCTCCTGATCTGTTTGCACGTGGATGAAAGGTGTATGCATGTTCTACAGAACTTAAATCTTTAGATCACCATTATAAATACTCCCGGTTTAAATCTTGTCCTGACCTTCCTTCCCTTCTGTTCCAGGCTGCACATACCTTAGTTTTGTTTTATGGCTGAGAGATGGAGGGTGCCTGACTGATCTGCCCAGTGCCTTATGGAATGTCAGGGGCAGGATTGGGGCTAGGAAATAAATTGCTGCTGATTTTGAATGCTGTTGCTGTGATTGCCTTTTCCCAGCTATGCTTCACATTCTCCTTTGGGATTATAAAAGGATTCAAAAAGGGACACAGAATATTGCAGGGCAGTAGCCACCAGCACCTCAATTCCTACAGGGTTAAAAGAAAAAGTTATTGCACATACTGCTTTATAAACTGAAAGGCAGTTCAGCTTCTTGCTGATTCTCAGATCTTTGAGACAGGAGGGGGTTGTTAACCCTCATAATAATGACCACTGGTTTTTTTCCCCCCTGTGCTGGAGGGAAGCTCGAGCTGCCTCCTTGGCCCTGTGAGGATCAAGAAGCCAAGAGGGGCTTGTGCTTTGGAGAAGTCTGAGTAAAAAGTGCTCCACTGTTTTCCCTGAGCTGATGGTCTCTCCAGGCAGCTGTGTAGTGTGGGCATTGCTGGCTGTTACTGCCTCTGTTTCTCTGTGTGTGTGCCTGTGCTTCCTGTGTGTTTATGATTTAGAAACTGAGGTACCAAGGAGCACAGGACAGTTCTGTTTACAGAAATGGAGCTTCTTTGAGAGATAAAGATGAAGTCTCTGCAGTGCCCACATGTCAGACCTGTTGTGTGTGAACCAGGAGTGAATATTTTTTAGCTTAGCTGTCACAGGCACTGCCTGAACTTCCCTGATGGTATCTGCTTTATGAGGCTCAGTAAAACAAACAGCACTTTATTTTACCTTGCTATGTCACACTATTGATTAGGCTTGATTTTTAAGAAATCATTGTGTAGAAGTTTAGAGGCATTATTTGTGGCTTGTTAAGATTTATGTACTTTACATCAGTTATAAATGCCTGTATGCACTGTTTTGCTTATAGAAGTGGTGTGATAGTGGGTTGTAAAAAAAAAAAATAAAATGAACAGAATTCAGAATGCATGAAAATGTATAAATAATCCATGCAGTGTAATGTTTTTGAGTGTCATCTTTGTTCTAACTGCAGGGTTTTTTTATTCTTCTTTCTTGTTCTTTTCCCTTGGCTCCAGCTGGGGCTGTTTGTAGACTTCAATCCTGAGGAGATGCTGCTGGGAGCAGAGGAAGGTGGGGACGATGGGGACCTGGAAGCAGAGCTGGCTGCTCTCACAGGGGCAAAAGTGAAAGAAGGGAAATCGAAACCAAAGGGGAAAAGTAAGTTGAAATACCTGAATTTTATTTATTTGCAGCCTGAATAAAGTTACCTTGAATAAATTTACCTAAAATTATTGTTTATCTAAAAAAATCTTTAGGTTTATCTATAATGTTTTTTTTTTTTTCTGTCACTGGTAGAAGTTGAAATTGCAACTAGCCTTTCCTTTACTTTGAAAAGTTTAAGTTGTGAGTCCACAAAAAGGGTTACGAGGGTTTTTTTTGTCCATGCTCTTGTAGACGTAGAAAGAAGATCTATGAGGGCCAGCCAATTTAGTGACTAAATTAAGATGTGCTTGTTTAGCATATGAAGCCATAAAGAGGTGTAGTAGGTGCTGGATGATTTCAAAAGGGAAATTGTGAAGGGTGGGTTGTTTGTCATTTGGTGGTTGTTCTGGTTATGTTTAAAGAATGAATTTACTGAATGAGCATTATATTTTTAGTTACTTGAAGTCTGTAGCCAAAACTGAATCCCTTTTTAAGAGGGAAATTTTGGAACTGGTGGAGTTGTTGGGAGAATTCTGTAGCTTATGTTATGCAGGAGGTTAGGGTGTCCCTTGGAATGGATCATTACCATTCCTAGTATTTTAAAGATCTGTTAATCTTGTCTGATAGTGTTTGCATGCAGCTATGCAGTGTTTTACAGGATTGCTGGAGTCTCCTGTAAATCAAGGCTGCTGCTGAGAGGGACACTGCAGTGAGCATGCTCTGCCTCTGAGCAGATCCGTGTTTGTGGGTAAACATGGGCGAGCTGCTTCAGGAAACTGATCTATAAAAATAAACCTGTGTTGCTGTGCTGGGTTTTCAGCCGGATCAGGCCCTTGGTCTGGTTTGGTCCCTGCCTGTTTGAGCTGCCCTGGCTCCAGGGGAGGGGTGGCAGCAAGTGGTTGAGGTGGGATAAGGAAAATGGGACCTACCCTTGATTTCAGGTGTGTGAGCAGATGGTGGAAGGAAGGGTTAGGGCACCTACAGCCTGATTTGCAGCTCTGCAGTAATTTGCCTGTGATATCACACAGAAGCAGGAGGGAAATGAAGAATTTTGAAATAATTAGAAAAAGCAACTCTATAAGCACTGTAGCTGATGAGAGACAGAGGAGGTGTTTCTGTCTGAAACTAAATTCAAAATAATTTCCACTCTCCGGATTTCAAGAATACAGTAAACTCTCAAAGCTAATAAGCATAATTGTGCAAAAAGTACAATAGCAGAACTTTGGCCATTGGATACAGGTTACTCATGGCTAAAACTTGCAGGATAGTGTTCTGAAGGTGAATCTGTTCATCAGGAGCTCTTGACTTGTTGTCAGCTTTTCAAGTGCTGACTTCCTTCTTGTCTTGATCGTGTCGTTTACTGTGTTTTTTCAGTCTCTTTATTTTAAAGAGGAAAACGAAGCTTCAGACAACGCAAAATTAATGTTTACTATGCTTTCTAAATGTATGTGTTACGGCTCATAAAGTGAATTTCCAGAAAGATGTGCTGCTCTTCTTTTCCTGGTAGCATTGGAAGTGTATAGATGAGAAGCTTGTGGAAGGTGGTGAGTAACTGGACAGCTGGCACTGGGCATTCCTGAGAGCTGGTGCAGTGTAGTAGTGGGGGCAGGATGGAAAGGAGGAGGTACATGGAGGATAGGGCAGAAACCTCTGGAAAAGGACAGAAAAAAGGCATCCAGTACAACATGAACTGGTGCTCGGTTCTTGGCTGAGCATGAGGTGCAGTAATTCCCTCCTGGATTTACATTTGAGAGCTCTGATGGTGGGTGGGGAAGTTATCTCGTCCTCCAGCTTGAATATGCAGGCAGCAAAAGCTGTACTGTTGCATCATCTTCAGCCCAGAGATCCTTGCTCTCTGTGACTGAGAAACGCTGGCTGGGCGGCCACTTGTGTGTTTGAAATTGTGACCTCAGCCTGCTGCACTGGATTAGAGCTGAACAAACCATCTGAGGAGGCTTGATTGGATTTTTTGCCTCTAATGGGGTTTTCTGTACAGCCAGTTGTCTTTGAGTGTGACCTCCTGTCTGAGTTGCAGAGTTTTGCTGAGGGTCAAATACATGGGTGACATGTTTCATGTAAGTACTGAAGCACTGATGGGATGAATTAGATTATTTGAACCAGGAACAGCTTTGTACCTGGGTTAATTTTCAGCTGATTCAACAGAAGTGAGCGGGATCTGTTTAAATTGACTGTAAAGCTCTTGTCAGGAAGATCTGTATTTTGTGCAGCCTTTACTGCCACTGGTGAGTCACTTCCCTGTGCAGACATATGACTGTATCAGAGGCTTGTGCATGGGCAGTTGGGATTTGTGTGCAAACAACTTCACCTTTGAGAGTGTGTGGAGGAAGTTGATAGTTTGGGAGGATGTGGTTGGCACAGCATGAAGTCAAGATGAGAACTCGGCAAGGAGGAGTTAGAGTTTTCAGGATGAAGACCAGGAGCAAAATTGCAAGATGAAGGAGCCAAGAAAGATTTGGAAAAGGCAAAATCTCGTGGGCACGAGGCAGCAATATAGAAAATGTGCAAGTGTCCTACTGCCTGCCTTGACTGTCGCTCTCAGAAACACTGCTGTTGCTTTTCCTGCATGCTCGTTTCCTCAGTCCTTGCCCTTTGTCCCTGAATATACTGTCATTCACCTACGACATTGTCTGACAAAGGGAACACAAGAGGAGAAGTCACTGCTCTCTTTCAGCTGGTATCAGCTCCTTCAGGATTTCTATCAGTGACTGTATGGATTGTTACTTTAGGTTTATGGCTCGTTGTGCTTTCCTTGTACAGCTCCTCTACCCATGGATCACATTGAAAAGATGGCTGCAGAGTGTATGAAGGACCTGAATGAAGATGAGGAGGAAGATGCAGATGATGAAGACTTGGAGAAAGATACAGACCTGTTGGTATGCATAATTTTGTTAGCAAAAAGTTTTAAGATGTATTTTTTTTTGTAATTTTTTTAAATAGATCTGCATTTAGCAAAAACATCTGTTAACTTTGTGGTGGGAAGCTAAAATACTGCAAAAGCATTCTGTTAGATACAAGGGTTTGAAGGATCCAGCCCCTGTACAACAAAGGAAGAGAGTTTCCTAGCTAACTTTCATATGTGTGAGGGTCTTGGAAAAGTGGGAGAACAGCAGGAATCCCATTCCATGTCAGTTGGTGAAATAGAGCCAGGGAGATGTGCCTTAAAGTGATTTCTGTCACAACTTTGCTACTGCTGCAAGTAGTGCTTAGCCTGAGAGAACGTCTCCCAAGAAGTTCTTGGTCATTTCAGTGAGTGATTTAAGTGGCAGGGAATGTTAGGCAGTGTTTTTGACTGCCATTGTCAGTAGATGCTTTTTGGAAATTTCAAATTTAGGTTTGCAAGATCTTTGTAAAAGTACTCCTCTGAACTTCTCCAGCTTCAGATCTCCAACCACAAATTTGTGTGGTGATCCTGAGCTGCAGTGGGGCTTTTCAGTGGTGTCTGGAACCAGTCTAATTTAAAAATAAAAAATAAAATTAAATTTAAAAAAAGAACTGGAATGTAAGATCTTTAGATTCTTCACTTGGGTTAAAGATTCATCCAAAGGTTTTGGAACTTGAGATTTTTTTTCTATTTTTGTCCTTTGAGAACGTAGAAAACTTTGAGAAAAAGCCTTTTGTTGGCATTTACTTTTACTTCAGGCAGAATTGCAAGAAGTTCTGGGGGAGGAAGGTGAGACAGAAAGCTGTGAGGATGAACTGATAGCAACAGAGCCATCCCCAGATGAACCAGAAGAGGAGCAACCTGAGCTGCAGTCCCAGGTAGGAATGAGCTCCATGTTCCTGACAGCTTTGCTGAGTCAGTGTTGTCATGTGGCCTGGGTGAGGATCACCAACAGGGATCTAGGCAGGCCTTGTCTTCCAGGAAGGGAAAAACTGCACTGTTGCTGCCTTCTCTGTGGAAACTATTGATACAGGTGAATTTTTTGCTATGTTCCAAGGGTGATTTTTGTTACTAACCTAGAATTGAAGAGGTAAACAGTTGGAATCAAGCATGTTTTGTACCTCATTATACTTAAGAGCATGCAGACTGCCGTTCAGGCTGCCAGAGTTCCTATCTTCCCCCTCACACTATTGAGCAGTGTGCTGAAATTACGAGACTTGCTATAACTCAGTGTCTCTGACATATTTTTGGATTTTTCCTCAGGACCATTAGCTGTCTCAGCTTCATTTGTGAAGCCTCATGCAGTCAAATCCTTTATTCACTTACTGCATGTTTCTGTTGTGTGCTACAGATTCCAGTGCCCTTGTACTTTGGGCCCATCAGTAAATGGGCCTGAGAGAGTTTCTGTGGAGATAATGGCAGTAATTATATCAGTACCCATCAGTAGGGCCTCTGTAGCTGTGGAGGGTTTGTAAGTAGCTTCTCATAACTTTGCTTAGGCTGCTCTTGTCACTGAACTCATTCCAGGCTGGAGGAGGAGGAGAAAGAGCTCCTGTTGTAAAAGCAGGTTGAAGCCCAGAAGGGAGCAAACTAGCGTGTTGTAAAAACAAGAAAAGAAAAAAAATCAAGCCTTGTTGCCAAAATACCTCTTCACACCCTCTGTTGTGTGTGTTTGAGAGACTTTACTGTTCTCTTCACCTACTCACTGACCACATGGCTCCAATTACCCTGTGCCTGTGAGTTTTCCAGATGTCTCCACCCATTCTTCTCTATGATGCCTTTGAGGGAAAGCCCAGAGGTGGATCCCAGGGCCTGTTAGTGCAGCACAAACACTCCTCTGTTTTAGGGGCTGTTTCTTCCTTGCACTCCCAGCTCTCGGGAGTGAGTGTGTAAAACGGGACTAGTTGTTTTTCGGTGCTGTGGGAAAACTTGTGCAGTTGGATGAAATAAGCTTTCTTGACTTGTTTTATTGTTCTTTCTGAGACCTCCTCACTTCCTGCTGTTACCAGTGAGCTACAGCAGACACTGGAGAGGAGGATTGCTGACTACAGGACGGCGATTTCGAACGCGAGGGAGTCGGGTGAGGGGGCCAAAACCCGCCGGTACGAGAGGGGCCTGAAGGTGAGTTGGGCTCACCAGGTGTGAGAGTGAGGGGGAGGCAAAGGCAGTTCCCTGAAGTGCAGTCTTTCCAGGGGTGTGAACTTATTGAAAGAGGAGGGAGATTTTAATATTCTGCCTCGTGTTACTTTAAAAACATTTGATGTTAGTACCAACCTGATCAGGTGTAACTTCAGCTGGTGTTTGTGCATCAGCTTTGCTCCTGTCCAGTGTGGGTAGTGGTAGGTGGAGACAGGGTTTGTGGTACATGCTGAATTCAAACCAGCAGTCTGGATCTGGGTTGGACCTGCACTGACTGTCCAGTGTTACCTTAAAGCAAAGTTCAGGAGCTTTCCTGGCACATACACCTTGCAGTTCATCACTAATACCGTCCATTAGGTACTAACCTTCTGCCCAATTCTGTGAAACAAAGAGGGGTGGTACCTTGCCCTGAATGTGTTGGCTGGGCTTGAAAATGAATAGAACAGGATTTCTCGTTCAGGCAATTAAATGCTGCAGCACAGAGCAGTGCCCCAGCCTTGCATGGTTTCAGGCAGGTGGCGTGCTTGCAGTGAGTTGGGAGTGCTTGGTGATTACTGCTGAGCAGGGCCTTTGTTTCCCTGTTTGCTTTCATGTGCTCTCCTGCAGCACCTCAGGCAGCAGCCAGCCCTGTCTTGTTGAGCAAAGCTTTACAGCTCAGAGCTGTGCACTGAGAGAAGGATGTCGTGGCTCACTAGACACCAGGTGTCTTGGGCTACAGAGGGAACAACTGAGGCCAAACCCTGGGGAGGAAATCCACAAGAAAAATGTCTTTGTGTGTCCACTGCCTGCCAGCTCTGAAAGGAGCGTACACAAAAACACACCTGACCCTTCAGAGGGCAAGAGAGATAGGCAAAGGAGCTATTTTGCCCAGTAAGGAAGCTTAGTGTGCTGTTTGCCACTTCCTTTATTATTCAGGGTAGGGAATTTCCTAAGCAGTGTAGCTAAGGTTAATAGACAGGCTCTCACTTCCCAGCTCAGAGTTCCTTAATTGGTACAATGATATGCCAACAAATGGTTTAGAGTTCTCTCTCTTGTACGTAGTTGTTGGAACTGTGAACTTTAAGCTCGGTGTTTAATTCCATTTCCAGTCAGTCGGTCAGCCCCCATGTGTGTGGGTTGCTCTACTGGTCTGAACCCCAATCTCACATGCAGTCAGGTCAAAGTGTCTCTGCCACAGTTACTTAATAGGTCAAACAATGTCATGGCTAACCAAAAATAGCTGTGACTCTGGCACTGATGGGGTTTTGTTGTTGCTGTCTTTTGCTGCTTCCATTTCAGTTTCTGTGGATATGCAAGAAGTAAACCTTTTGTTTTGGGTTAAAGTGCGTGATGATCTTTTGTCTGAACCTTAAGTTTAAAAGGGAAGGAGGGGTTTTAAAACCGAGCAGCAGTTAACCCCGGTTACCAGATGGTGAGGGCTGTGGGTCACCAGCTGAAACTCCATTTGCTTTGTTAGTATTTAATGGCTTTTTTCCTTGCATTAAATGGGTTTCCTTCCCTAAATCCACACAGGCAGTGACCTTTCAGAGTAGTGTGTTTTATTTTGTTTTAAAGACATAAAATCCTTCTGCAGTTGGTACAAACAGCTTCCTTGATAACTTGCTGTGATAAACTTGAGGGGATCACATCCAGTAGTTTTGGGTGGTGAGGTACTTGAATTTGTGTAGTCTGGGTGACAAGTCCTTCGCGTTGTCTTGCTCTGATCACTGGACACCTTGCCCTGGTGCTGAAGTTGGCCTTGCAGAAAAACAGGGAGCTAAAGGGCAGCAATCTGTAGTGGTGTGTGGAACAGATCCCATCACATAGGAGGGAATGGTTTTATATTTTAATGATTTTTTGTTAGTAGTATGTTTGATGGAAATAGCTATTGTTGTTCCATCTCTGCCAGACATTGGAAACTATGCTGGCTGCAGTGAAGAAAGGCAAGAAAATCAATGAGGAAGAAATGCCACCTCCTGTTGCAACAGGAAAGAGTTCTTGCATACCTAAAGCCACAGGAGTGGAGCCAGAGAATTCAGGAGGTTCACCAGAGGATAAAGCTGAGTGTGCTGCAGATGATGAGCAGCAGAGCTCTCCCAAGGCAGTGGAGCAGCTGGAATCAGAGTCTCTGCAAGGTCGTGCTGCTGCTGCTCCTGCTGTGGAAACAGGTACTGTGACATGAGAGGAGGAGCAGCTGCAACACTGTTTTAGTGCTGCATCTTCCCTGCTGTTTGTGTTGTGTAGCAAAGCACTGCTTGTGTGGGAGATTCCCTGCTCAGTGTCTCAGAGCTGTCCATGGAATGCTGAATTCCTGGCAGTGGAATCAGCTGTTACCCTAGAGCTCTTGTATGCATGGTATCAGTATCCCTAACTTTCTCCTTCAGTATTAGACATGTAGAATTCCAGCCTTTAAAGAGTTTTGAGATATTGACTTGACTAGGAGACCTTTTTTTTTTTTTTTTTTAATGGGGAAAAGTGTAATTGTTATGTCTGGTAGAACCTCTGACTTGAGTGAGAAGGCTGTCTGTAAGATGTGATTCAGAGCAAAAGAGGAGGAATGTGAGTTCAGGCACAGCAAGGGATGCCCATCCTGGGTGCTCTGTGTGCCTCAGCAGTGGTCCTTCCTCACAGATCTCCAGCACAGCAGCACACGGGCAATGCTGCTTATGAGGCAGAAGGAGTACAAATTAGCAGCTCTAAAAGCCAAGCAGCAAGGGGACCTGGAGAAAGCAAAGGAATACATGAGGACAGGCAAGGTATGCACACAAGAAATGCTGAATGTACCCACAGGCATTGAGTGTCAGATACTTATTGTGGCAGCTGACAGGCCTTGGACATAAATAAATTCTACCCTTTGGGTTTTTTCTGCATTAGAAATTTAATGTGGTCTTGGAAGCTTTGGACAGTGGACAGCCAATAGACCTCCAGAATATGCCTCCATCTCCTCAGGGTAAGGCTTGTCATAAGGAAACCTTTTCAGAAGTCTCTCTGTTCTGGAATGGAATGATTGCAAAACTGTAAAAAGAACTGCAGATGATTTAGGCCTGAGGCTTTCTGCTTATTCACATTCTAATCAAGGTCAATGAAGAAAAATTATTATCATTACTTATCTTGAAGTTACTGTCTGTGAATTACAAGTTCAGATGAGTATTGATGTTTAATATTCCTGGTTTTGTAACTTTAGATAATAGCCACTATTTGAAGTGGAAAGGAAGGAAGGATAATGGCACATTCTTAAGTTTACTGTGATATTTGATGATGTTACGTGTTTCAACTGAAGTTCATAACATCCAGATTAAGAGATTAAGAAAGAGACTGAAGTGCAGTAAAGTCTAATTTTTAAAGCAATTTATCAACACTAAAAATAGCTCACTTCTGGTAAAAGAAGGTTTGGGTTGTTTTAAATAGATACTGTATCCCCAACAGTTAATACTTGGTCTGTGCAGCCCAGTGTTTTAAACAATTTGCTTTAGTAGATTGTTTTATTCCAAGAAACTAAATGACAGCTTATTTCAGTAAATCAGGAGATTCATGACATAAGTTATAAACTGATCATTAAATGGCATTACAGAGAACCATCACCCAGGACATAATCTTGCCTTAAAAAGTGCAGGATTTTTGCAATAAATAATACTGTAGTTTTCTGAAATACCCACTGTTACACAATGCCAGAAACTGGAGTTTCTGAATAGGTGGTGTTAGTTTCTTCCCTTTTCCAGCACATCTTTTGTTACTAGGATATTTTAGTCAATTAGCAGCCTTGTTCACTCCTTCCATCTGCCAAGATACCAAGTTATATTTTGGGGAGAGAATTCCTAGAATACTTGAACTGTTTTTTCTTTTTTTTTTTCCCCTTCAAGCAGCCTTAACCCATATTAAATCAGCATTTGGGGTTTTCTATTATAAAGCATTTTCTCTGCATGGTGGGAGCCTTAGACTTACCTAGCCATGGAAATATTGTTTGGAAGCCAAAAAACTTTCAGGAAGATGATGTGATCAAATTGATGGTTTTCTGAGTGCCATGTGTTGACTTGCTGCATAGGGAGCACACTGAAATTTCCTGCTTTTCCTTGCTTTGCAGACCTTGAAAGCTTAGGAAACGTACAAGATGCATCCAAGCAAAAGGTACCATCTCGAGTGGGAAGTTCCCAGGATCTTGCAACAGCTGAACCTCAGACCCAAGAAACTTCAGGTAGGACTTCTGGATTTCTCTAGCAAGTCATGACGACAGTACAGCTGGAAGGCACTTGAAGGTTTGCCCTGTCCCACTGACCTGCAGCAGGACTGAGTAAACCTGGCTACTGTTCCTGAGTGTTGTTTGCTGTTGATCCAGTCTGTATTTTTATTCTGGATCAGTAATGGAAGTAAAAGTTAATAAAGTTCCTTTCGAATAACAATGTTCATAGCAAAACTTTCCAGTGGTGTTTTTGTCCCCGCAGAAGGGGAGAAAGTAGAGGAAAAAGGCAGCTTGTGTGTTTTGAAATGTTAATCATTTGGCATTTCACTGTCTGTCTCGTTCCTAGATTCCCTGCAGCAGCCAAAAACGGTGCTGGAGGCGCTGCAGCAGCGGCTGGACAAGTACAGGGCGGCGGCAGCTCAGGCCAGAGTGAGCGGGGATGACCGGAAAGGCAGGATGCACGAGAGGATTGCCAAGGTAGAACCAAAGGGTGGCTCCTGGTGTCCCAGCAAAGCCATTTGAACTGCTTCTCTTGCTGAAGACTTCTTCAAGGCTGAAATAATTTGTGTATTGTCCTTCTGTTTGAAAGGAGTTCCAGTAGGGAAGCTGGGAATCATTCGGAGGGAGAGAGAGAGAGACAATGCACATATTGTAGCAAAATGCTGAGTTTTCTGCAGTGTTTGTGCTGGTTAAATACAAGTGATTGCTCATTTATAGTCAACTCCACTTTGTCTTACTGATTGCAGCAATACCAGGATGCCATAAGAGCCCATAAGGCAGGGAGAAAAGTGAATTTTTCTGAGCTACCTGTTCCTCCTGGTAAGTGTGAACATAAAATGTCCTAATACCTAAACTTTTGTATACCTGCTGGGCTCGGAAGGGATTTGCAGGTATGACCTTCTCATCCTGTGGGGCAGCTCCTGCTTTTGCTCAGCAAGTGAGTAGGCTGGCCTTCCTGTGTAATGGTGGTGTGAAACTGCTTTGTAATATACTCCCAGACACTGACACTGGTGAATATTCCTGCCTATTGACTGCTTGTTTAATAGCATGGGAATTTAAAACTGGCACTATTTGAAAAGTTAAACAACTTAAGCACAGGCAGGTGCTGAAAAATGTTACCTGTGTGCCGTCTGTGCCAGCCCTCCTAGAGGAAAGGCTAATCCTGGTTATATGGTTTCATCTTGATTTTACTGGAAGGAGACTTCTGGGAGTGAAAAAAATTGCCTGATGTCCTCAGTTCTGTTGATTCCTATCAGGAGCCTCAGAATTCTCTATCTAATTAATATCTCTTTGCAACACCTGACAGATCAGATCAGTACTGCAGCAGTAAGAGCAGTCTACAGAGAAATGATGCCCATGGTCACACTGTGACAGAGGCAGGAACTGACCCTGCTCCTTGAGACACTGTCCTGTTTATCCTCTTCAGAACACAGAGTGCTGTGTCTGTAAAAGTTTGGGCAAGGTCAACTTTGAATGCCCTGCCTCTCATTTGCATGATACCATTTCTCCACTAGGAAGCATCTTTCCTTTTATCTTGTGCCTGTTGTGTTCTTCTACAAGATACACTTAGCCCTGCAGAGCCGTGCCTGGATTTTTTAAAGTTAAGCCAGACACGGACCTTGTGGTGTTTTTGTCGCTGTCAGACGTTGCAGTGGCAGCACTGCAGGGGTGGGACTGTGTGCAGTGCCAACTCTGTCAGGTCATGGACTGCTTTGAAGGTTCCCTGCTTTAGAACTGTCAGTGAAAGGCAGTTTAGCACCTCTTGTTCCGGAACATGATCCCTTTCTTGGTAAAGACCAATTTCTGTAGGAGTGAGGTTACTCCTTGTTTACACCCCTGGAAATCTGGGAAACTCCTCCATTTCCTTACATGTTTTCCAGCCATCATTTAGAGGCTGTATGGTTTACAGTGAAGACAACCCCGAGGCAGTCACTGAAATAGCAGTGAATTATCATGGGCTAGCAGTGCCTTTCATTGCATCTGGGTGGTGACAAGTACCAGCCTGGGGTCAGAAATGCTGCTGAGTAATGGATTGAATGTCACAGGGGGGCAGCAGCACAGGATTCTGCCTGCCTGAGTACCTCAGACTGGTGCTGTCCCTGCAGCAGCCATCTCCAGCTTTAGAAGCAGTTTAGTCATCGTTTCTTAACACTTCTCATGAGACTGGCAACAGGAATACTTGCTACAGATTAAATGAGAGGAATCTTAAGAGACATTTTTCAGGCGTGGCTCTGTGTCTCTGTTGTTTGAAGCTGACACTAAACTGGTAATGTGGAAGTGAGAGTTTATCTTCCAGCATCAAGGCTTCCTCCCCTCCCTAAAAGCATAATAAAACAACGAAAAGAATTATTCTTCGTACACTTTGCGTTCAGCTGCTGTGATTCTGCCTGACTTTGCAAGCTCTGCATTGCAGTAGCTTTTCAGCAGAGGCTGAGTGTGTTCCCCAGCTGTCAGCACTGGATTGTTTATTGCTCTGGGGGGTAGCACTGGTTTTCTGCTGGACTCTCTACCTGCTCAGGTGAGGCAGCAGTGAGAGGGGAAAAATGAGACTGAGTTCTTTGCTGATTCTGGGGACATCTTTACTACTGAAGTCTTGAGGATGTGAAGTTCCTTGGCTGGCTGCCAGTTACTAAGCTTGGGAAACTGCTCTGTTATTGCATCATTTTACTCTCATCCCTTTAAGCCTGGGTAGCTGTGAGAGATCTGATCTTAAGCCCACCACTCAGACTTTATCTAGCAAGGCTTTGTGGCCTTGACCTCGGCCTAGTTACACTGAATTCCAAGATATTAGATAATAGGTCTTTGGATAGAAATAGTTTTACAGAAAATAAGAAATACGGAAGACATACCGCAGGTCCTGTGCAACTCTCTACTTCTGTATTCCTTTCCTTCACAGGCTTTCCCCCTCTGCCTGGTGTTGCACAGGACGGTGCCAGCACAATAGCTGCTGTTCTGGAAAGTGCCAGCAAACTGGCAAACATGGAGGAGAATGATGAAGAGGAGGAGGTCAGTATTTCCTATAGGATGTGTAAAAGTTTAAGTGCTGTCTCTTGTGGCATGCTGTTGGGTTTCCAGGGAAGGCTACTGACATGAAACACATTTCCCAGAAGTCTGGAGAGGACAGGATCCCAGCAGTAATTTCAGTTTGCACTGTAGTGTAGGGGACACAGAGAGGTGAGGTGTCATTACAGTCAGTACCTACAGAGTCTGAGCCCAGGGTTTGGCTCTGCCATAGCTGTCCTGTATGTGGGAACCCACCAGATCCCTGCCACCCCTTTACATTGTTCTAACGTACTTAAGTCTGTACTATTATCCTGCATCCCAGTAGCTTCCTATGTTTGTTCTTCCCCAGGATGTTCAACATTTACTGCTCTTTGTAAGGCTGCACCAGCCTTTAGACTTTCGTTTGATCTCTTTCTGTCTCTGGATTTGGTTGATGATTGTTTGTGCTTTCACTTGGAGTAGCTTTTAATGGAGAGAATTCCTGGATGATTTTTTTCTGCATGCATCTGCTTTTTTAAAAACCACTGCCTTGTTGAACATCCCTTTTATTCTGTCTGTAGTGGAGTTTTGATGCTTGCTTAGGTCAGCTACCTCCAGAGGTTAAAATTTGCTGTCTGGAATGTTATGTTCTCCTCAAAAGGAAACCAGAAGGCTGATACAGTGACAAGCACAGTTGTTGATGTTTGAGATGCTGTCCTCAGCTCTGGAATAGATTTTTTGTGTTTAATATGCAATCCCTTTTGTTTTGCTAGAGTGAAGCCCTGCCCCAGGCCCCAGTGGCCAAGAAGCCTGCCCAGCTGCCTGGCAAGCCCACCCAGGTTGTGAAGCCCATTCCGGTGCCATGCACTGCAGCTCAGGAGAGCTCCCCTGAGCACCTGAAACGGGCTGCATCACCCTCCACCCTGGACAAGGCAGGGGCCATGGATCACCTCCCTCCAGCTGGTAAGGTGGAGGGATCACCATTCCCAGCCATCCAGTGCGAGTTGTTTGCTCCGGTTTATTTCCATACCTTGGTAAAGACTTTTTCATTACAGTTTAGATACGAGCCTGTGAATGCATAGCATAGATTCCCTCTGACAGGAGCCTCACTATGTGTCCCTGCTGCAGGGCACATCCAGACCAGCCATGCTAGCTTTATTTCACAGAGACAGCATGTGTAATTATAAGGGTGATTGGGTTTTTAATTAATTTTGATGTAACAAGTGTATAGATTCGTAATGTTTAACTCGGCTCGCAGTTGAACTCTGCATACACTCTCATTAAAGGGGACAGGCTGCCAGTGTGAATTATTCATTGATCTGGTGGTGCTCCCTCCATCAGGCAGGCAGTGGCTTCTGCCTGGTGCTTCATCCAAGGATCTCAAAGTGGCAGTGCTTCATCAATCTCTAGTCTGCCTGTTGCTGAGGTCACTG
Source organism: Acropternis orthonyx (assembly GCA_035583155.1). Lineage (NCBI taxonomy): Eukaryota > Metazoa > Chordata > Aves > Passeriformes > Rhinocryptidae > Acropternis > Acropternis orthonyx. The sequence goes on from JAWWEU010000005.1 coordinate 5,830,192, forward strand.
AGCAGTTTTCTGTACAAGATTAATTGTGCAGATAGTAGGGGACAGCCACCACCTCACAGTGTGATTTGGGCACACACAGGCTCTGCTCAGGCTCTTGCTGATGCCTTGGCTGTAATCTAGTGCTCCTCTTCTGCCCTGGCTGGCTGATGCAGGTTCTTCTGCAGAGTGCAAAGGCTTTTTACAGTGCCGCTGTGATTAGCTCATAAATCCTCTCTCTAGAAAACTCCATTACTTGTTTTATAAAGACCACTAAAATGTACTAGTTGTCCATTTTGGCTTTGAAAAATCTGTGAATCCTCAGGAGTTTCCTGGTTTTTGCAATTTTAGCTGATATATTAATCTCCTGAGTGAATTGCCCCAGACTCATGCAGTGAAGGAATTGGTAATACCTGGTCTCTGGTGTTACACTAATCCATCCTGGCTATTTTCAAGTAGACCAGTACGTGCAACAAGAACCTGGACTGAGTCATCCCAACATGACTTTCCCAACAACATGTCAGTACTTTGTTCGTGAAAAGCTGTATTTCAGTAGTCAAAGTGCATTCATGTTACCTTTGTGCCCTCAGAATTACAAAGTGCAGCTTACAACTGTTAAATCCACTGTAAAAATACTGTCTTTTTGTCACTGGAGAGTGCAGGGTGTGGGATGGAATGGAACAGTGGCACCTAAGGCCTATGCCAGGAAACTCTGGGAGCTGAGATTGGTTGGATTAATGCCTTTGCTCAGTCCATTGTCCACAGATTGCCTGTGAAAATACCTGTGCTCTGTCTCAGCCTCCCAGAACATGCTGAGGGGTTGGTCTCAGGGGAACTGGGGCAAGTTCCCTTCGCTAAGTAGTTTGGCTTTGGCTGATTGAGCAAACTGCTCCCAGCAGCAGCACAGCTCCTGGCTCTTCTGCCAGGATGGGCATGGGTTGATCATCATCTGCCAACAGTGACCACGGGGTGTTTCTTTGGTGAGACAGGCACCTCTTGCAAGGGTTGTTGAGCTTGTGTGGTCAGGAGCAGTGGTGAATACACACAAGTACCTTTGGGAACAGCAGCACCAGGATGCACTGACCTGGTACAGTGTAAAACAGTCTCACTTGTGTGGGTGTCCTTAGTGTTTTGGAAAAGGAAACAGGAGACTCAGGAATTAATAAGAAACTAAGAAAGCAAGGAATTACAGATAAGCAGAGGTGGTATGTCTGAATGTGCCTGCACATTGGTTCACCTGGGGGTTTTTTTCTGACAGGTCAGGGTACAGGGAAGAAATTAATCCAAAAGATACTCATAGTATTTGCTGTTCTTTAGAAGTTAACATGGCAAGCTGAGAGTTTGAACTCAGCTTCTGCTTTGGACCAACCAGCTGTGCTGAGTCTGTCTGCTGCCTGCAAATGAGGGGCTGTAATTACTCCTGTGACACTTGGAAGTCAAATGAGGGTTTTGGTGAAGGATGCTGTGATAGAAGGAAGTTTGTTTCTTTTTCTAATGCTTGAAATTGGAAGTGTCTAAGAAACAAGTGCAGTGAGGAAATGTCCTTATTTGATATCTGTCCTTCCACTGACCTTTTCCTGGCTACAAACTGAGAAAGCTATTTCTGGGGCATTGGCAGTGTCTGATGAGTGAGCATTTCTATACAACTGTTTTTCAGTTAGGGAGCAGCTGGAATTTCTGGAGAACAGGAAGAAGCAGTACCTGAAGGCAGCCATCAAAGCCAAGAAGGAAAATAACCTGGAACAGGCAAAGACATATCTCAGAACAGCAAAGGGCCTTGACCTAAAGATCGAGCAGGCCAAGGGTGGCAAACCAGTTGACATTTCCAAGGTTAGTAGCACTGGTAACTGGTTTCATATTCCTGGACATCCTAAGTGCTTACTTTTCCCTAAAAGGGCTCTGGAATGTGGTGTTCTTGTGTTGCAGCTGCCATCACCCCCTACAGATGATGAGGGTGATTTTATCTTCGTGCACCATGAAGATGTCAGACTGTCTCAGAAAGCAGATGAAGTATATGCACAGCTTGTAAAATTGCTGAAGGACCAACACGAGGTGACCGGTTTTTTTTTTTTAACAAACGTTCTGGGGTTTCTTTTGTACATTTCTCTGGGGGTTTTTAGTATTATAATCCCACTGTTTTTTCTGTGAGGTTTTTCGTTTGTTTTTTTTTAAATACTTTTGATTTTGTGTGTCCTGAAAAGGAGAATTTTCAGACTTAGATTCTCTATTATTTGAAGCCTTGGGACTATCAAAATTATCACTATTAAATATGAGCACTCAGGTTTGAAAATAGTTTTTTGGATGACTAAGACTAGTCCTTGGGTGAACCTCATGTCTACAAATCAAGTGATTAAAAAGTAATAGGGAGAACAGGTCAAAGAAATGCCGAGCTCAGTTTTGGGCTTTAAGAATGGGGTGGTGGATATTCTTGAGTGACTTGGGAAAACTCTTGGCTTTTCATAAACGAGGTTGTCATCAGCCTCAGAGCTCTGTGCCAGTCAGGAATCTGTGTGTGAGGATCACTGAGTGCCCCTGTGTTTGTGTTTTCAGAGGTGTCTGCAGTACTCCAAGCAATCCCTGCACCTGGGAAATGTGGCAGAAACGACTCGGTAAGACCCGGTGCCTGCTTTTAGTCATCCTACAGTGTCATTCAGGCTGGAGTCTGCCTGACCCCCTAAGGATGCTGGGCTTTGGGTTGGAAAGCCTCTGCTTGTGGGAAAGGGTGGGTAACTGTGACTCCTGCACCTCCAAGCTGCTCTCAGGGCTCTGGCCCGGGCTTACTCTGTGGCCTGTATGTGGCAGATGCTGTTCAGTGGCCCAGTGTGTGTGTGGCTTTTTTATTGGTTTTTTTTTTTTTTTTTCCTCCCTTCTGTAGGTTTGAGAAACTGGCACAAGGTTGTAAAAAGGACATGGAGATCCTACAGCTTGCACGAGCACAAGGAATGGATCCTCCAAGCCATCACTTTGAGGAAAGAACTTTTAAAATGATAAGGTGTGGAAAAACAAAAGGATTTCTCAGGCAGGCTGGAATGACTTTTCTGATCTTTCCCCCTTCTTTAGGGAGTTGTGGGCTTCAGCAAACTCAGGTGGCACCCAGGGTTAGGCTCAGCATTCCTGAAAGGACACTCTCAACTTAAATACAAAGAAGTTGCTCTCCAGCTTCTCTCCTGGGTTCTTTTGTTTTCAAAACACCTCCAGCTTCATCTCTTACATTCTGTTACTTCAGCCAGCCCTCCTTCCTGTGTATTTTTCCCTCAATCCTGTTGCCTTTTGGGCCTTGTTCCTGGCATGCCTTGGAGATGTTCTTAGCTCTGTTCTCCTTCCTTGCCCTACTGTACTTTATGAAGGTGATCTCTGTAGGAGTGCACTGTTGAAAAAGATGGTGACAAATGCCTTTGGCACCCTGGTCTGGCAGTGGATTGGGTGGTGGTGAGATCACCCCTGGGATGAATATGTTTTTTGTCTTTATCTTTTTCACAGGATATTTTCTGAGCTCAACAGCACAGAAATGCACCTTCTTATTGTCAGGGGAATAAACCTACCAGCTCCTCCAGGTGTGTACTCCAATGGACATGGGGGCTTTTCCTCTGAGTAGTTGAGGAGAGTAGTGGGGAATGAGATTTCTCTGTCCTGAAGGCACTTCAGGAGTCAAGACCTTTGTAGCCAGCACTCACTAAAACAAAATAACCAGTCTTTTAAAAAGACAGAGATGAATGAAGAGAATCTGGGTTCCATCTTGAAAGAGGGAAGAACTTTAATTTGTCCTAGATTCACTCATAACTGGGTCATAGTTTGTTTCCCATTTATCTCCTATTTTGTTCTGAGTGCCTGCCTTGAGCTTGCACGCTTTGGTGTGTTTTGACCACTCAATAGACAGGATCCTGTCAGTGATCCTGCCTTTAGTCCCTTCCTCCTGGGAGCTTGTAAACCCTCTGTGCTGGACTGTCTCAGGACCAACAGCAGCATACAGCAAAGCAGGTGTTTTCCTTTGGATGCCACCTCTCTGTGGATTTGGGTTTGGTGAGTGGGTTTTTCAGTTGCCAAGAGACAGGTCATGAGTCCTGCTGAAAATCAGTTGTGTGTTCTTGAGAATCCTGCTCAACATTCCACATGCCACGACAGTCCCTGTATTGGCTTTTTGGGTTGGCTTTGTCTCCTCCAGGTGTGTCCCCCCGAGACCTGGATGCCTTTGTGAAGTTTGAATTTCAGTACCCGAGTGCGGTGAGTGTGTCCTGCCCCTTCTGTTCCCCACCCCTGCCACTGCAGGAGCCTGGGAGGGCTCCAAGGGAAGGGAAGACGCTTCTAGGCATCCTGCCTGGAATTAATTACCTGCAAAACAGATTTGTTCTTCTGAGAAACAGAATTGCTGGATCTGTTGCTGCAGATGATGCTGTAGGGAAGTGGGGCCACCTCAGGTGTGATGTGTCTCTGAGTGCCTTCTAAAGGCATTGCTTTTGGACATCTCTGTAATTACAGAAAGTTAGTCTTTGTCATCAAATAAAAGCATGTGGCTCTTGGTGATTTAATCAGCAGATCTCTGTGTGAGTATCTGGAGGAAGGACTTGGGCCATATGAGTTTCTTGGCCTTACTAATTCATGCTTGTGTGTGTGTGTGCATGTATATGTGTGTATGTATAGAAAAAATACATAACACATATGTATCACTGCTTTCCTTGGAATTCCCCAGTGTCTTCCCTTCACCTTTGAAAGCATTCTCTGGTCTGAAAAATACTCAAACCTTAGAGCTGGGAGGGCATCTGAGGAGGGGCTGACTGGTCTTACAGTCAGTAGAAGCTGGGGCTTTGCTCCTTTCTGTGCAGTGTGAAACCAAACCTTGCTCTTTCAGGACTAATGCGTGGCTCTGGGAGAGTGCAGAGCCAAGATTTTAACCTCCTAATAAATTTTGCAGTAGTTCCCCTAAAATAAATTCAATTACCTGTGGGAAATTGATGATGGTCAGACCAGGTTTGTGTTTCAGCTTGAGTTACACGAAGCCCTAATGAAGGAGTCACCCCATTAGGGTGGCTGGAATCAGAATTGGTCTGTGTGAATAATCCTCTGTGAAATAAGTAAGAATCAGCATAGTTGCTTTTAATCTCTTTTCCTTTGTTTAAAGAAAAGCCAGATCTCTCCTGCTTAGCCAACAGTCAAATACAGCACCTTTCTCCTTCATAGCTGAGCTCAGTTTTGCAAAGTAGCTGCAATAATCGGGTCACATTGTCCTTGTTCATTCCCTAGAGATTTAGTTTGTACTCTGCTTTAGGTTAAAAGTTAATTCATTTTGGTGGCAGATTGATTGTCAGGCAAAATAATAGTAGGGCAATTCCCTGAATGATTTGTGATGAATTCCTTGTGTAGCTTATTATTCCAGCTAATGCAGGAGGGACAGAATTACAGTGTCGTGGAACGTGCACGGTTTGTCACGGGTTGTGACGGCCACACTCGGGGGCCTCGTGGGGATTGCACTGAACTAACTGACTACTCAGCTTATCTGGGGCTCTTACATTTAATGTAGTGTTTTGGCTTATTCTTTATCTAGTGTTAGACTTGTTACCACAATGAAACCCAAGCATTTCAGTCTTGAATGTACCATGACGCTTCTTATCGTTCAGATAACCCTCTAAATCCTTGTTCCTTGTAGAGGCATAAAGTATTTTGGAACAATATCTGATGGATTTATGTAATGTGTGTCTCTTTTTTAATAGGAACAACCTCAAAAGAGTAAAACACCTGTAATTAACAATAACAATTCTCCAGGTGAGTACTTTTTTCTGAAACAGTGGGAAAAGCATTGCACTTTAAGGATCCCTGGAGAGTACAGGCTGGTCTTATACTGTGAATCAGGCCAGGGGGCCTCCCACCCCCTTTGTCCTTTCTTCTGATAGGGTTTGTGGTGGGGTGAAGTCCAGCTGCACTGGCAATTTCCTCACCCTCATCCCATCATTGGTGGTGGTTATTGTGTCATGGATTAGTGAAACCGTGGAGTTACCAGTCGTGTTCCAGCCTTTCCTGTCAACCTTGCCTGCAGATAGGCCAGATAAATAAGTTTTCTTTATTAAAAAAGTTAAATGATTAATTTTAATGCATCAGTTGTTTTTCAGTCAGATTTAGTGTGCTGTGAGGTTGCCAGTTCGTTCCTGATTTTGGCTGATCAGCTGATGTTTCTAAACCTGACAAAGCATCATTGCAGAAAAAGATGGTTTCTTTTTTTAAGAGAATGTGTCTTAAACCAACACAAATACTTCCTTTGTATTTTTTGGAAAAGCCCCCTGTGGCCTAGCCATGGAGTACAGGTATTACACTCACCATGCAGTTTAGAATTAATCATCTTGCACTCTTGAGTTTGGGTTTATTGCTGTATTATGCTTCTCCAATTCTTGCAGTGAGCAACCATCTGGTACCACAACAACTTTGAATTCAGTATCCAGATTACTAGTTATGATTTTGTCTCAAAAGAGATACATTATAGATATTTGTCTTTTGAGTTTGCATATATTTTCTGCTCAGATTAGAAGTCCTGCAGCTCTGAGAGCTGTGTTCCAGCTCTTCCAGGAACTTGCTCTGCCCTGGCTGAGCAGCCCCTTGGCTGTCGTGTTTGGGGTTCCACAGGTGGTTGTTCCTGGGGAGCAGAGCAGAGAAGTCTTTGAGCATTAGTGGTACAATCTTGTGAACCTTTCTGATCAAAAGCTGTCCTGTGGCACAGTTCTTGCCACACTGATTAGTGAGTCTGGTGCTGAAACAGGATTAATTCCATTACCAAAACACCCCAGTCATTCCAGCCTTACTATTCTTTTTCCTTATTATTCTGTCCCTTTTTTCTTAGCCACAGACCCTCTGTTTTTGCTGAAAGGCTGAAGTTTTGGCTCTCCAGTACCTTGCTGTAAGGTGGGGGTGCCAGGTGAGCTGTGGCACCGGGACACACCTTGGCAATGACTGGAAGAGCCTCCTGAGGAGGATTCTATGTGGGTGTGAAGTGACTCTCACAGAGGGGCCAAACTGAGATCAGAGTCTGAGGGGTACATGTAACAGAGCACTGCACATTCCCAGCTTTCTTTCCTCTCTCTTGCCCTTAACTGCAGAATACAACCAGCTGTTCAAGCTGAACATCAACCGGAATCACCGGGGCTTCCGGAGAGCAATTCGCTCCAAGGGGATTAAATTCGAAATATATCATAAAGGGTAAGTCCATGGTTTGCTCCCCCCTCACTGCATTCCAGGAACAGTTGGAAGGAGGGTGGGAGCTGAAATTGGTGAAGCACAGCCTCTAAGATGGCAGTGAAGAGTTGGTTGGTTCTCATGTCAGAACTGTCAAAATGCACCTGAGCTCTGCAGCTTCACCTAGGGGTGAAACAAAGGCACAGGTTCAGTGGAGCTGGTTCATAACTGACAGATCAGTTGAAGATCAGTGTGTTAAGAGAATTTATGAGGTGGGAGAAGGCAATGATTTTTATTCTTACCCAGTTTGGGTAGTAGTGATCAAGGCTAGAAAATGTAAATGTTCTGTGGGATAGCTGTAGAACACTGAAGTACAAGTGCAGCAAAGCAGATGCCAGATGATGGCAGAACCAGAGTTCTGGTTTTGTACATCAATTCACTGGATCTTGCCACGTTATCCATCTGTTATCTGTTAGACTGTCTTGAGAGACTCAGGTGAGTCATCCTCTGTGCAGGCTCCTAACTGAGTTATTCAAAGTCGGCCCTAATCCCTGAGCTGGTTGTGATCCATGGCTGGGCTGGGATGTGACATAACCTGGGTTTATCTCAGTGGCTCTTTGTGCTGTCCTCTGTTCCTGGGCCATGCAGAAATTATCTGTAGGTTCTTCAAGATGGTTCTGAAGCTGTAGATGTTTTAACTTGTGAGCTGAAGTCTCACTGTTTACTCCAGACCATCCCTTTGCATCTCTGTTGAAGCACAAGCTGACTTTCTTACTCTTCTGTCAGTCCTGACTGCCCCAGTGCTCTGTGTTCCGGATCTCTTTTGCACAGAGCTGTGAAGTGTTTGCATTTGTTTAAAATGTTTTTTTAATCACCTTTCCCCAACCATCTCCTCCAGAGAAAGGAGACGATGATGTGAGCCAGGCTCTTTCCTAAGGACTTTCTGCTCCCTGCCTTTCTCTAGGAGTACAGATGAGGAATACTTTCGGAACTGCTTCTGTAGATGTTGGAGCTCTGGGGGTCTCTGATAGCTCTTTGACCATCTCCCAAGAATTATTTTTGCTCAGTGAGCAAAGGAGACTTGTTTCAGGTCATATATATTAAACTTCAGTTTAACAACACTTTCAAGTAAAAACCCAGCAATGTATTTTTCCAAAGGAAAAGTCTCTCCTTGAGCTTCTCCTAAACACTTCTGAAGATAAAAGGAGATTTCCCCAGAGCTGTTTCCGAAGCCATAGCCTAGAGCAAGTTCTCATCCTTCGCTTTAAAGCCCCTGGAACTGATCAGGGATGAACCAGTCTTTATTGTTTCTTGAATTATAAAGAGAAAAAAGGTACTTCAAAAAATTCAGCCAGAATTGCTGATTCTCTTAAGTTTTGAGCAAAGTGCCCCACACACTGCAGTACAATTATGTAATTCCTCATATTAAGGTACTTGTGAAGTAAAGGAGGTATTTATTTAGCATGTGAGCTAATAAAGTCTGAGCTTCTCTAAATGATGTTGTGAGTCAGCTGTAGCCTCACCCACGGAGAGTCTCCATCTCCTGTTGCCACCAGTGACGTGATGAGGCTCCAGGTAACAATCTCTGGAGTTTCCATTGCGTATGTCAAGTCTTGCTTGAAAATACCCTCATATCTCTAAATGGTTATAGGAAGAGGGGTGGATGTTTTGGGGCTGTAGGGTGTTGGGGTTTTTTCTTATGTTGGTTTGTTTAGGGGGTTTTGTTTGTTTGTTTACTCGGTTTTTGTCTAAACAGAATAACAAGAACAGGAACCTTGTGGATTCTTGGCAGATCTCCTGTCTAAAACACGGCAGGGATAGCCAGTTGTCTTTTGTGTCTCCTGACTCTGCAGAGTTTAGTTGTTTATCAGACCTTTTGGAGACTGATTCGGGGAAATGCTTGGGTGTAGGTAAAGAAATCCTGTGCTTTGAGCTGAGCAGTTCTGTGGAATTAGGGTACTGTAGTCTGAGCTGTTGCCTTTTGGAGGGGTTTGTCTGGGTAAGGATTGTACCCCCCTGTCTCTGTTCAGGTAAAGACTGGTTTATTGCTGATTAAACTGTTGAACAGAGGTGAGTGTAGCAGGGAGAAGTGGATTGTTTCCCTTGCAGGATAAAAATGCTTCTGTGTTTAGCCTCAGCAGACTGAAATTCTAAAATGATAGTTTGTAACTAAAACTACCAGTATGAAGGTGAATCAAAACAATAGCTGAAATGTTCCCTGCTTGTAGAAATTGTTTTGATTTACCAAGATGAAACAGAATGATTCATGAGACTTTTTCCTTAAAGTAGTTTTCCAAAAGCAGCAGGTGCCTGTGAAATGTTTGTTCTGCTGAGAGATGCCCCTTCCTTGGGAAATCCTTCAGCCTGTCCCGCTGAACAGCCCTGTCCTGTCAGAGGATTGCCCTGTCCTGGCTGCTGGGCCCTTCTCCCTGTGCAGGGGCAGAAGCTGCTGCCACTCCCAGTGCTAGTTTAGTTGTTTTTCTTCACTGCTGTCCTCATCTTTATCTTGGTTGCAGGAGAATAATTAACAAATGAGTACTTTCTTATCCTGTGCCTCGTAGCCTGTGCTTTAAGGGTTTGCCTCTTGCACCCTGGTGTGCAGCATGTCCTGCCCAGCCCTCCTGGATGTGGTGATGGAGCAAAAGGTGATGAGCTCTGGGACTGTTTTCTCTTTGACGTCCTGCCAACCCTCACCCGTTGACTTAAGGAAGGTTTCTTTGGCACAGGTCCTTTTTCAGGAGTGACAAGCAGGTGGGGACAGCACACTTGAAACTGGACAAGCTGGAATCAGAATGTGAAGTTAGAGAGATCATCGAGGTATGTTTTCAGGGTGAAGTGTGTTCTTCTACCTAACATTTAAACGCAGAGGGGAAATAATGAGTATTTGGATAACTGTGTGTGTGCAGTGGGCAGTTCTGTATCAGCTGAGTTTGGTAACTTTTCTGAGATGGTGGGGGGACCTACTCTGCTGAATTACAACCTGAAGCTCATGGCTGTGACACCTCCTAGCAGGGCACTCACCTGCAGGTGATCTCTGTCACCTTTGGGTCATGGGCAGAGACAGTCGGTGTTATCTGAGGCTCTACAGTCTGACACTGTAATTCGTATGTGCACTAACTGCTCTCCTCTCTGTGGCTCTCCCAGATTTTTGATGGCAGGAAGCCCACTGGAGGGAAACTGGAGGTAAAAGTGAGACTCAGGGAGCCCCTCAGTGGTCAAGATCTTCAAACAGTTACAGAAAACTGGCTGGTGCTGGAACATTAGTTGTGTCTGAGGTACGAACGCTGCTCCCGAGGTGGGCTGGGCAGGACGGGCAGGGCTGCAGATAAACTCTGCTTGAATAATGTCTCTGGTTGCCACTGACCTCATTACGCTGCTCTGCCTTCAGTACCATTCCCCTTCATATTTGTGGTGGGGAGTTGACATAGTTTCATAAATGAGGTTACAGAATCTGTGGTTAGTTTGTATCTCAAAGATGCTATTTCACAATCGCTTGAAATACCGGGACAGCTTCTGGTGTCACCTTTACTTGGAATAATATTTAGAAAATAAGATTGATAAGTGATCCATCTTTCTTTGCTTGATCTCCCGAGCCCTCTGTGCTCCCCCTTCCTTAGCACATTGTTTTGTTTTGTGTTTATAAACGGCAGCTCAGTGAATATTCATCAGCTCCAGGGTGACATCACCTGTTTGCCACAGCTTTGCTTCCGAGTGCTGTCAGACTGTGCAGGTTGAGAGGTCTTGTTTCAGGGCACGAGTGTGAATTTGGGCACCAAAGGGACTGTTTTAGTGGAGGGGGGTCAGGAAGGTCCTGTGAGCTTCAGGCAGGCTGAGGGACGTGTTACCTGAAGTAACAACTTGGCCTTGTGCCGAAGCTCTTTCCATCACTGGAGCTCAGTAATTTTGCTCCACTGATTTTTCTAGTTGACCATCCAGAACCTTCATGTCAGCATTTTACATGTGCTGTCACCTTGAGCTGTGGCCATCTGTTCTGTCCTGCAGCCACTCATTCTGGTGGGTTTTGTGTGGTTTTCCCCAGATCCATGGGAATGTCGGAAGCCGTGGGCTGAAGGAACGTAGAAGATGCTGCTAGCTGCAAGCACCAAAGATGTTAAAGAATGCACTACTGAACCTAATGTCTATTTTGGTAACAGCCATAGTGCTTATTAATACCTTAAGGCAAACGGGGAGGCTCTGGGAATGTGCTGCTGCAGGGATGGGACCAGTCTACACAAAATAGACAGAGTTGCCTTAATGTGGGACTACTAATGTAGCACCAGAACGAATGTTACATTAACTATGCAGAGTGCAGGGAAAGGTTTAGCCCCTTAAGAATTCCCTGAGGCAATGCAAGAGCTTTTTGGTCAAGTCACAGGTAAGGCCTTCACCAGAATTCCCTTTTCCAAGTGTCTGAGCAGCCGGCGTGGTTCAGTGAACAGTCTGCTACTGCTTTTTCTGTTCTCTCCAGGCCTGTTTGGGTTGGGGTCTTTTTTTGTTTCCTAAAATAGAGGAGAGCTCAGGCAGCAGGCTGGGGGTGTGAGTCCCTCCTCTGGGCAGGCCCTTGGCACGTGAGGCTTCCTTGGCAGCAGGTGTTTACAGACCCCCCTTTTTTGTTCTGCCTACCAGTTGTCTGCTGTGCTTGCTGCACTGCTTGTTCAGCACAGAAGGGTACTGTGCCTTCATCCTTTACTTTGTTGGGGTTTTAATTTAAAAAAGAAGGAAAAAAAAAAAGTACACTAGACTCTCTTGCTTCCCAAATGTTCCTTGTATTTTTTACAAGAATAGGCTTTTACAATTCTTCCAGGTGATGGGGAAAATAGCCACTCTTTGTGAAGTAGAAAACCGAATGGTGACTTATTTTCAGGAACGCTTTTGATCAGCAGCACACAGAAAGTGGTACTAAATCTGTTTGTGTTTATAAGAGGGAACAGGAACCAGGGATCTCCCGGGGGGGGTGTGCCTGTGCTGGGGAGCCGAGTGCTCCTGCCCAGAGGGTTTGGAAGGGCAGGGTGGGAGGCAGGACAGAGTCCAGACAGGCCAGGCAGCGCTGCCTCTGCCTCCCTGAGCAGATGAAGACAATACAGTGTTTAGTTTTTAATTTCAATAAATTTAATATACAAAACTACATGTTGAAAATAAAAATATAATATGCAGTTTTTTGCAGTGTTAACTAACTGAATTTTAAAAGTACAATTTTTTTTCTAAACAAGTACTCATTTCTTAACAACATGGTAATTAAGGTCATTTCAAAGGCTATGGTTGAAGCAAACATGTCAGTCACCAGTTGAGAGTGTTTTGCACAAACATAATCCAAACCTAAAAGACTTCTGGGGCAAAGGAAGGGAAGATAAACATTTTTCACCTCTTTTACTGCATTATTAAGCATAACAATGCAACTAAAGTGACTGGAAAACCGCTGCTGTGGCAAAGCTGGAGTGCAGGCTATAGGAGGAAGATTATTACCAAGTTTATGGAATGCTCTTCCAGGTGCTGAGTGGTGCCTACACCGTGTAGGGCCGAGTGTCCCAAGGGGCGCAAACCCAGCACGCAGAGGCCGGCTGGGCTGCACAGGCACCTCGGCAGGAGCAGTGGGGGGTCACAGCTTAGGCTTTGGCCAGCAGGAACCATCAAAAGAGCTGCATTAAGCCACCTTCTCCCAAATGCCAGAGGTAAGGCTTCACTTGGATGGGGCATCCTTTCAAGTGTGGGAGTGTGCTACCTTTTGCTGGCCAGCTTTTGTTTGGGGAGTTGGCCCCAGTTCTCCAAGGATGGGGTGGTGCCAGGTCTAATTTGGAACACTGCATTTGTCAGACTTTGCTTTTTTAAAAAAGTAGCCATTTATTCCCAAATGCACTCTGTGCAGGCACTGGGCTGCCTTTCCATGAAATGCATTATTATATGCAGTTACCTTTTCTTGCTCAGCCACTGATGTTTATTCCTTTAAAAACTAGAGCCTCAGTCTCCCCGTGGCCTTGCACTCCCCTTTCCCTGGGAAAGGATGGTGGTGGTGCAGCACAACCCAGCCAGGCCCTGCTCCAGAAGGGACAGGGAGTAGGGACCAGGCAATGTCTGACATATCATAAATGTTCACCCTAAATTAGCACCTCTCTTCCCAAATTAATCATCTCTGCAGACAGGAGGAGAAACCTTCACCCCTCTTCCTGGGAGGGACCCAAAAGAGCTGCCTTACCTGACTATGGCTAAACAAACCAAACCCCTTCTCCTGCTTACAGCTCTTCCCACTGGTTAGCAGCTTTCCGTGGAGACAGTAAGAACATGGAACCCCATTTCCTCTGGCTGATGCTCAATTCCAGCTTCAATGCCCTGGCAGACAGGAGCAGCTGCTTTCCTTCCCAAAGCCCTCTCAGGTGAGACCAAGAGCACTGGGCCAAGTGCAGGTGTTCAGAGCAGCCCACAAAGCCTTTTTCAGCAGAACATGCAGGAACAGCCACTCTACACTGTTACACAGGTAAGCTCTGACAGGGGCTGCAGGATGAGGTGCAAGCTGGGATACAGGACAGGGCAATACACTATGGGAACAGCAGGGAGGGGACACAGCTGCCCTGGGCGGTGCTTGGCTTTAGAAAGCAGGACCTACTGGGGAAGAGGAACGAGATATAACTGCACTTTAGGGCTAAAGTTTCCTCTGCTTTGTACAGATTTGTAAACAAAGTACAGAAGAGCAGAGTTGTTCTAGGAAAGTACAGAAACCTGCCGAGGTGATGGACTCTTACGGTAACTAGAGGAACAAAATAAACCAGCCTATGCCACACACACAACTGCACGTCATGGAACCTTGGGAGAGGTGCCTGCCCTCCTGCTTCTCTGGACACAGACAAACAGAGTTATGGCTGTGGACTCTTTCCAGAGCTCTCCCGGGCTTCCCCAAATGTATTTCAACCAATAATCTGGTCAAAATAATGTAAACGTTAGTGTTAAATGGCTACAGAACACCCACAGACGTTGTGATGAGGTCAGAATGGAGGGCTGGACTGGTGGTTCTTACATGGCCATCTACAAACAGTACAAGGTTGGAGTTTCACTTTTTATTTACGCCCCAGTGATCTTTGCACCCTTTTGAGCATCGGGAGTACAGGACTGTAAGTCTTTAAACATGAGCATTTTTCTAAACAGTAACAGAAGTGGATTAGCTGCAAGGATAGCATAGCCATGTTGTAGTATAGAAGCTGCCCTGATCCTCTGGTTGTTGACAATGCATAGAAGATTTAGAATTATGGAACAACTGTCCCTCCCCCTCCCCCCCCCCCCTTCCCCAATAGTGTTAACAAAAGCTTAATTTTCCAGTTTTAAAGTGCAAATGATTCAGATACAACTGCTGCTGGAACAGGTCTGAACAGAAAATGAAGTCCTCTTATGAGATGTTTTCCAGAATATAAAAGATGAGCTCCATTATGACTGGCCCCTCACTCAACTGACAGGCCCCTCCATGAATCACTGGCACTAAGGCACTGTCCAGGTCATTCATGTATTGAGAGGGCAGTGGCTGTCCATTGCTCCCAGCTTGGTAACCAACCTAAAAAATACAAAGCAAGAGAGGGGGGGGGTTGTGGAGAACAGGCTCTGAGTCAGTGGGCAGGGAGGGAGGAGGAGCTGTGGCCTCTGCCCAGGGAAGTTGGTGCTTGAACTGGGTCTTGCAGGCACAAAAGCAGCTTTTCCACTTGTTTTTACACTTCTCTCTGTTCCCAGTGGCTGCCTGGGCAGAGAGAGCCTCATTTTTAGTACTGCTTTGCCAAAGCAGCTCATTGAAGCAGCAGGACCTGGACTCTGGTGCTAATGATCAGATTAGGCTGTGTAGTGTTTAGGAGCTGGTGACACTAAGCCCTGTCCAGCTGGGACTCTGCTCCCCTCAGAGCTGGGGTGGCCTCAAGAGGACCTTCCAACTGTTCCTCAGCCTCAAACGCAGTGTGGGATTTTTAGGAGCAGCCAACATGTGAGCAATGGTTTATGCTCACACAAGAGTACATTTAATACACTCCTGTCTGGTGAAAAGGCCACTTCAGAGCCTTCTCTGAGCACAGAGCAGGTGCTGCTCGTGCCATATGAGAGTCAAGCCTGTGTTAATTCAGGCTGGGCACTGGCTTTCCAGCTCCAACAGATGTCCCAAACCACCAAACAAGAGCTAGCACCACAGGATTAGCATCTGATACCAGTACTTATTCAACATTCAGGTTAAAGTGTTCCCTTTCTGGGGACTGAACAATGGAACAACCTCCCAGTTGAATAGTTTTGGTTTAAGACTTACTTGATCTGAGTCCAGTGTAACACGCAGACCTAGCTTAGTCATTCCATCTTCTTTCAGCAGCTTCAGATGAGGACACAGAGCCAGACAGAAAGCCTTTGCCACATTTTCAGTCAGCCTGCTGTGATCAGCTGGGTCACTCAGACCATTGTGCTGCTCATCATTTTCCAGAAAAAACACCTGAAGGGAAGAGTTAAGACATAACACTTGGCTTTTCTAGAAAATTGGGGTTACTGAAATGTTATTTAAACTTTTACAAATGAAGACTTAAAGAAAAGCTGTTCAGGACAGACCAGCAAAAGCCCCTAAACAGAAGCTACCTTAGGGGGGAAAAAATAAAAAACTTCAGAAGATTTAAATAGTCCTGTCCTCTGAAACCTCTTAGATCTGGTCAAAAGCCTCACTATGGAAATTCACTATGTACTGCATGAAGTTTTAGTAAAAAACTGCTTTTAAACAGATGCTAATTTCCAAAAAGTCACGTTTTTAGTAGAAGCCTGAAGATCTCTCCTAGTGTTGTCACTGAACTTGTCTCTGTTGAGCCCACTTGGGAAAAAAAGGACACAGAGGTGGGCAAGCTGCAGAGTGAAACACTTGAAGAAATATTCTGACATCAGCATTTACATGCTGGCAGCGTCACAGGTACCATGAGCTGTGCAAGCATTTTGAGTGATTGATGCCACAGCACTTTCACTTTAACATGAGCCATTTCAGAGAAGGTGGCTCAAAATAACATTCTTAAAAACCAATTTATATTAAGATTTGTCTCTGTGTAAAAATGCAGCTTTTCACTCAAACTGTTCCCTTGCGTAACACAGTCAGCAAGTGCTGTTCTGGCCCCTCCTGTTGCCCACCCCTGTGAGCAGAGGTGGCCAGTGCAGGATGGGACAGCAGCAGTGGGAGGATGTTTTACCCTGCAGGATGCCACAGCTGCAGCTTCCCTCGCAGGCAGGAAAGGCACTGCAGGCTTGGGCTGAAGCATCTGCTGATTCCACTGTGGTGAGCTGGGCAAGCAGGCCGGGGCTGCAGCCCCCCTCCTTGTTGGCTCCCGTGCAGGGTGGGGACAGACTCACCTCTGTCCACCGAATGACCTTCCCGTTGGCCTTGTACTCGGAGCCGTGGAATATCTTCACACTGGTTATGGACTCCATGGATTTGCCGTCGATAGGGCTCACAACGCTGCCAAAGGGAGGGGGGAGGGTCAGTTCCCACTGCAGGAAACAATCAGGGCAGCCCCTGCCTGGGGCCATGTGCACACCCCAAGTGCAGGAAGGGTCAACAGAGCTCCTCCCCAGAGCTGAGGTGCTACCACAGCAATGAGCAGTTTCCCACAGATTGGATTTCTGTTCATCTGTAAACTCTCCCGGCCAGCAACACCTGAAACGTGACTTACACAGCCCAGGCTTTGGTTACAGAACCTAAGACTGAGCTGGAGAGCCTGAAATCACAGAAATACCCTTTCTAGGTGCTGAGTCCTTAAATATCAAATGCATGCCAACAGCACTTTACTGCTGTAAACACTGAAGCTGCCAAATCCACCTTTCTTTTGGCTTAACTATCAAGTGTCCAAAGATACTGTTGATGTTCAGCAATTTTATTTCCAGCTCTACTTAATGCAAACTAAGCACCAAGAGAGCAAAGTGACCACAGTGTGCAGGGTTCAGCACTGAGTGTTGGACACAGATTAGTGGTTTCCAATAACTGGATATTGGCAATGGCAGAAAATCCATAGCATTGGCAATTTTCTAAATTGATGCCCCAAAGCTCTGGATCTCAGTTCCATTTTCATGACAATTAATTGCATCTTATCACTCAAAATAGAGGCAGAGACTTCTAATTCCTATTGATTGGAAGACTCATGTGCCTTATAAGATCAACTAAAATTTTTAACAGGAGCAGGCACCAGTGTCAGGCAACTGCTCCTCGACTTACCCCTTACTAAAGTTTTTATCATCTTCTACCCACTGAATATGAACGTGTTCCTGAGGGTCTTCAGCATCTACTTTGCCACAAGTGATGGTGAAGTCTTTCATTTCTCTCAAGGCCTGCCTCAAAGAGTCCATGTTCTCAGCAGTTATCTGGACCATCACGCCATCTGGGGAACCAAGAAATCCTCATAAGCCAAGATAAGCCACACCAAACAGAGCCTATATAGAAAAAAAAATAAACATCCTTCCTCTGTTTGCAACACAAAGGTTTAATGTTCATTTTTAAGCAGCATGGGCAGCAATGCTATGCCAAGACCATTTCTGAACTCTCATCTTCCTAAAATGCAGCACTGCTGAGTGCTGACTGGGGATGCACAATCAGGGGAAGTGCAGCTACCAGGAGAACTCAGCTAGAGCAGTGGCCATGCGAGTCTGCCCCAAAGTGGCACCTGCTGGAGGCCACCCTCAGAAACCCTGTGTGACTTGCCTCTGTTCCTCTGGTGGCACTGGAAGCAGCACTCCAGTGGTGACAGTGTTTGAGAGGTCAGTGGCAAAAGATAACAGAATTTGGATTCACAGAATTACTACGTTTGAAAAAGGCCTCTAAGATCATCGAGTCCAACCATTAGCCCAGCACAGCCGTGATCACCACTAACCCATGCCCCCAGTCTGAATTAGGGCAGAAATGACTTAGGGAATGAAACATTTCCCCCCATGTACAGACCAAATCTAACACTACACCCCCAGTTCAGGCACAGGAAATGGCACCTAACCTGCACACTGTGCCTGGCAGAAGGCTGGGTCAGCCCTGGCTGCCCCCTTGCAGCTCCCCGTGCTCCGGCAGGCACAGCACGAGGAGCTCTGGTGGGGCTGTGCCACCCAACTGCACGGGTGGGCACCTCCCAGCCCTCAGCAGGAGCTGTAAGGAGCACTCCTCACCCACTCCTGTCTGCACTGAACAGCTGCAGGGAGGTGACTGCACAGCTGTGCAGCCCAGCCAACAGGCACTGAGAGCTCCCAGCCCAGCATGTGCCATCGGCAGCTCTTGCTGTGATACGACAACAAACCACATCAGAGGTACCAGCACAACAATCTCAGCTTGTGTTCTCATCTGCCCACGTACAAGCACATAAACAATGCACATTCATAACCTGCACACTGCAGGGCTGTTGGGTAGCAGAGGAAGTTTACCAGGGTTTCCCCTTCTGGTTGGTGGGTTACACATTGTGTATTTCTTAGGCTCACGCAACCCAAACCAGTAAACCAATCACAAGCTCCCAAGCCAGGTATTTCATATCTTACCCTGAATTTCTTGTGACCCTGTTTTACAGCACCTGCACAAGTTCCTCCTCATTAGAGGAAACAGTGTTTTTGGCTAAAAAGCAGGATAAAGCTGAAGCAGCAGGATGAGTCCAAGGCCCAAAGCACAGGAGCAGAGCTCTGCTAACTGCAGAGCTGAGCTGTGCTAAGAGGAAAGCTGTGTGTGTTCAGCAAGCAGTTCAGTTCTTACCTTCCACTATACTGGATTTGGCAAGGTAGCCTGAAGAGGATTTTAAAGCTCCACTGAACACAAAGAAGCTGGCACCAGTCACTGCAACAACAACAGGAGAGGTTTAGTGAGGCTTTTGTCAAAGCAATGCCTCATACAAGAATCAGGTATCACACCTCTATCAGCCAAGGGGGTGATTAACCTAAATCAGAACAAATGCTCCTTGGAATTATGGTGACTGTGTTGCACATCATAGGCTTGGATATGCAAAAGCAAATCACCCAGTTAGTTTCTGACCTGGACAACAGTTTTTGTCAAGCCTCATGAATGCTCGTATTTCAGCACTCTCCCTCTCCCTGCCCATACACTTCTGAGTTTCAGAATTACTAATTTTGGGTAACCAAGTACATAATAACTTCTAATTGTTCCCACACAGCTGGCAAAGACTGTGAGTGAGCTGTTTATGGATTGTGCTGTAACACCAACCCAATGTCAAGGCCACAGCTCAAAGCCACCTGACTTAAAGTAAAATTATCTTAAAAGCATCATGAAATTCCTGCTGGAAATCCCTCTTCTTGTCCCATTTATGAAGCTAATGGAAGTCAGACAAGACCATCACATCAGTCCTGAGTAACATCCCATGCCAGTATACTCACTGGAATGACTGGGGATACTTGCAAAACACCAAAGTCAGCCTCTGTCTTGTTCTCATTTGGAGACTGTATAAATTGCTTTGCCAGAAATGCTCCCCAAACCCACACTGAAATTCCCAGCACGCTGCTGCTGCAGCCTTTCAGCTTACTGTAACAAAAATATAGCCTGGAAATTAGATGGCCTAATTAAGGTGAACATGAGAAGTTTCCAGAAGCTGCATTATTAAAATGCTGCTGTTGTTGGTTATTCCTGTTTGCCTTTCTCTCATACTAAATCTGATCTTCTTCCCTTCACATAGTGTAGGTCAAGCACAGGCAACCACAGCCTCACCTGCACCTCCAGTAATGCCAAAGCCAGCTCATTATTAGTGGAGAGGTGTTGCCTAAGCCAATTCCAGCACCGTGACCCCTGGAGCACTGCAAGTCCTGAGCTGTCCTGTGCCAGCAGTATTGCCACAGGGACAAGGGAGCTTTACTTTCTGTTTGCTTCACCTCTGGAGTTGCTGAAACACCTCTGAGGCAGAGTCAGAACAGCACCACTGACCTACAGAAGTGTGATGTGGGCTGCACCCAGGCTGCACGCCAGTGTGTCCCTGACACCTGAGCTCCTGGGTTCTGCAAGGGGAATAAAGCACCAAGGGCTGAAGGGCAGGTGGAGCAACGTGTTCCTGCTCCTAATGTTGCACGTGCAACTCCCAAAGCTGCCCAGGCAGTAACTCCAGGGCTCAGAGCGATTTCCTCTGGCAGAAACTCAGTGAGAGGCAGGCACACCCAGCTGAGACCCACTCCCAGAGCCCCACCAGGCTGGGACAGAGCCCTCTCACCCTTCCTGGGCTGGTTGTGGATGCTGATGGCCTGGGTCTGGTAGTTCCCGTCGTCGTTCTGCACACACACGAGGTGGGAGTCGGCCTTCTCGTTGAAGCACGCGCCCCCCGCCAGCACGTGCTCGTTGGATTTGTTCATGGCTTTCATCATCTGCAAGCACACGGGGTTAGCATCTCCACCCCGTTCACCCAGCACTTCCATAAGGAGGTGGTTCTTGGAATCAGACAGAGCAAGCTTCCCAGCAGTGCTCATATTCCACCTCAGGCTTTAGCACTCAGAAACTGCTCTTGAGAAGAGGTGTCAGGCCCAAAAGATCCAAAAGAAAACTCAGGGAGTCACCTAGCTCTGGAATTTGTTTCAAACCCAAAAATGACATGTTTGCTTAAAAGAAAATAAGTCAAATTAAAATACATAAATTTCCCCACAGTGAAAGCCCTGATGAGAAGGAAAATGTGGAATTATTTGACATCTCTCAGCAGCACTCAAACTCCCACCCTGTCCTCCCTGCAGCTGATAAGCACACAGGCTACACACAACCCATTTGTCTCCCTCAGTCCAACATAAAAACTTAATTACAGTGTCAGGAACATTCACTGATGCTCACTATTGACAGATGTGCACAGGTGTAATGTTTGGGGAGGAAACTTAATTAAGATTTTGCATCAGACAACAGTGTATTTCATTATCCAGTTTATCATGTCATGCTCCAGAAACAAGATTTTGGCTCCAGAACAGCCTCTTTGTGGGGTTCAGCAGTTGCCTTCAGCACAAGGAACAACTGGACATGGCAACTGTGCCATGATTAAGAAATGACAGTCACCTTTGCTGAGGGACTAAACAGGCAACTAGGGATCGCTGTAAGTTATAGAAAATTTAAATCATTTTGAAGACAAAAATATGTATTTAAAAGAAAAACTAGACATTAATGTGAATTCTCCACATTTAAGACATGCATGAGATGTAAAATTAGTTTTTCACTCTGGAGATAGTTTGAGTGACTAATTAAATCCTCCTTTACATGGGAAAAAGTAAGGGTCTTGTGGTTTAATTTATCTTAATTCAAACCAAACTCAGATGAAAAACTTCCAGTAATTCGACCTTTCAACTGGATCACAAGCAATAATGTTAAATAAATAAACACTTTCTCCATCTAAAAAGTTGAATCCTTGCTTGACACTGGAAAGAGAGCCCAAGCACGAGGCAGAGGTTTGCTAATAAACTCCCTGACACAGAAATTCCCTCCCAGCCCTGCTCAGTCAGTGCCTGCCACAAGTGGAGCTGACACCTGGCAAGGCCAGGCAGGGCTGGCACTGAGCTGCAGCAAGTGCCAGTGCAGGCTGAGTTCACACACAGCTCACTGACCTCTCCCATTCTCTCACAACTGCATCAAACATTAAAACACCTTCTAACAGCCCCTTTATCTTCTGGCTTCATCAATTCCATCTTTTTCAAACTTCACAGAAGAATGCCTTTTTTTTTTTTCCCCCCCAAAGAATTTCTTTAGTCTCACTTGTTTTACTCAAATGTTTCTTGCAGGGAAATTCCTTCCTGACATAAAGCTGCAGTCTGCTCTGATCTTACAAGAACTTTTGCAAACACCATTTGCCCAGGAGGTTTGCTCTCACCCCAACTCTGATTGGTTTCAAAGTACCACGTTACGCCCTTCTCCTCAGACAGAACACAAAATCAATCACCTTCTCCACTCTCTCCTCTTTCATTACTGTTCAAATACCTCCTCCCCCAGCTTTCTCAGCAGCACTAACTCCTACAGATGCTGACTGATTTTCCCACACCAGAAATCAAGTCTAACATTTAGATGTTGAGGGAAATTTTACATAAAATAATCAGCAATCCAGCAAATACTATGAAATGCTTTGAGTGGGAAGACACAACACAGATGAGAAAAGCTAATGCATTTTTTCTTCCTAGTTTACCTCAAGTGTAAAGTTTGTCAATTTATTTGCTCTAATCAAACATATTACACTTTATATGCAAACAGTTCAAAAACCTGAAGAAAAGGAGTGTAAGAGTTTAATTAATACTGAGTAGAATTGTGTTCTTCCTGTGCAGCCACCCTCACTCACTTCCAAAAGCTTTGTGAATCGGGCACTTACTATTTGCTTTTGAGGCAGTTTTCCCTAGAGGTAGTGAACAAAATAAAAGTTCCTTTAGATCCCAGGTACTCCAACCACAAAGAAACCATACACAACTGTATGTATTATAAGCATTACCTCATTATATCTGTTGCTAGGAATTTTGATGCTGGTTTTTCTGACTTCCATATCAACCACTAAACCTTGGACCACAGGCAGTGTGTACTGGTAATTTCTGAAGTCCTGGTAATTAAAAGAAGTTTTTAAGTTAGGTGCAATGATCATCATTAACACTGAAGGTTTCACAGCTACCCTGGCGACTACTAGTTAGCCCATTCAAATAATTGTAATCAGTGACTGAAAGACAGGGAGGGACAGAGACACCACAGCCTGTAACCTGTGTAATTGCAGTACACAGATGAAAAACATCATCGTGACTGTAAGTCATTTCACTCATTTTCTTACATCAAAATTAATATTCTCCAGCCTTGAACACCATCACTGTATGGAAGACAACCTGGTCTGTGTGTTCTGTTACATTGCTGGATGGAGATATTAGTTTTTCTAGCAGTGAGATTAAATCATGCATCAATGAGAATCTTCTATATTGAAAATATTTGCAAAGTTGGAAGAGCTAATAACTTCCCTTCAGCTGAAGCACTGTGTAATCAGAGAGCTCTGACTGCACATTGTGATGACCCAGCACTTTTGAGGAAGCAATCTGAGCAAATAGTACACTAATTTCAACATCCAAACATCCTCCAGTGGCCAGATTTTGGAAGTTGATTTGGGTACCTTGTTACAATTCACTGTGTTGTTGAAAGCTCACACCCACTGTCAGGAACAGCAAGTAAATTCCCCCAAGTCCCCACCGTCTCCCCTTCATCTCCTGGACCAGGAGCAGCAGGAGAGCAGTTCCCCCCACAGTGACCCTCTCCCCGCCACGGACCGCGCCAACTCCAACCCAGCACTTACTGCGAGGAGGTTCATGATGGTGTGTCCAGTCTCTCCAAACAAAGGCTTGCGGAATCTGACACTAAAGAGCGGGCACGGATAAACTGGAATGAAACGGAACACAACAGGTCAGGCTGGAATTTACAAGCTGAGATTCTGCAAACCAGACTCAAATACAATGCCCTCGGTCGGGCGTGGGAAGCAGCAGCTAAAGAAGAGACTGCAAAGATCACTGTTTAGAAAGCAAAAGGGCAGGGGGGTGTAAGGGTATAATTCACCTTCCAGGTGTGTCATGGCCCCTCGCCCACCACACCAGAAACAAGAATAATTATGTGAAAGCCTACAAGTGCCACACTGCAGGACTGAACCTGGTGATCTGGACCCTGATGGCAAAGATGATCTTTCTAAATGCTTTTCTGAGGCTACTTCTTGGAAATGGCTTTCTTTCTTTCTACAACCATCCTGCTGCTCTCCACTACAGCATCATAAGCCCTTCAGCTGTGTGGCTGACAGGTGTGACATTCAAGTGATAATCCAGATTACTTCATTTTCTGTTTTACGTCATAGGAACACGGCAAGCTCTACAGGGCTATGTCAAAAACAATAAAAGGATGTTTATGGTATGTCAGCAATGCAAAATATCTGCCTTCCTTGTCTGACTCAGCCATACCTGTAAAACATCTGTGATGCCGTTCCAAGGGCAGTGCATGGATCTGGCTGCATGACGTTATGTTGCAGCAGAAGCCATCACAATGCTTGGAACATGACTCATGCAGTGATACACAGTGCCAAGGTTCCCTAAACACATGTTTGAAGGAAGGTTCCTAAACTATCCCCAGGCAAACACTCAGGCTGATTCCCTCAAGTGCCACACATCTTCACAGTTCCCAGTGTGGTCAGAAAGGGGCTGCGAAGCGCTCAGCAGGTTTGAGTAACATCATGAGGATTTCCTGGTGGAAATCAGCTCCAGCCTCTGAACACTGATGCAGTGCCTGAAAGCACCACAGCCCCCCCCCCAGCGACCAGCTCATGCTCAGGGCCCTGAGGCACCATCCAGGGCTGAATTTCCCGTGCCCGGGAACAGCAGCTCAGCTGCATCCCAGATGCACCGAATTCCCCGAGCTTGGGCCGTATGGCTGATCTGCGGATGTTCAGCAGATGTTTTTCTGCACACCCAGCAGCCCGGAGGGCCCCCTGAGCTGATGTGATCTGCTGCACAGCCAGCAGGGCTGCACTAAGGGCTGAAATCTGACAGTTCCACCAGAAAAGAGGATGGAAGGAAGCGCAGGAGACCCAAGACACAAACGCAGCACCTTCGAGACTGAGGAAGAGACCTGCAGTCACAATTGTCACAGCACATGGGAATGTGCCTAAATCCAACCCACAGCTATGGACATGATGCAAAGCCCGCCTTCCCAATATATCAGAGCACGTACTTCTGTCCGTCAACATCAAAACGTTTCCTTCTGTGCTCAAAAGCAGATGTCATATCCAAAATATGAGCATTTTGTTTGTTTGTTTTTTTTTAAATACTGATGGGAATAAATGCACTCCTTAAAAAAAAAACTCACGGATAAGCAAAAAGAAAAAAGCACTACACAACTCTAACACCAATGTTGCTTTGGACAAGCTGAACCTACAATTCTTATCCTCAAAAGGCAAATTTTAGGGTATTCTTTTTCCTCCCCAGCAAAGCGGGTATTTGGTGAAAAATTCACACTGTTCCCAAAACTTTATAAGTTAAAATTATAAATCCCTATAAAGCATATTTTAAGACTTATTTTGTTGAAATGTGCTGAAAAAGTTCTGGGAAAAGTTAACACCAGACCACTTTCATAGTAATTCAGATTTATGACATAGGCCAATTAAAACTGCAGATGAGCAAGACATTCAATTTTTGGCCCATTGTGGTGGACAAACTTGCAATAATATCTTTGCTCCAGGAATGGTAACTGTCTTCTGACAATTATTTGAGCTTAACTTTGTGTTAATTTCATGCTAAGGTTTTGTTCAAATGAAACACTCTCTCCAGCGTGTTTGATATTAGTTGCAACCAAATTTTTGCAACAAACTGCCACACCAGTTGCCCCTGCACGCGTATTGTTATCGTCTGGAAAACGAACAAGGTTTTAAAAACCTAAAAGGAAACACTCTTTCAATTCAGCATGGAAAGAGCTTAATGTCTCCAAGGCTCTCTCCTGTGCTAACTGCGCCAGCTAAATCAGACTTGTTCTGCACGTGACTCTCAGGTCACTATGTGAGCTGCAAACAGCGGCTCAGAGGCAGGTTTGTCTGCACAAAAATCCCTGATCACACAGGAAGAAGGCAGAGGGTCCCACCACCCCCCAGTGCTGCTGTGCTGGTCTCTGGCTGCAATGTGGGGGCGAAACACAGCGTTTACTTGCCCGTGTAAGCCCGTGGGGCCCTGACAAGTAACAATTTACAGCTGGGGGTGCGTGCTCTAAACCACAGCTCCAACTGTGCCTGTTACTTACGCCTGTACTCAGCTCCGAGTCTCAGCATCAGCCGGATGGGGAACACTTTAGCCCAGGGAGTCTCCCATTTCTGGATGAGGATGCCAAACAGGTACGGGGGGGTTGGGAGCACCAGGTCCTGCAGGGACTGATACGTCGCTGCAACGTACAAGAACCCTCCATGTTCTTTGCTTCCAAGGAAGCTCTGGCTGAAAAAGGAGTGTCCCAGGTTACCAACAATGTTACCTATGGGGAAAAAAAAGAAAAAAAAAATAGTTCATTACTTCACTAGATTGAGAGCTGCATCAAGAGTGTCAGGAGTTTCTCAGAAGGGAAACAAAATCCGCATTAAGCTCCCTTTGCTTCCTGAAGCATTTCGTGTATTAATCACACCTGGAACAATAACTTGCTTACACATGGGGGCTCAGGTTACCTCCTGTGCAAAAGGGCATAACCTGTTAGGAAATAACTGCTGCAGACTAGAGCCACCAAAGCCGTGGCACCCCTGGCTGATCCATCTTTGGTGACACATATATAGGAAGTCACCTCTCCTGGGGTGCAGGGAGGGATTAGCCTCAATCATTCCTGTCATCTGCCTGTTTCACACAGTCACAGAACGGCCTGGGTTGGAAGGGACCTTAAAGCTCAGTCAGCTCCAACCTCCTGCCGTGGGCAGGGACACCTTCCACTAGCCCAGGTTGCTCCAAGCCCTGTCCAAGCTGGCCTTGGACACTCCCAGGGATGGGGCAGCCACCGCTGCTCTGGGTAACCTGTGCCAGGGCATGCCCACCCTCCCAGACTATCACAGGGCAGCTCAGACCAGTATTGCTGTCAAGGAAGCGAGAGCTTCCCCCAGCACCACAAAAACACCCACAGAAAGCCTGTTTTCAGTGTATTCCAGATAGATACTCAAGGGGTTTCCACTGCAGAAAGTGCTGTTGATTGAACTAAATTTTTAGATTCAGCTGCAATTTAAGGAGCAATGTGCACCTGGTCAAACAATTAATGCCCACTGGTTGTCCTTCCATTTAGGCAAACCACTGGGGTCCTGCTCAGACACATACTGAAGATCTAGGTCATTCTGAGAATTACACAAAAGAGTGTTTATTTCATTAGTATACTTAATGTAAAACGCAACTGAGAGAGACACAGGGGAGAAACACCACTAATTTTTATTCACATTTTTACTCTTTGATGCTCTCAATTTCCAAAAATGTTTATACTGGAATGGCTGACTGAATCTGAATGTTGATTAGGTTATTACAGCATCCAACACAGCATTTAACATTGAAGCAAAGAACCATGGTGTGATTCCTTTTATCAAATGACAACAACAGCATGCAAATAATGTACAAAACAGCTGATCACAATTCTCCATAGGAAGACGTGAATATTAATAGTGCTGATTTGCTCTCAAAGAAAAACACAAGTAATTTCAGAGAGCATGGTGTGCTTGATCACACCCCTCCTGAGGAACTGCACAGGACTGAGGTACTCATGCAGACCTCCCGGGCTCCTGCAGCAATCCCAGGCTTTCCCACCTGCAGACAGACTGCTCAGTAGGACTTTCTGCTCTTTCCCCACCACCTCATAACAGAGTGCCTGAACTCAGGGCAGTGATGTGCAAGTCTCCAAAGTGCACAACCACTGGACAATACCTGGAGTGTTTCTCCCTTTTACACACGAAACACACACAGACAAACACGAGGTTTTAGGGAGGTAAAAATATGAGTCACAGAAGTGCCCCTTTGACATTCTCATTCTCTCCAAGCTATGAGAATAATACAGCTGTTCCAGCCCTCCACCTGGAGATGTGGCCATGCTGCTCTGCATCCCTCCAGACCACCCTGGCACAATCACCACTGAGCATTGCTTCCTGCACATGACCTTGGGCTGTCCAGCTTTAAACAGAGCTACTGCCAGGCCTCTAAACAAAAGGCTCCTTTTATTCTCCAGCTAACAAACACCCTCAGGGGTTTCCTCATTATTCAAATTTCAGGGCACCTTAGTGGATTTATTTTTTTTTGTACCCCCAAAGTGCTGCACACACTAATTTCTCAAGTTCTCTGTTAGAAGGTGACAGGCTTTGGCAGCCCAGGCATCCCAGAGCAGGGTGCAGCTCACTCAGAGCTTGTCACTGTCCTGCAAAGCTGTGACTTTACAGACATGCACAACCCAGAGCTGACAGCATCACCCCAGACCAAATTCCAGGACTCTGAGAGTGGCTACAACTTCAGTAATGCTCAGCTGAGCCTACTGGATGAAAAGTAGCTACTGATCCAACTAACATGATTAACAGAGCCACCTCAAATGCTGTCAGCTGCTGAGAATCACTGATCCTGCCCATGACAAACGCAGGTCTGTCAGGGGTGCTGTGACACTGTTGCTTGCTCGGTGAATACACCAATGCACCAGCTCAGGCACCCTGCTAGTGAGTGCGACCCAGTGTATCCATTGGTGTTCATGAAAGATTTGCACTTATCTAAAATAGCTGCTGGCACTCATTTGCTTTTGCAGTTCCCACCTACCCTCAGTAATCGCCTCTTCTTCATTTCTACTTCCTTTTCCCCTTCCCATCTGTTCTTACCCAAATAGAAGCTACAGGCCTGATAGTAACATTCTTTGCCGAGGTTCTTGGTTCCAACAACATGACCAGAATAATCCTTTCTACCCTTCAAGTGTTTGAGGCATGTGAACTGCCAAGCTGAACTGACTCCTGCACCCTTCACTGTGTGTTTTCTGTGCGGAAGAGGCCAGGCAAAGCGCGGCCGTACGATCCCGTACGGATCCGAGACGTGTGGCACTGCCCACTGGGATGACAAAGCAATCAGACATTTCCACTTGAGACTGGTGCCAAGTGCTGCAGCAGAAGGGGATGACTACTTATTTTTTCCGTTTCAGGAGATGGAGCTCCAAGGCTCACATGCCTGGGATGCCTTAATAAGAATTTTTCAGCCAATGAAAACATGAAAAACCCCTTTAACATGGAATCTGCAACTCAGCTGTCCAGCCCTTTCCTTCCACGAGCCACAGCATCATAAATTACTCCTTCTGACACAAGCAGCTCGCACAGTGCAGGCTCCAAGAGGTTACCACTGCTCTAAGAGGACAGATTACTGGGATCAAGGAGTTGTGCTGCAATTTGTTATTTATAAGAGCATGCAAGAGCCTAGATGTGGACAGCATGGGAAGAATCAAGTGTTTTCCGACACACTTCTCTTCTCTAGTGCCCTTTTCAATCAGCAAACCCAAGTCAAAAAGCCTCTTTGGGCTCGTCCCACAAACATTTCAGCACTGACCAGGGTTTGTCAGCCTCTCCTGCCACGTCCCTGAAGGTGGTTCCAAGCCAATGCCCCACTGAGAAGCTGCTATTACACTGTCAAACCCAACCCACTGCACCATTACACATTTTAAGCACAGAACTGTTTCTCAGAAGCTTGCAGAGAAAGTGTAGGTGTAAGAAAAAAACTTTCAAAAATAGCTATCCTTCGCAAAAGCATGTAATTTAATTTAAAAAATATCACAACTTCCTTTCTAAAGAGCTAATCTCAGGGTGAGCAGAAAGGTGCCTTTCCTTTTATTAAGTTCCAGCACCTGACATCAGACAACTGACATTATTTAGGAAGTGCCTTAACTGTGCACAATGCATCTAAAGCAGTTCTGCAGGATGTCAGTACTTATTCTCTTCTCAATTATGCTGCATTATCCTTGACTTTAAATTTTAAGCATTTCTACAAAGTCCTTTAAAAGGAACATGCTCTTCTCCGGTGGTGTGATTTCTCTTCAATCATGATCCATACTGGTTTGAATCCTTCACTTAGGTATCTTCCTCTGATGAACAGTGTACTTTTTGCACAGCAGTTTGGCAATCCCTTCTGGACTCAAATAAAATAGTCTGTACCAGGAAAGGTAGAGAGGGGAAAAAAAAATATTCCTGCATTTATTTATTACCCTCAATATGTGGTGAAGCCAGGTAGGTGCTTTTACCACAAACAGTGAGGTTAAATTCCTAACGCATGCTTCCTATCTTTTGGCTAAAGCCAGGTCCAAAAGGTGGTATTGGCATCCAGGGAAGGAATCTACCCGTGGCTTGGGGAAGTCAGCGGCATCTGTCCGGCCTCATTCCACTGTCACCAGGAACAGCCAAGGTCTGCCAACACCAACACTTGTGCCAGCTTCCCAAAAACCCAAGCACCCCAGTTCTGCAGCAAGAGATCCAAGGCAATGTTTACCTCTGAACAATCCTGCCAGATGGATTTTCTTCAAGAGCAAATGAGCACATTTGCTTTGGAAAAGGAACACAAGCCCAGTCCCTGCCACACCGAGAGCCACAAAGAGCCACGATCAGTAATGTACCTGGATGGCACAACACATCTGCAGCAGATGCCAGCATTGAGAAAAACATATATGAAACTCCATGTTCAGAGTTCTGACCATGCTCAACATCTTTTTGTTGAAACACATCAGCAAGTAATTTGGAAAGAACTTACTCCCATTGGCAAAGGCCGTAATGCTTCACTTACTATCAGTGAGTGCAGTTGCCAGCATCCAAAACTTCCTCAGAGTGGTCTGTGGCAGTCCTCCAAACCTCACTCACACATCTTATGTGATGTTTGATTTTGTATCCATCTTTTCACTAGCAGTAGCAGGGGTGTGTTACTCGCTCAGCTAACCTGTTCTCTGGTCAGAACAACTTCTTTTTGGGCTTTTCTACAGCTCTACTCTGTATTAGCTACCAACTGTATCGAATTAAAACCAGGCTGGGTGAAAAATCCACAGACTGTGGCTGGGATAGATCCACCCTCACACAGAATGTCCCCAAACCCAGGGTGACCACAAAGCCATTTCAAGCAGTTGCCAGATTTACATTTTCACTACACAAGTAACAGTAGCAGCTATTGTATTCCACCAGTGCTGATGTACTAGGGCAGATCTGGCAGCGCTGTATTAACACATCCAACTGCCTCAAAGTACCCATTCAGAGGGACAGAAGTTCTCATTTTTCCATTCACTGCCAGGCTTATAGCCAACAGACAAGGATAATCATGGGATTACTACCACAACAGTACAACTACTACAGCCACAACAGAAATCATTAGCTTCCAATTTCAAAACAAGAAAAGCAACACAGCAGGGAGCTCGATGACAGAGGGGCCAGAGGAAAACTAAAGTGATGAAAAGTGAGCAACAACTAATACTTGCCTTAACTGACAACTTTAGTTCCTTATAATTCACATGCGCACAGCCTATAGTGAAAAATGCTATTTTCCCTTCAATATCTCTCCATTGTTCTGCAGTTAGAAAGTCCTAAACCCAGACCACAGCTTAGTGTTGAGGACTTTCCATAACAAAACTGATGAAGGCTCGGGGCAGTGCAGCATTTTTATTTTATTACTGTTTTTAAGAAAACTTTCACTAAAGGAAATAAATAAAAAAAATATCAACAGAATTTATTTCAGTTTCCTGATGACAAAATAAATTTAAGCTGCTGTGTTATGTAACGAAAAATAAAAAGGTGAGACAGGGTTTTAAATAGCTTCTAAGTTCCAATGGGAATTCTTGTTTGCTCTAAATGTCCATCATCTCATCCCTGGAGAGGTGCCGGATCTCTGAAATGAACAGTTTGGAAAGAACAGTTCCATCCACGACTGCAGGAAAACTGCTAAACACTTCCGAGGGATTACAGACACCAAAGTGAAACCCTTACAAGCATCACACCCTGTCTCTCTGCCTGGATAATGTTTCAAAAAGCCAGAGTTACAAATATGCTGATGTATACTTCTCCCTCTCAAACAACACATGCCTTGGAAAGAAAAATGGATGGATATTGAGGGAGCATTCCAAAGTGCTGTGGGATTTCACCCAGGTGCTATGATCCACAAAACCTGCAGGTGTTACACAGGAACTGAAGGTGTCTACTTGTATTTCATGTCTGAAATACAACAGAGCAAATCCTACCAAAAGAAAACACATGGTGGAATTCTGAAACAGTGACATTGGGTTTCTGATTAAGGATTGTACAATAGTAAGCAGCTCTTTGCACCAGTAGAACTGTAGAATATCAAATTACTACCACTATGGTACTAAAAAAAGAATTCCAAATACATTATGTAGGAGTTATAAATTATGTATTTCTGTAGTGTAATTATGCAGAACTTCATAGCAATATACACACCAAGCTGGATTTATATCTGCAATATACATATATATATATATTTTATATACACATGCTTGCAATTTTTCACACCTATCTCTCTCTGAATAACATAATTAGAAGATAAAGAATTGCAAATGAATCAAGGTTTGGAAAGGTAGCTGTTTGCAGTGTACACAGGATCCATTATGGCATGTGATAATAACACATTCTGAACCTGGCAACCTCTCTGGACAAACTGACCTTGGTTGTATCAAGACATTTTAGAAAACAAAGATCTTTTTCATTATTTTATTAAAGTACTGGATTCGGTCACTCCAAAGGCATTGAAAATTAAAGGCAGAACCCTTTGTAAATGTATTTTCAGCATATAACCTTAATGTGATCCAACTTCACCTCGGAAAATTAACTTTATTTTCCAGTCAGTGGAACCAAATACTTCCATTTTAACTCATGCAATGATTTTTGAATTCTGAGGTCCAACAGGAGCTAGAAGTGGAAGCCTATTTACTTAGCAAATGTAAACTCTGCAGAGCTTACATAAAAATCTTCCAATTGAGGTACAAAAATTCAAAATTCAGGGATAATTTCTGGAATGCCCTAAAATTCCAGGTACACATATACATATACATGTGCTACTTTACAATATAAATCATATCCCCACAGTGTGGCCACAGACACACATACTGTGGGAAGCAAACTTCTGAACTACCTAGTCTGGGGATACTGAACATACTAACCACAAGAATTCTCAACATTTTCTTACTGGCTGGAAGATCTTTGGAGCAGCTCCCCAGGTTACCAGCACCTCAGTAATACCTTTATTTGGTGAGATGACTGTAACACTGGATACTAACAACCAACAAGAACTCATCCCCCTCTCAGCTTTGATCCCTATTCTCCTTTTATATTCTTTTACACGAAAGCAGCCACTTGCTGTGACAGAAATGTACCTGGCCCTGTATGATCAAATCCAAGCCATTTCTAACAGAGGGCGCTCCTACCTGCTAAGGCATCCCGGTAAAGTTGCACAAAGTGGTTGAAGATATCTTTAGGCAAACACTTCTCATCGGGCAAACACTGCAGGAGAATGACGATCTCCGACTGCCCCACCGCGTGCATGCCTTTGGTAGTGAAACACCAGCACTTCCTGTTCACATCTGCACACATGGAAACACGTATCAGGAGGGCAGAATTCCAAAATTAGCCCTAAATGTCACTGCAGGAAGACAGCTGGTGAAAGGGTCAGTTCTACAGCGAGTATTGCTGTGTTATCTGTCACACACACGAACTACGCCCTGAATCTGTTACCGTGTGAGAGCAAGGCACATCCTAAACAAAAGCAGCTCAGGAATTCCCAGCTCACAGCTAAGGAAGGGCCAGAGCACTAAAGCTCCCAGTGAGACACTGGGATTAACACCATAGAGCAGACTCTCTGCAGTTTCTGTATTCAAATTAAAGGCCAAGATTTAAGTGTGACTGGAGGGGCCTGGGGAAAGGCCAGGCTGTTGGCTGTGCATAGCATGATCCTGACAGCCACACCAGCTTCCAACAGTGATATCTCTCAAGAGGGAGTGCTGGATGTCAGGTCTTTTCATGAGACCTCACCGTGTTGTTCTGCTTCACATCAGTATTAGTAATGACACATGCTCTGAGCTTCACGCTTCATTTGCTGAGAATTAAGTTATTACAATAAAACCTTCGTCTATTATGTATTACATTTTTATACAGATGTAAAACATTGTGCTGCTATCTAAAAGATGCTGAAAGGCCTGTAAACATCTTAATTTATTGAGTGATAAAATACCTTGCCCTACCAGGATGGACAGGAGACTTTGATCTCCAAAACCGAGACTGGAGGCTCTACCAGTCTAGCTTATATTTTTGACACAAAATTATCTGCATGGATGTCTAAGCCACCAGAAAAGAGCCTTTTGCAATTTAACTTCATATGGCTCAGTACAAAGTTTTCAATCCGTGCACATTTTCAGAGACTATCCTACCAAATAAAAACACTGTTCTTCCTACTAATAATATATAGGACCTTTCCACTCTCTAAGACCAAGACTTATTTAATGAAAAAAACTTACAATTTACTATTTTTACCATGGACAGCAAATTAGCATTTAAAACAAATACTAGAGGGTCAGGGCCACCATCCTCCAGCTGCTGCATGACAGAGATCTGAGAAGGTCTCTCTTCTACAGCATAGTCTGTGAAAAAAACCAAACACAATGAAATCTTTACCTTACTGATACAGACTCCACAATATAATCAGACAAGCCCAATTCTGATGCTTTTTACTTTGTTTGACGCTTTTACTGTTTTGACCTTTTAAATAAACACTTATTTAAGTATTGCTGGTTTGATTGATTGTTTCCTAGGCTGGTATTTTCAAACTTTAATAGCATGTATGTGATAACCTCTGTATATCCTTTAAAAAGCGCAGCTTGTTTCACATATCAAGTATTTTTCGGTATCAACTGGAGAAGAAAATTGAAGGCAAATTGAGAAATGTGTCACAGTGTCAGCTGAAATCCCAAAAGACAAAGAAGGTAACAATTGTTATTTATAGCACAGTAAAGCAGAAGGGCATCAGTCCTGGACCACAAACACACAGCCTATCCCTGTGTCACATTACATCCAGTTTAACATTAGAAGTGCACTGTGTCAGCAAAATATGTAATAGGAACTAAAAAAAAAAACAAAAAAAAAAAGCGATGGAAAAAAGTTAATTCCAGGAATTTATTAAAGGATGTCAAGAATCAGACCCTGGAAAGCAATTTCAGATAAACAAACACACATTTTTTTAATATTTTAAAAATTAGCTTTTAATGTTCTGAAGCCTCCTCCATTTGGATACTCTGGAAGGGGACACAACGAGTAAAAGCTTCACTGTGGGCCAAGATGTGCAATAGTGTTGTTGAGTGCAGTGCTCAGGGATGCCTCAGACAGAGCTGCTGTTCCAGCAGCATTTCAGAGAAGGGAAGTATGAATATTCATAAGGCTAATTAAAATCTATATCTGTGTGAAATATTCCCCACAGTCCGATTAGTGAAGAAATTAGCTCATATTTCTGGACTGAAGTTAATTTCTTTTGCTTTCTTGCAGGAATTTCCCTGCAAGGGGAAGCTCTTTCTGAATGCTCGTAGGGGCCAATGGTGCAAATGAGTGCCCCAAAATTCACCCAGGAGTGCTTACTGAGAATTTCTTCAAATACTCAGCATATTGCCAGCATCTTATTTTTAAAATAAACACAACAACCATTAGGTTAATTGCAAATGGCAAGCATAAAAGTCAGCTGCCAAATTGTACCCTCACCTCCTTTTACTCCAGTGGAGATGAGAATCGGAGGAAGCCCATCTTCAGGAATTAGATTCATTGCACTGCCAACAGGACTGCCAACCTGAGTTATATTTCCCGAGAATACAGAGGCATTATCAGTCTACGAGAAGCAAACAACAAGGAAGGACAACATTACAAAAGTAATAATGATAAAAATAGAAGAGCTGGCTGACTAGATTACTGTAGATGTAGGTGAGGCAGTCTGTGCCTGCTGGAGAACCAGAAACACCAAGTAATTTGGCTCTTTAACAATAGATGATCATGTGATGTGACTCCTGCATGTGAACTACTACTAGAAAGTCTACTCAGACAGACTCTGCACCTCCCTTCTCTAGCACCACACACACCCATTTCCCCACTAAATCTGAATGTACCTATGGCCATGTGAACTTTTTGTAGTCTCAATTCCACTCACATGGGATATGGTGGACTTGACGTTGTCAGGTTGTATCTGCACTTTCCTGCATACATCATTTTATGACAAGCAGAGTATTTTTCTGATTCATGTTATGACAAATCCTATTGTTCCAAACCCCTTACTGATCACGACTCACCTTTTTCAAAACACGTATTATACAAATACCCTTCACACACAGGCTGTACAGCCAAGCACTTGGGAGCCACACAGACAACAAACACTGATTCGTGCTCTGCCCCATAAAAACTCATTTCAGTTCCAAATATGTGGCTGCTCAAGCACTCTGCAAACATTAAATTCAGGAGGACACTTGCAATACAACAAACTAAGACAAGCCTCAGCAGATTTCCTACATTAGCCCTACTGAAGTCACCACAGCAGCTCATATATTGTTCATGGCTGTTTCAAGGGGGGAACAGTGGAAGGCTCCCTTACTTCTGCTGATAAAGAGTTGTTGGCCATGGGCTTTGACGGATCATGAGACACTGCTAAGGTTCCTGTGGAAGTTGTCCCAGCCACTGTCAGTTTTGCTGCATCAGCAACTTCTCCATTGGGTAATATCCCATCAGCAAACCAAACACGCCTTTGTTCTCTGGGCTGAGCCACTGGGGAGAATGTAAGAAAAACAGGGTTTAAGATCCCACAGCAACATAAGCTGGAAAATTTGAGCACACAAATAGAAATGTGGACTGTAAGGGACTTAAGACATCAACTAGTGCATTCCCTATGGCAGCATCATGTATAAACACAACCGCTGAGAACAGTTTACTTGTCCTTAAAAAGCTGCTGTCCCTGCTGAGGGCGGGAATATCACAGCTGCCATTAGCCAGAGTATTTGGAATTGATGAAGTGCAGATATTCTTTCCAAATGCTTGCTGCAGCTGAAGTCCTCTTACCTTCTGCTCCAGGATGCTTTAAAACTCCCACAGGTACCATGACAGTGGGAGGCGGAGAGCTCAGGGCGCCCGAGGCCTGAGCCTGCTGCAAAGGAGGGATAGTAGAACAGTATTCAGCGGGATTGTTAGGGTTAGGGCTCTGGCTTGAGGCACTCATCATGTTCTCCCAGGCTTGAGCTAAAGCAAACAAAGAACAGGAAACATGAACACAGAGGAAGGCATCTAACAGTCCAAAACACTGTGTTAAGTTCCCAGCTGCAGGTGGTGTGGGCCCTGCCACCTTCCAAAGACCATCTCTCCTCGTGTAACAGCCCAGGAGACTGTAATTAAGCAAGAAAACCCACATCAGGAGGAGAAACAGCACTGGCCCTGTGGAATAAAAGGATCAGTTGACAGAGAAGTATTTTCTGAAAATTATAACAATACACTTTTACTTGAGTGGTGCTTAGTTCCTCATGCCTCGTTTTGTTTCTTCTCCAATGATTCTACTGAAAACACTCAACACACACATAAATATATATGTATTTCACACTGCATGGACAGATATTTCTATTGCAAATGCTTCATAACCCACAGAACACTTGAGCACATTTATCTTTTGTGTATGATAAAAAGCACCTTGCATTTCTTTATATCCAGTGCACACCAGAACAGATGAACAACTTTAATTCTTAACTGTAAAAAAATATGATCTTAATTTGGAAGGCACGACTTGAGCCTTAATTCAACTGATGAGAGAATAACACATAAAACTTCTTTGTCAACAACATCTATCATAGGGAAATCTGCTCCAAGTAGTGACAGACTGTATCTCCACAGTACTACTTCTTTTACACCTTTAAGCAAGGCTTGTAAGAAGGTACCAGAAAATTTATATATGAGGTTGAACCTTCAACCATATTAGTATGTCAGGCATGAATATCATGCCACCTAAGCTGTCAGAGCATGTACATCTTCATGTTCCTTTGGCTATGAATTGTTAGAAAATCAAGGGGAAAATTAAAGGGCCAAAGAAACCCAAAGAGAACACAATAGAACATAAACCCTCCTTCTTCCCCCCATCAACCTGCAAAACCAAGAGCGAAACGTCTGTCAGTGGAAAAGGTATTGACATTCCATTTGAGAAAATGAATTCAACTGAAGCACTTTTTAAACAACAATTCTGTATCATTTAGAGTAAAAGTCCTGAAAGAAGAAAGTGTTAAAAATGCACAAAGTTACATCTCTAGGACCGCTTTACTAGAAAAGTCATAGCACGGTAAAAGAACAAGTAAATCAAGCAAAGTGCCAAGCCAGCATATGCACCAATTGAAAATACAGTAACAATAGCATTGGAAACTGATGAAACACAGCCTGGCCATGGACGGGTGCCAGCAAACATACAACCCTGCCCCCACACCCCAGTGCAACCCAAACCAGGGACCCCCAGCAACCAAAAGAGACAAATAACTGCTTTTAAAGTGCGACTCCTACCCCCGGTTCCGAGGCTGGGCAAAGATCAACATTAACCTGCTGCACTGAGTGGGACAAAGAGCCCCAAAGCCGCACTGCCAAAGAAACTGCAGGGCCCAGGAGGGACTGGAGACCAGGAGGCTGCAGGTTAACTGCCCAACACCCCAGAGCATCCCCACGAGCCCTGCAGCAGGGACAGGACCAGAGGCAGCCGGGCCCAGCCCACCTGGGCAGGGAGCAGTCCCTGGAACGAGACAGGCACGGGTGTCACTGTTCCCTGCCATTAATGTGCATCCGTCCTGGCAACAGGACAGAAAGGCTTTTAAAAGGAAAGCGTTATAATATGATCAATTTTATTATGTCTTCTCAAACAAAGCACTTCTGGTTTCAACTGAAATGTTCTGAGTCTTCCCTTTCCCTAGATGAAACAAATCCCACTCACCACCACAAGCCAGCTGTCTTTTGCCAGGTGCATTTGTAATTCCTTGTTCTTGTACACCTTGAAATGTGTGAATTTCTCCATCTCAGCAGCGCCCCTCCAACACCATTACTGGGACTTGGTTTTAAGTTCTAGATATTACAACCTACAATCTCCTGTCACCTCACACATTTGGCCTACAGTAAGGAATTATTAATAATTAAAATCTACCACTGCACACTGATTAATGTTTAATATTTTTGAAACATTTCATCTTTCTGAAATTTTTTTTTGAAAAAATTATTCCTGTTTAATAACAGAAACTGTCTACTAATTTTGGATTCTCAAGACTAAGCACTCAGTTACTTTCAACCAAACCTGCATAATACTGAACTTCTTTAGAGGAAAAAGTAAACCTATGAGTGTTTTAGTTTAGATGTTCAACAAATCAACCGATCTTTCTGAAAACTGCAGCCCAAAAAACCCACTATACAGTAATATGTAATGATACTGACAAAATTACCTTGTCCGAATGCTGTCACAAACCAGAATTTTCCTAACTAATTCTTGGTTAAAACTAACAGCAGCAATCTTTGACAAAAGTCTCCAAAGTTTAACTGATCATTTGCAGCAGTGGAGATTCCATGATAACTGTTCAATAATTACCAGGAAAGTTTGTTATTCCAGTGGTTAAAAGTTTGCATTTAGAGCCTGAATTTGTCTGATTTCTCATTCTACCTATGACATGTCAGAGTGCACCAGCCAGACCTTCCTCTGTCATTGAATTAACTTCTGTCAGCAAGTCTCAGATATCCAATATGTATTTATACCCCGAGATCAAGCCAGCCATTTACCTTTCCACTAATAATCCCAAGACAAAGTGACTGGAATTTCTCACGAGGGAGACAGGTTATCTCATGATTTAAACACACATGGGCCCTCTCTCAACCTCATCCAATTTTTCTGCCTTCTCAATTCAAAAAATAAAAACTGAACACTGAATCTTCCAGCAGCAGCTGTCTCAATGTCATGGACATAAGTCAACTGGACAATCACCCAAAGGTATCTGGCAGCACAGGAAGTTCTGGAAATTTTCAGTGGGAAGAACACTCTGTGTTTGCCCATATTGATACCACAGCTCTAAAGTGTTAATACAATACAGGACAAAACACAAAATACATTCCACAGCCCTTTGGTCAAAACTAAAGCGAGTCTTTCTTTACACCAAGTAGAGGTAATAGAACTTTTTGTTTGCTCTACATGTCAACTTCAGAACTACTTGTGATCTCTGTCCTGTGTCCCATGTTCACACCAGGCTTTTAGCCAAGCACCATCCTGGGTTGGTCAGACTCTCCCAAACAACAACGGTGGACGTGTTTTTAGACCAGACCTCCTACTCCAGCACCACGGAGTTAAGAAGAAAGAAAGAGTTGGATTGATTTGTGGATAAATACTACTTTTCCCATCTCTTATAGTGCATAATCTAGAAGAGGCACAACTGCATTACTCTCCTCTTTGGTATTCCATACCAAAGTGTAATAGGTTATGTACTCAGGCAAGGCCACAGAGTAGGCTTCTGAATTAACAAAAACAAGCCACAGAAAGGAGCACTCACAAACAAAAGATTTCAAACTCTCTGTAACCTTGCCAGTGTTTGCCTTTTGTTAACCATATTTAGTTTAGAAACCTTCACTCTCCTCAGGGATTCCACGTTAGCCTCCCAGGGGCCTTTACTGTTTGAGAACACTTACCCACACAAATGAAGTATTTGGATTTTTTTTTTTAATAGCATCACTGCAGCTCCACAGAAAGCCAGTGAAGCAGCACATGTTGTGTTCTCTTCCCACTTACCATTCATCAGCACTGAGTGGCAGATCACACACACTCGGGCTTCCTTTCGGTCCATGTACAGCAGTTTGCACTTCAGGCTGCAGCACGCGGCACAAAACACCTGGAACCGAGGGGAAACAGCTGAGCTGTGGTGCAAAAACTGGGACAAACTGATGAATTCGGACAACGGAATATCTGCAAAGCTCTTGACATGCAGAATATGGAGGTTAATTATTGGTATTCTCCCATTAAAGCCACAGTGACTAAAACCTGCCCAGGGTGCCTGTGCTACTAATCCTGATGAAGCAGTATTTTGTGGAACACATAAATGCATGTTGTCCTGATACTGCACTGGGGTGTTTCTAAAATATGTTTGGTATAAATGACAATGGGTAATAAATACCTACCACATTAAAATCCCTAACAGAATTAACTTCAGTCGTAGAAAGCGTGAGCATTTTCTAGAATCAAGTATGTTTCAATGCACAAGTTTTCCATATATTATAAGAGAATGCCATGGCACAGATTAATTCAAACTGGTCATTTTTCTCTGCAGCAGCACTTTTAATCTATATTAGCAACTCCAGTTGTTTAATCTCTTCATATATAACAA
The DNA here is from genome assembly GCA_035583155.1 of Acropternis orthonyx. NCBI lineage: Eukaryota > Metazoa > Chordata > Aves > Passeriformes > Rhinocryptidae > Acropternis > Acropternis orthonyx. The sequence continues at coordinate 5,871,125 of JAWWEU010000005.1, forward strand.
GCTATTCCTCAGCTGAGACGCAAGTGAACAGTGATGGTATCAATATATTTTAAGTGTTCAACATATGAATCAAGATACTTAAGAAAGCTGAATGACAGTATTGCAAGCAAATCTTCCTCTGATTATACAAAAAAAAGCTCATATTGACATGATTACAAACACCACAAATTCACAGCACTGAAGAGAACTCAGGAACTGCATTTCACATGCACTGGCTGCTCAGGGGGCAGTGGCAGCCCCGGGAGGACAGTGTGCTGGGGAGGTGCAGGTGCACTGCTGGTGCTTCTGACCCGAACCAGCTGGAACAACTGCCCAGTCCTGGGCAGGGAACAGTCTTGAGGCCTCCTTCAGACCAGCAAAACCACAAACCATGAGCATGGCTTGTGCACCAAAACACACACTTGCCTGCAGAGATGATCCTACAATAGCAAATGCACCCTCGAAATCCTGCAGAACTGACAAATCAGGTTGACCTAATGATTCCTCATTTGTTTTAAATAGTAATATTTTCTTAATTAAAAACCCCAGTATTTCCTCAGGGTTATTGTTCAGGTGATGTGAAGATACTGATGAACATCCATTTCACGCAGAAAGGTAATGTCACACTGAGGAAATCTAGAAAGAGCAGCAGCTGCCTAACAAATGATAACAAGAGAGAATTTCAAATTTTAATTATAGGTGGATATGATCTCTGCAATTCACTATGCATTGCTATGATCTGTAATGCTTTCTAAATCAATTATTCCATCATCACTTCAGCAGCATTATTTCTGTAACACAAGCAAAAAACTACACAGGATTCTCATCTATAAATATGTGTAAGCCTAATTAAACTTCAACCAAGTTAAAGATCACACCAAATTACAACTACTTTGCAGCCTGTTACTTGTAGTCTTTAGTGGGAAGTGTTTCAAATAAGCAAATCTGAGTTCTGAGCTCATCATGAGATTTGAAAAATCAAATGTGAAGAAGGAGCTCACCGTCTCTCATTACAATCAGTTTAAACGTTTCTTAATTATGTCAAACATTTCAAAACCAAAATATGAGTAAGTATACGCTGCATTTTTCATGCAAAAATAAAAACCAACCATTCACATATGTGAAAACTTAAAAAAAAAAAATCCCACAAAACAAACAAACAAAAAACCCAAATGTACTTGGAAAACCTGATTTCTGCATTTACACCTTAGCCCAATTTACAAGCATTCTAGGGAATATTAATAACAACATCACAGCATATTTCAGAGATATCTGACATCATTTCAGTTCTCTGGGCGAAATGTCCAGTCAAAAGTTCATTCAGTATTGGACTCGGAAAAATCAATGTCTTCAGCCATAAATGAAGGACCGACACAAATTAATACCTAATTTAGGACCCTGTTTCAAAAAACACACTGTGCATTCAGCAAAGCTCCTAAATGCAATGATCTAAACATCAGAAGAGAAAAGAGCAGCAACTACAAGACACCCAAACCTCCTCTCTCAGGCTGCATCAGCCTGAAGCAGCAGTAACACAGAGAACACAGCCCAGCAGAGCTGACAAGTCAGATTTGTTATTAACCATCCCAAGTCATTATCTCAGTATATCATACGATAAAAAAAATAACACAGCAGTGTCAAAACAAGATTTGATGTTACTAAGGTTTTCAGGTTCACTGGGAGTTGTTAAAGCATTAGTTGCTAGGGAAATTGGTGATTTTCTTTTATATTTTAGTGGAAAAATATAGTTTTGGTTGTCAGTAAAAAAGATTGCATACAAATTTCCTGGTTTTCCTATCAAGGATGATCATTTCATCTGACAACAGTACATAAATACATACAATTTAATAGGAAGTTATATATAAATACATACCATTTATGAATGTGTTCACACACATTCTTCAGGTTCTTAATTTTCATTCAAACTTTACTGTAAGTGTATTACTTTCTACCAATCCCATGAGGTTCATATCTTCCATTAACTTTGCAATTATTATACTGAAATTAAAAACCGAGACAGACTTCCCAGGTGCCACTCAACTATTTTTAAGTGCTATGTTCATTCCCAAATGAAAGTGGTACATTCACCCCCACTACACTGACTGGCCATGATGTTAATAAAGCTTAAAAAGAAACTGCTGTGGTAAAATCTGTGTTCAAAATATTTAGTCCTGTCACTTCCCCTAGAAACAAATAATTGGAGAGCTCAAGGCACTGTGTCCCCAGTTCTTTAAGGGAGATTCAGACATTTCACAGTGGAAGCATCCCTGTGGTTCAGCAGTTACTTACACAGGCACATGCGCAACCCTGGCTTTGGGATGGGGACAGTGCCCACTGCAGAGCTTGCCTGTCAAAGCCTTTGGGTCTCTCTCTGCCCAGATTCCTTACAGGAATTTGCAGGGAGTGCTGGGTATTGTTTGACTCACACTGATTCTGAGCGTTTATTAATGGGTGCTCTCTGCCACATCCTTGGGCTGCACCTGTGCAAATTTGGCCCAGACAAACATTAGCTAACAAAAGCTTCTGAAAACAATCCATTCTGAGGATTATTCTAACACTCTGAGAATATCAAATACCACTAATATGATGTACTTTTCACAGCTCAGAAACAAGTTTGTACACAGAGCAGAGGGACTTTTTCTTTTATCCATTCCCCACATATAATCCAAAACAATACTGGCTGTTCTTCTCAAGGTTTGTCAGAATCATCGGGCTGCTTCCAGAAACAGCTGGCATGAGGATTTGAGCTTTCCTCACAGATGTGCTTCTTTTAGGTCCTTTATCCACATCTTTCTGCTTCCCTGTACTCTTCTGGGAGCAAAAATTACCACCCAGAGCAGTCAGGAGGTCTTTCCATCAACTTAAGAAACCTTTGAATAAAGTCTAAGTGAATCAAAATTATATTTACTCTAGTTCTTAGTTTTAGTATTTCTTTTTAAAATGTTCATTAATACCTACTAGACAAGAGTGTTAGTTTACTGCTTTTGAATCATCATTTTTTCCCTAAGCTCCAATTTATGCCACTGACATGTATTGCAGTAAAAAGATATTTGGAAATACTTTACAAGTTAATCATTTACTATAAACCCATGACATAAAAACTTGTGTTCACCTAGATGGCACATAGATAAAAGTTTAAAAACCCCTCAACAATAAGATATTTCTTACACAACAAAAAGTGATAGAGAAATTATGTTTCAGTTGTCTTCATTACAAAATTTCTCACCATGTGCACATACATTAGGTTACAGATAATTTACTTTTTTTCCCCCAGGAGCAAATGTATGTTAATATTGTTTAAAATAATGTAAGTAATATGAAAAAAATTAGTAAAGACTGAAAAGAACAGTTGATCAGCCATGTAAACCAGCAGGAACGCCAACAATCCAAGAACACACTTCCGATTCACATCAGAGTGTTTCAGTATCCTTAATGAGGTTATTGATGCAGTGATTTCTGTAAACTAGCTTCCTGCACTTTGTCATTTTATAAGAGTTCAACATAAACCAAACGATGATGATCATTGCAATCAATACACTGCTCATACAGGCTAATAACAGTTAGTTATTCTTTATCAGGACCCTAAATTGATCAGAGCTCAGAAACTCCCTTTTTCCCTTCACTCAAACACAGACTTTCAGGAAGAGATACCACAGGTAACCATATTCAGTGGCTTAGAAAGCCCTCTGATCCGATGTTGTGCAGTATCAGGAAAAAAAAAAAAAAAAAGAGTGCTTTGAGCTTACTCACAAAATTGGAACTTACCTTCCCACAAGCTCTGCAATGGTGCCTTCTTTTGGTGAACGTAAATCTGGCCTCACATTTCATACAGTTTGGTGCTTGAGAATCGGGAACCCACACTGGAGCCACCTCACCCAAAGTTGTAAAAGGCTTTCTGGCTGGAGCTCCAAACTGACCAGCTCTGAGATCATTATCTGGACTATCTGGGGCTACTGCAAGGCACGAACTATTAGAGACTCCGGATTCATACTCATCCAAATGTTCCCCATTAGTACCAATACCAGAGGCATTTGAAGATGTTTCACCAGGAAACGTGTCTGCTGTATCCCCTAATTGTGTCTTACCAAAGACATTTTTGTTTTTACTATTACCTCCACAATTTGGGGGAATAAGATCATTTTGTAAGTGGTCCGATAATGGCTTCGGAATCTGCAGTTTCAGATTTGTAGGCTGTTTGGGTCTCGCACCACCAAAAGGAACGCTGATATATTGCAGATTAGTCACTGGTTTTGGTGAAGTTTGCCCTTGCATGGATGAAACCTGACTGCAAAGATTATGTAAATAATTTTTCTTTATGTGATCACCAGTGCTGTTTAAAAGAAGACCACTCCCTTCTGTGGTCTCATTTCCTCTCTGTTCATAAACATTAGTGTAACATTCTGACTTGCTCTCCTCAATCTCCTTTTCCTCTGTTACCGAGTCTTCCTTGGAGGGTAAAGTCTTTGGAACATGAGCAACAACTGGGTTCTGCATTCCATAGGAATCACAACCATTAGACAGAGAGCTTGCTGCTGATGTAGCCATCACATCAGAGAGACTGGACCCTTCAAGCTCATCTATACCAGTCCCTTTTAAGTCTATGCCTGCCTCTATTGCCCCATCTCCACCTTCTTTGCTATTACCACATTCATCCTCAGGCTGTTTGGTCTGCAGAAGTCCTTCACTCTCCCCTAGAGTTTGCTTATTATTCATCTCATTCAACTTTGTCAGTTCCCAATCAGCCATCTCCTGAGATTCAGGGTAACATTCTGCCATGCCGAGCAACTCGGTTGTGCCGAGGTTTTTATCACATTCAATGACTTCACTTTCAGTGGCACTAACATCCTCAGGGCCAGACTGCTCTGCAACACATTCCTTGTGATTGCCACTTCCAGCCACGTTAGGCTGACAGGTTTCAGTGAGCCCAGGCAGCCTAGACTGTAACTGCTGGGTTGTTTCCTGTTCTACAATGAAGCTTCCATTACTGGAACCAGGAGAAGAGTTTTTAGCTTCTAGATCTGTTCTCTGAGGAATGGCTTTACTAGTAAAATTTTCAACTGACACACAATTTTCTTGCATTTTCCCAGTACCATCAACTGGTCTCTGTAAGAGAGTCACTGCATTGATCCCTGTAGTTGTAGCTTCTGAGAACAGCGAATCCTTACTCAGATTCAAATCATCCTTTAATCGAGAGGAGGGGCATGCAACGGTCAGGCTTTCAGATGAAGCATTAACCAAAGGACTTATGGAGTCATCTTCAGTGCACAGCCTGTTTACTTGCTTTTCTGTATCTGTATCCTTTTCCGTGGATCCATTTACAGTAACGCTCAACTGGTCGCTCTGTCGGCTCTCGTTATCCAGTGTAAAGCCAATAGTGTCCATTAGGGACTGACTGCTGTAATTTTTACAATCCAGCAAATCACCACTTTGTAGTGTTCTGTCACAGTTGTGCATGACTGCCACCACTAGCACATTTTTCTCCTCTGGCAAGCAAGCTGTATTCCCACATCTCCTTTCCCCTGTTTCCACAGCATTACACTGATCATCCCGATTACTGTTTCTTTTAATCAACTGATCGTCTGCTGCTGCCTGATCATCAATCCACATGATCGGGGTCTCTGGGCTTATGCTAAAATCCTTCCCATTAGCACAGTGATCCCCTCCTCCTGTTGGTGCAGTCACTGAATGGGACAAGGAGAAAGACTTTACTCTCTGCTGACATTCATTAGGAGTTGTAGCTTCATTCACGTTGGCCACGGTCGGGTTAAACGACAGGCGGCGAGGAGGCGGATCTAGGATCTGATTCCACTTTGCACCCAGCAGTGTAGGTGAGACAGCGGCATCTGCAAGAGTGTTTCAATAAGAGTACTTACTGTCCTGTTGAAGCTACAGGTTCTGTGAATTCTGTTGCATTAGAATGCCCCAAATATAAATGTGTAGCTGTTCAAATACAAGCACAATACAAAAACATCTCGGCCAAAACCAAAATCTTGGATCGAAACTTGCATAATGTTTCTGGAACTCAAGAAGTTTAGAGCTACACCAATTACTATCAGGTTAAACTTGCACAAGCAACTTTAAGTACTGATTAATATACTTTAGACATCTGGAAGTGCCTAGAAAGACTCTCATCCCCATAAAATGTTCAACTTCCTTGACAGCATAGAATTAGCAATTAGACTAAGCAAAAAATTTAATGCTTTGAGTATGATAACTTTCATTATATGATTTATGTGACCTAATAAAACATTTCTGCAAAAGAAGCTTAAAATAAGTTTTGCCTGATTTGTTTAAAATAAATTATTTAAACATTGCTACTGAGATTAAGCTTCAAAAAACCTGTCCTTAGAAGTGTACAGAACATTTGCTATTAAAAGAGTGAGAAATTTTACAAAAGTAAACAAGACTGATGGAAGCAGAAGAGAGCACTAGTGAAGACATACCATGCAAAATTTACAGACATTTTCTGCAAGTTCTGAGATTAATTTGCAACTCAAAACCAAAAAGGGTATCACAGATCTCTCCCTCTTCAATACTGTTCTCTGTAGAATCCATCTGATGTACATCTACAATCTTGTTCACAATGACTCACCTTCGTTTTGCTCAAATTCATCTAAAACCTTATCGAGGTTATACGCCTCTGCTTGGAAATAGTTCTCCATTTGTCAGGGAACGACCACCAGATTCTTGTCTGAACCTGCCAGAGAGCAAATTACAATCAGATACTTAACCTTCAGTCAGCAGTGTTCCACTACACAGGGTCCTGATTTAAAGGGAAAAGTCCTTTGTAAATCAAATTTTACATACATTATATACATAAATCAAAAGTATTTTCCAGGAATAAAAGTTATTTGTGTGCTTAAACTTGCTTAATTCACAGTAACAACCTTCCCAAACTTGCTTTGGATTTTATTACCTCCAGTCTCTCACGTTAATGTGTCTGGCCATCAGAATCACCATGAAGGTAAAAACAAAACTGCTTTGACATCAGTCAGAAAAAAACCAGTCTAGAGAACCAGAAAGGCCAACCAGCAATCTGAAGACCTGACTTTCAGTTCTGTCCTACTACCAATTAGCTCATGTGGCTTTGAACAAGTAGTTTAAATTCCCTGTGCTTCTGACTTTTTAATGTATACTGGGTTAGCAGTATTCTGTGTCACTCCTCAATTCCCAGAGATGCTTCAAAGATTTATAGCTGTAAAAGTTGGGAAGGGACTTAATGGGTGTTACTTGAATTGTGCTAGCTCTTAAAATGTCTGCTTGAATAATCCTTGTTTCCCTGAAAGGCAGGCACTGGAAATCTAGAAAAATGCATCCAAGTAAATAGTCTCATCAAAACATAATGCTCTCAGGCTAGAAAGGAAGACGACAAGGGAGAAATGGAAAAAAAAAAAAAAGGGGGCAACACAAAACAAACCCAAAAACCCAACCCTAAATCATTACGTAACTTTTTATCTTCATATAACAACTAACATGTTGCCCTAACAGTAGGAATATGGAATTCTAGCTTCCAAAGCCTTGCAAAAACAAGACATCCCAATTCAATTTTCCCAAAGATTCACTTTCAGCAAAGACATTTTCCCTGAGAAATGTGTGCCATAACCCATATACCACAGAGAGACCTTGATTTGATCTGTTCTCTGAACATCATCCAAACCAGCCTTATTCTCTTCAGAATTGGCTTTCACTGTTGTGAAAGAAGGCAGTGGAGGGGGAGAGGGTGAGAACCTTGTTTTGCAGTACGGAGCAGTGTTAGACCTGACAGCTCAATTGAAAACCTGCTCTGTTACACCAGAGATACAACAGACATGAGAAACACAGCAGAGGAAGTTTCCAGTTTCAAACAATACTTTACCATCTCCACCAGAGTATCTGGATTTGAGGAAAACATCAACCACCTTTACTTTCATAACTACAACACTGAATGCAGTTTTGTATTTATTACAGGCAACAGCTACAATTAGGTTATTGGTACAAAGAGATTGTGCATTAAAATATCACAAAATGCAGAGTTCAAATTTTTAAGGTCTTCCTCAAGTTTGATAGATGGTTCTTTTAAAAGGTGATCATGATACAACATAAATACATTGCTATTTAATATAATCAGATTAAATCATGTTACAGTCAGAATAAATAATGTTTTAAAGATATATTCAAAAGCTAATTTTAAAGGAAACTAGTCTAATAGTAACTTAGAAACAGCAATAAGCATCAACAGAAAAAAGACCATTTTACAAAAAAAAAATAAATAAAAAAATCAGAGATAACTTTGTCAGCTTACAAACTCCCAGATTTGTCCTCTGATCTGGGATTTTAGATGAACTCCTTATGCAGGGAAAATAAATGACTGCCCATATCATTTACTGTATAGAGATGCACAGAGATTATAGCATAAGCAATGGAAAAGCTGGCAACCTTGACCACAGGCTGCATTTCACAAGTCTCAAAAAGTAAGACTGTTTTGTACAAAATACCATAAAATTTCACATCCATTTATAATGTATTTAATTTACATTATAATAACACTCCTGCCTGGCAAACAATTGATGAAGACATGAATAATTATTCCTAGGCAAAGTCCTACCACTGAGGCCAATGATGTGAAGAGTATTTGTCAGTGAAGCACTGCAGGACTGAAACACGTCACACAGAATTTCTGTGTCCGTGAGTTCCAGCGGAAGAGAGAAAAGACCTTTTATATCACTATTGTTATTTCACTTATTGATGTACCAGGATATATGGAGAACCTTTTATTTTTAAACTCCCAGTCACTAAGCTGACAGCCACTGTAAATGAGGTCTCCTTGTGTGCGCAGGGGAGGTATTGCTCGGAAAAGGTCAGCTGCAAATCTTCAGGTCTAACGTCTAAAATTATTATTATTATTATTGTATTAAAGAACACAACAACCCCAGAAGGTTTTCCAGAAGTTTCTGTCCACGGGCAAAACACACTGTCAGGTGCACAGAAGTCTTCAATGCCCTCTGTCTGACAGAAAAGGAGGACGAGTACTCGTGTTCTAACAGATCCCAGCGATGCTTCCTGACTGTACATTGTCAGCAACTCATTTTTTTGCCACTTGAAGATCTAATGCTTCAGGTCTCCACAGCCAGCAACTCAAGACCAAGACAGAAAATAAAATGCTCCAACACAGCATGCGGTAATAAGTGGGTAGCTGTTTTCCCCCTGGGGTTTAGAATTTAATTCTATTTTGAATATTTTTATGAAATACCCAACATAAATAAAAAGAAGCATATTCCTTTACAGGTCTTTTGAAACTTTTGACTGCAACTCACAGGTACCACTATGAAAGTTTGGAAGACTTCTAGAATTATTCTAATCCCAAAGTTCCTGTTAGTACAAAGGTTGGAATGATATTTTTAAAATATCCTTAATAGTTGTACACTTCAGTATTGCTCAACTATTCTAAGTCATAGCTTGGAGAGAAGTTCATGAGCAAACACACAATTTCAAGGGAGAATAAAAACAAGAGAAAATCAGGAAGAAGTTTCAGTGGCAATTTTAGCTGCATGCTGCCAAAAAGGAGACACTTCCTAAATTAAGTATATATATTGGGATGAACAATATGAAGAAGAGGACATTGTGTCATTGCAAGGAAAAGGAGATATAAACCACCAATGAGTGAAAAGTATAATATGGTTTTTCAGAAATATAGTCCTCCATGCAAAGGTTTCGCAGAAAAGACTAATTACAGGCAAAAAAACCATTAAATACTAAAGTTATATATTTTATTTTAATCCTGTATACAAAAAAGATTAATACAATGGCTACCATCCACTGGTATAGTAAGTCCAGAATCGAAGACCACTTGTTACCCATTGCAGAGTCATCTTCTGTCTTCCAGGGCAAACAGCTAATTAAAACATGCAGCCTGTCACATCAGATTATTTTCAAGCTCCCACTGGATCACAGATCATGCATAATTCAGCAATTCCATGTTTTACTTATCAATTTTTTCATACAACAGCATGGGCTTATCATCATCATCTTCATTTCTAAAACTTAAGAATTTATGTTTTACCAAGATTACAAGCTCTGCTCTCCCCTGATGTCTAAATATAAAGGTGCATGTACGAGAATGTCTGTGTTGTGCACACCCAGAATTACTGCCCTCATCACCACTGCATTCAGACATACAACAAACTTTAGCTGAATAGTGGGAAGGGAAGGAGACAGAAATAAAGGACTGAAAAACCTGTCTTAAAATTAGATGTTATTCTGAACAGGCTTAACCTTGGAGACTGTCTCTCAAGCCAGCTCAGATATCTCACAATGCCAGCTACTTCTTGGGGAATGAGCTGTTCCAAGAGACTGGCCTGGTGTTGTACCTGCAAAGCAGCAAGACTCGGATTTGTTTTGGTCTCTATGATAAGGAATTATGTAACCCATGATCTTCTGCTCTGCACATCCGAAATTACCCGCAGGATTTTTTCACCACAGGAACTGACAGCCTTAAATCTTTCAAATTGTCTCTAACAGTGGATGACCAGCACACAACCACATTAAAACACTATAATAAAAAATGCACCAAAGGCAATAATACCAACATACAACTATGAGCCTCACAGCAATGGCCTAAAAATCAGAGAGTATGTAAAGAAGCAGAATAAGATCTCAGGATTTTCTCTCATGCTGTCCTGTTGAGACTACTCCTTCAATATGAAACTGTGAACCTACACATTTCAGTAATCTCTTACAAAACAAAAATGCTCAGTTTATTACAGTCCTCACCAAAAGTATACATGAAAAGCTTCTAAGAGGGAAGCCACAAGGGGTACGATCGAACGGAACCCAAACATGATCGTCCTGATAAAAATCAGATATCCAGAAAATGTCATTTTCCCATAGCATGACCACATGGAACTACAGATCAACTGGGCAAAGTAATTTATTAGATCTAGTACTCCTGAAGACTTCCTTCAACCCCAAGAAACAACAGTCAAGTCCACATATTGCTCCAGCTCCCCTTGGTGATCTGTGCATTACCTGCCCTTGCAAGGAAGCAGCCAAGCACCTTTGCTGTAAAGAACAGTTTGTTCAGAGTCCAGGAATAGCTGTATTTTTAACTGATGAGATCTGTCTACAGCACAGGCTGAGGAAGAAGGCTTTGCCCACCTCCCCCCTCTCCCAAACAAAATAACACAATCTTTGCTCTAAAACAAGGCAATTACTCTCGATAAAAACCAAAACAACTGCTAAAAATACTCCACCATCTTCTATAGGAGATATGTCCACACATAAAAGTGTATATATATAAACATATATCCTTAAGAGCACATAAAACCCCATGTATTTCAGGTATATAACTCTGAATCACTACATTCTAAAGCAGAATTTGCCACTTACCTTTTTCTCTTACACATATGTTAAGAAACGAATGACCCTGTGCCTCCTCATGGTGACTGCAGCACAACCAGCCAGCTCTGCTGAATCAGGGTGTTCTACCTGATGCTGGAAAGAAAATAAAAACATGTGCTTTATGATTCGTAATTTCACCACAAACCATGCTTTTTTCAACACACGACTGCAGCCAGCACAGGCACATTTGGCAAACGCTGCAAGTTTCAAATGATGTGGATTAGGTTTGCAGCTTTAAATTCAGGGATCTGTGCACTATGTCACTATTGCTCTCCAACAGTCTGGTAAAAAATATTACTAATAAACGTTGCTGCCTACCTACTATTATTCTTCATTTAACTGTAAATCCTCAAAGTAATGCAGCAACTCCAACTCTCCTTGTATTCCTGATGACCTTGACTGTAACAATTTATAAAACCAGCCTCTGAAATTAATTATATTACACTACAATAGGCCTCCCAAAAATAAAGAGCTAGTGGCTTTGATACTCAAAAAAACTCACAGCTCTCTGAATCCTGTAAACTGTATTCATCAGCTTCCCACTGATTTTGTTACAGTTAAACAACTGGGTTTGTCTTCAAATTATTCCCCCTACAATCTTAGGCTCCCTTCAATTCCTAAAGACTTCTTCTCACAAAAACCACAACAGCATCAGCCTTCACTGGCAGGGGAGACAAAAACAGAAGTCTTCAGATGAATCTGTTTTGCACTCCTAACTACAGCATTTCTGTAGGTCAGGTGCTCGTTTTCACAGGCTGCATCCTAACAGTCAGCACAGCTCAAAAATCCCACACAGCCACGGGCAGAGAAAACAGATTGAGTTTGTAACAAAAAAAAAAATGCAACAAGAACAAGGAGTAAGATAAGTTAAAATCATGTTTTAAGGTTTGCTGGTGCTGGTATTTTGACCTATTAGGTAGTTTGAAATATTTCTTAGTGCTCTGGAGAAGCTACAGCGTATGTTAGAAAAAAAATCTTAAAACTCCAGCAAAATGAACAGAGATTAAAAAACCCCAGCTCTCCATGTATGAAAGCAATATTCAATGCTACACTGCAATTTTCCCAGGGTTGTTTATTATTCTTTTCAGAAATAAGCTACAGTAATAATTCCAGGAAACCAATGAACTGAACAGTAGCACTCTGAGTAGTACCATTTCCAAACTCCGAATCCCACAGCTTTGGATGCCAACAGAACTCTTCCTGTATACAAGTAAAATTCCTGATGCTATATATATTTCTACCTCTGTAAACTAAGATAAATTTTGGATATTTGGGAAACAGTAGATATTAGAACATATTATCTTTATTACAAGGTTCTTCAGACAGGCTTCCTATGCATGCAAAACGGGAGGTGAGGCTTCAGAATAAGGTTTTTCAAAGGCCTGTCAGGTATGAGTGGCAGTGGGGAAGGTTATCTGTACCACCACCACGTCCCCTCCTGGCCTTCCTGGTCGGTTTTCACGACCCCTTTGAAAAGACAGATCAACGAATGACAATTCTGTCCGCGATTTATGACAAGGCCTGTCACCTGCATCGCGAACACTGGACACGTTTCACATGAACCAGTCACACATTAACCACAAAGTTCAACCTTCCCTGATCAGAAACGGATCAGACCTGGCCAACCCCCGGCTGAAACTGCTGTGCTGACACCAGCGCTCCAAGCCAACAAACCTCGGAGGCAAGTGACATTCAGGGCTACAGTGCAGCCTTATTATTCATTGTTTTCATTCTGTTCCATTCTTCCCAGGTAATGACTTTTTTGTCCGTAACCATTCAACACAGAAGAACACTGATCTAATCAATGGCTCCCAGTCTCCAAAGCAGGCTTGGAAGAGCTATTACCTGGAGGTCCTGGAGCTTTTTGTTTACAGTTCAACATTTGCTCTCAGCAGCCCTTTGCCCTTACAAAGATCAATGCAAAAATCAAAGCATGCTTACAGATATGAACGTCATATATTTAAATAAAAAGCAATTTAAAAAAAAAAAAGTAAATTACAACGTTCGGATTTAATGAAAAAAAAGAAAACAAGTTGGCAACACAGCCAAATTATTTTTTCAATAAGAATTTAATGTAAGAGAAAAAGAATAACCGCAAATAAGACCCAAGAATACTCACAACATATAACCTAATGATTATCAGGTTTTTCACAAATCACACACACTGCTAAAAAAGGGTTCCACCACACTCGAAAAAAATACATATATTTCCACCCAAAAACTATGGGCCCACTGAGACTAAGGTCATTGCAAAGGAGGGAGGCCCAGTGTCTCTGCTGTCCCAGCTTGCTGCTTTGAGCAGTAGAGCTTCTTATCTTTTTTGCTGGTGGTTGACTGAACTCCTCTGCCTCCTGCCCTACAGGGGTGTCACTCAGGTGCTGCTTTGGTTGCACCCCACATGGCTGATTTCCCTCAGGAACTCCAAGAAGGGGACTACCAATTACTGCAAAGGCAAAAGAGAAATTGAAGAGAAATTTGACAAGCAGAGACTGTGCACAGCATAAAGAAAGGATGAAGAAGTGAAGAACTCTAAAAGTATAAAATTAGAAATATCTTTCACCAAAAAAAAAAAAGTAAAAAATGTTTACAGCATTAAATGGAAGTAATCTGAAGTAGCACAAATTGGAATAGCTTATAATAAATGGAAAGAGACCGAAAAAGAAGCAATTTTGATACTACGTTAAAAAAATGCAGAAAATGCTCAAAGCTTGAAGAGATGCTAAAAAATTCTTCCATCTATTGGCAAAGATCCAACTCAACTTCACTAGAGATCCTCTATAATGTGCTACCAGGGAGAAGATGTCTTTGAGTAGGCAGGGAGACATTTGCAGCCATTTTAAGGCATTTTATTACTGTTAGATTAGTTGGACTAGGCATTATCTTCAATGCAAATCCAGATCCTGACGCTGGAATCTTTATTTCCTCCCTTTTCTGCACCCTGGAAATATCAGATGGGAGATCAGAGACTACAGACAGGGAACGTGTTTGGGCCCCAACTCGGCAGGAGTACAAACTGCACCAAGAAATACCATAGCAGGGGGTTCCATTAACAGGAAATCAGTGTCCTTACACAACAATGGAAACAGGACACAAAGGTCAGTTCTACAACATGAATTACTTCATCTGATCAATTAATCTGGAAGATAAATCTTCACAAGTGGAAAAGTTAGGGACTCTTCGCTCAAGTGACGCAATGCATGGAATAATGGTAATTTATCACACACCCAACAATACTGTGCTCAGATGCAGAGCTCTTTCCACCTAGTGTGTGTGGCAAATAAAAGCCAAAAACATAGTGTTATAAAGTGTGACACAGCAGTAGCAATATCTGTGTCACACACATGAAAATGCCTGCAATGGCAAGGGCTTCGGGTTAGGCCCCAAATTAAACATTTCAAAATTAAGTGTTCTATTAATAAAGTAGCAATTGTGCAACAAAACCAGAAAATAAAATAATAATTTCCAAAATTCTAATTTATTAGAGGAGACTCAGCAAATGACAACAGAATTTTTTTTAAAATACGTGGTCTAAACTACGGCTCAAAATTAGGAAATCCCATTAAACTCACCATAAATCCATTTAATAAGAAATACTAAAAGCAGCAGCAAGAGATATCATGTAACAAATATAAACAACATACAGTTGCTGCTAGTCCTTTCCCTGCCCCAAAAGCTCAGGATGACGAAGTATCCTTCAGTTTTACTTTCCATAATTTGCTGATGTTCCTACTACTCAATGTAAATGCACCAAGGAGCGGACTGGGGCATGGCAGGCTATTTCTGTGTAATACAACACTTTGTACCAGCTCACTACCCATGAATGCTGACACAAGATAAACTATTCCAATGTTGCACTGGATCACCTTTTTTTCAATCAACTGAACAGAGATGGACAATGCCTAAAGCAGGCCAGTCCCTCTAATGATTTTAACTAATATTTGCATTTTTTTTTTGCCTTGACTTTCCCCCGTGCCATTTTAAAGCCACTATTTTCACTTTTGTCTCCCGCCAAGTTTCCATAAGGAGACATTCACACATGCCTGAGCAGCAGTAAGGCCGTCAAAAGAGCAGCAGCTTCAAAGAGGTGCTGCAGGAATAGCATCACAGTCAAAAGTAACGGGGGACTGACAAACTCCAGCAGCATTATCAACCTTTGCACCCCAGAAAGTAAAAGCAGCCCAGCTGGAAAGGACACCTACTTTAGAACAGTTTACAGCAGAAAATAAATGCCATTTCTTACCCTTTTTACTATTTCAAGGAGAAAGCAATTGATTTGTTTTCTTGACACAAACCCAGCCCTGCCAAGCAGCCTCAGCTGGGCCCCGAGCACCAGGAGACAGGAACCACAGTCCTGCTTATGTAACTGCTTCGGACTGCCTGGAACAGGATCCATCCCTGCTCTTGGGAAGAACAAATAGATAGGTTTACACTGCAATTCTGCCTTCCACGCAAGTTTTTCCAGAGGAATACAGTTGGGGGGGAAAAAAAAAAAAAAAGATAAAATCCTTTCCTGAGCTTACTCATATGCTCACAGAGGCCACTTCAAAATTTGGTTTATATATCTAATGTTTTATAACACTTTGCTTCACACAGCTCCCAAGTTTCAAGTACTGTAAACCACAAAAAGCTAATGCACAATGCATTAAACATGAATTTAATATGAAACCATGTTTCTTAATTTGTGCATGGACTCCATGTAATATCACCAGTGTAACAATGTACTTTGTTTAAAAAATCAATCCATTTAACCTACTGATCTGAAGCTGTTACTTATCTTCATCCAATACAAACTAAACATACAGAATAAGCAGGTTGGTGGGATGACTTCTTATGTTTCCGTATTTGAGAAACAAGGGTTTGACTACAGAGTTAAACAGATTTGAAGAATAGAATTATTTAAAGAGTGGACTAATCCTGTATTCTAATACTTCAGGAATTTTTCTTCATTCTAATGTAGGGTAGAAATGAGAATGAAACCCAAATAGATTCAACATTGTTTCAAATGTTCCCTTAGATTTGTGCAATAAGGTCCCCTAAAATCACTAATTAAAAGCCTCCAACTGCCAAGGAACTGTCCTCTTTACAAAGCCCAGGAGGGGCCGATCTGTGGTTGCTGTGAGCAAAATCTGTATCTGATAATAAAAGACAGAACTGTCAACACAACCAGAATGGGGCAGATGAGAAGTACAATGGGCAAAAAGGGAAACTGCTTTGCTACCATCTACCAGCCCATCAATTCTGAGTTGCACCCACTGGGGAGAGAAGCTGCTAGAAGTGACACAATTTATGCCCTCAGCTGCTCTTTAGAGAAAGGACAAGCTGAACAGAAAAAAACCTCTGAAGTCCACAGTCCCTTTCTACTGGAGATCATCCAGTCAGCTGCTGAAGCCACCTTTACCAACACACTTGGTTACAGTTTCCAACACCCCTGTGGTCATTTCTGTTCTCTGATAGCTGTGTAATGTAACAGTGTTCTAAAATCTTACACGTATTTTAAAGAAATACCATAATTATAGCCACCAAACAGTTATTATTTCTCAAATCCTATCTTATGTAGAGCTGGATTGCTATGCATCCCTGAAAATAAATTCAGAGATCTATGTATTTTTATCTCATTCTCCCTTCAACCTGAAATTATCTGAAAGTAACTTTTCATTCCCATTTTGTGTTGACCTTTCTATCCATATCACACCAAACACATAAAACGCTGTTGTCAGTGTAGCAAAGTTCACTCCCACATCCGTGATCATGATCTAACATCACTGCTGATGCTCACAGTGCATTATGTCTCAAGTCATCTGTGACTAGTAACTCACTCCACACAACTCAATAATCCATGGCAACAGTGTGTACTGAAACTGCTATTTCTGAGCATCGTTCCCATCTCTGCTGAGGTCCATTAACATGCTTTTACCAGTGCTGAAGGGACTGAGCACTAACCAACAAAAACGGTGAGCAACTTGCATTTAGGTTCACTGCAAAGCCTTTTTTTTCCTCACTGATATATTATACGACTGGAGCAATCAGGACATTTACCTGAAATTTATGTTAGACCCAAAGAAGTTGTAGCTATAATACTAAGTGCCCATAATTCTGTATCATTGTTGGCAGCTGCAGGAAATGAAGGCTTAACAGATAAAAACCAAAAACATTTGAAGGCGTTTATTATTAATGACTTATGAGTATTAATACAGTTATCAGAAATCTTACAGAGGTCAAATTCTTGTTAATTCAGATGCAACGTTCCTCACATTGATCAAAACTGAAAAACCTCTGATTCTTTTGCCCACTGATATGGTTGTTGATTCTGCTCAGCCATAAATCTCTACCTCTTTACCCCTACTTCTTAGACTGTATCATACTCCTGTTTTCTTCATCTGTCTTCTTTTCCCCTCTCACAATCCCTCCTCATTCACTTCTTCCTGCACCTGTTTGCTTTCTCCCTACCCATGCTTCCTCCTTTCTCTGATTAGAAAAAAAGAAAAGGAGAAACCCCATGTTTCCCTATTACTGTTCAGAGGCACTGGCATGTTGTAAACACACCAGTTGTAAACAATCTGATTAATCACACGATATTATTACTCGTGTCTAGGAATAGTGAGAGCAAAACCGATAGCAGAGGTGATGCCTCCACCTTGCAAACAGAAATTAAAATCTTTATACAAAATTAGTATCAATAAAGAAAAAAAACAAAACAAAACAAAACCAAAAAAAAAAAAAAAAAAAAAAAAAAAAAGGCCAAAATAACAGCCAAATCCTAAGAGTGTTGTAACTGTCCACCTGCCTCCCTACCCATCCACATCATTATTTACCTTCACAAATTCATGTAAGCCCTCAGCCTTTCAGCTTGTGAAATACATTTTTTTACTCACACACAGTGGGTATTCAATATCCAGGACCAGCACAGCCACACACTTCCCTCAAGCACCTATGTTTGAAACATCTAGTTAAGACATGTTTTGCTAAATACATAGGAGGCACAACCACACATTTCCTCAAAGTAGAAGGTACAATAAAATTTAAAAGCCATCTGTACTGAAATGAAGCTTAATGATTAAAATAAATAAATAAATAAATAAATAAATAT
>JAWWEU010000005.1:5898585-5911556 GCA_035583155.1 Acropternis orthonyx
AGCCGGCCGTGTGTTATTTCGCCGTCCCGGGTGGAGGGAGAGCCTTCGCGGCCGGAGAGGGACGCGCCGCCGTCCTGTGGGACACCCCACGGCCGCCCCGCACACACGTTCGGTCGTCAGCAAAGAGAGTTCCAGAAATAAAAAAATAATAAAAATCAAAAAAAACCCCACCACACCAAACAACAACAAACACACTCGTTCCTCACACGAGCTGACAGGTTATGGCGAAGTGCGCGCCCCGAGTGTCACGGTTCTCCCCGGGAGCGGGACACTTCCGTGCCTGGCTGCGGGCACTCGGGAATCCCGGGAAACGTCCCCTCCCGCCTGTGCCTCGGTCCGGCCGGCATGGGCAGTCCTGGAATGCCGTCCCGGCTACATCGCCCTCCCCGCGGGAGCGCTCAGCGCCTCAGGTACCCCTTCGCCTTGGAAAGCCTCCATCCCTCACCTCAGGAACACCTCGCTCTTCACCTCAGGAATCCTTCACCTCTGGAGCCCTCACCTCGGGAACCCTTCACCCCTCCCCTCAGGAACCCCTGGCCTCTGGAGCCATCGCCTCAGGAGCCGCTCACCTGGGCTCCCTCTCAGGAAGAGCTCGCTCCATGCCCCGGGAATGGGGGGCAGTCGCTGTCCCCTCCCCTTCGGGCACTGCTGTGACCTCCCCGCCGCAGTGGAGTGCCATGTCACCTCAGGAGGGATGGAAAGGCAAGCGTGGTGGCCGCTAAAGCAGCTGCGGCCATTCCCTCTTCCCAGGCCTTCACACTTCCAGGTTATCACTTTCCAGCAGGTTGGGCTTCTCCATTAACTTCCCAGGTGTGTCTGTGAATATGGTGTAATGAGCACCGGTGATAAAATCTAGGCCTCCTTGCTCCAAAAGCATCAACCCATCCAGCTGGAAATGAAAGGGAGGCACTTAATGTTTATTCATTGATTCTGGTAGAACTATGTGCTTTTCAAGCAGAAAATGCAAGATACTCCCAATCAACTGAATCATCAATCCATGGGCAAAGAGCTGAGGAGATAAAAAAATGCTCATCAATCATAGCTGGGAGTAGCATGTTAATGGAGATGGAATTTATTTTCTCCCATAAAGCATTCCCTGTTAACCCCAACTTGCTATCTCTTTAGCAATTAGCGGTGTCATGCTTGTGAAGCACAGATGAGGGCTTCAGATCAGGCTAACATGCAATTACTGTCCTCAAAACAATTCTCATGAAACACCTCAGACTGCTAAACACACAATATGCCTGAAAAACAAAAAGGAAATAAATTAAAGGGTGAGCAACGTAACACTCTCTACCCTCTGGCCAAATGCATGCAAGCACGTAGGTTTGCCATCCACAAATGTCTCACAGAGGCATATCACTACCATAATTTTGTTCTACTTCAATCCCTCTGGATACTGCCATTCACTGGAATGTTTTCTCACCAAATTTTGAGAGGTTTTTCCTGAAGGATATTACAACTGGCTGTTCTGCAAGAATGCTGTCACATGAAAGCATGCAAAACAGGAGCAATGGGAAACATCTCCGTGAGTTAAGGTGAAGGGATATGGTCTCATTCCCTGTTCCTTCTGGGCATCTTGGGAGCCACATGACTTGTTCCTAATGAAGATGTATCTAGAGGAGCAGCCAACTCCACAAACCCACACTACTGCTCCAGGCAGTTGTGGTGCCAGACACCTGAACTTAACACAAGGAGATTGCCCATCCTGTGCTCTCACTGTGCTCCCTCTGCAAGTGTCCAAAGAGGAAACATTTCACTGGGCATAGTGAGAAACACTATTCCAAACCAAACCAATAATTTTGATCCCAAGGCCCAGCAAAGTTGTAAGACCTTCTCCTTGGCACATTCAGTGCTGGTGACTCTGAAGTTACAAATTCTGTAAGAAGTATCTTCATCTCCTTCATGTCCATGAGCCTTTACAGCATCACCTTAAGAAATCACACCCAGTGATATCCCACATGATAGCATGAACATATGGTATTGAGTTTCCCACCTCTTTTCCTAAGTGTTTTGCCATCTTTCCACAGCTCTTTATAAGAAGCTACCAAGGAAAAGGCATAAAGAAGAGCATATGGAAGAGGATACTCCAACTTGCAGAAGTCAGGGATCTAGAAAGCAAGTGAGAAGATCGCAGTTAGAAAGGTGAGGGGAAGCTCTGAGGTGCCCTGGTTGAAGGGAGCAGCAGAGAGTTACAGACTCAATACAAAGATGTACACTGGGAGCTAGGAGTTCCAGGGAACTGATATGGGATTCAAAGTGATGGAAGAGTAATCTTTGAACAAGAGTTAAGGACAAATAAGAGGGTTTTTTAACTACTTGGTGAAAGTTGCAGAAACCAGGGTGAAAAGGAAGCTTAATAAAAGCATCACTCTGATCCTAGATGGAAACAGTAGAATGGTTAACAACAGTGTAGGAATAGCAGAGGAACTCCATAAGTATTTCTGGTCTGTGTTTGGGGAAGAGGCAGATGATATACAAATATCATATGATGATGATGAAATACTTTCCATTACAGCAAGCACTAAGGAGGATGTTACACAGAAGCTAATGAAGTTGGGCATCAGCAGGTCCAGGTAACTTGCATCCAAAAGTTTTAAAAGCACTGGCACAGAGTATCTTTAGACCATTAATGTTGATTTTCAATAAATCTTGGAACACTGTTAAAGTTCCAGAGGACTGGATGAAATATTGTACCAATATTTTAAAAGGGTAAACAAGGTGATCGGGGTAATTATGACCTGCCAGACTGACAAGAATTCTGGGTAATATAATGGGACATTATCTACATTACTTGATTAAAAAAGAATTAAAGGACGGAAACACAATAAATGCAAATTAATGTGGAAAATAAATCTTGCCAAAATAATTTGATTTTTGTAATGGCATTACAAGTTTGGTTGATGAAAGTAAGTAGGTCTGCAAAATATTTGTTCTGGTAACTTGCAGCATTTTAATTAAGAAGCCAAATTGATACAGACTCATCACAGCACATATTAAACTGCTGAGACTCTAACTGACAGTTACAAAGTGGGGAAATAAGAAGTCATCATCAAAGAATGTGTTTCTGGGCCCTATGGCAATTAGTTCTGTGCTATATTGTATTGATATTAATGGCTCTAAGGAAAACATAAAATCATCACTCACAAAGTTTGCAAGTGATGTAAGCGATAGGGATTCGTAAATAACAAGTCATGCTGTAAAGTAGCTGAGACAGCTTGATAACAAGGAATATGCATTTCTGTACAGCCAAATGTAAAAACATGCACCAAAGAATAAAGACAGTGATTACAGGATGAGGGAATTTGTGCTCTAACAAGTTAATGCTCAAAAACCTGGAGAATCATCACATATAATCAGAAAAAATAAGCAGGTTGTGTGGTGCTGTAGCCAACAGGCTAATGCAATCCTTGGCTTTATAAACAGGAGATTATAAAAAGATGTCTGTATTTATTTTTCTGATTACAGTCCCACTGCTTCTGAAGTCTGATATATCCAAACTCTTTAATTCCTTAATAGAAGGTGTAAAAGAGATGGTTTAGAGAAAATCAATAAAAATGAGTTAGACTGACAGTAAAAATGTTCAATCTATTTCAGTGTCAAAAAAGAAGGTGAAGGGGTAATTCAATCAGAGGTTTTAACTACTTCCAAAATTCAGTGACTGTATGGTAAAGGCAGATGTATTCAGCTTCCCAGTGAGGTCTTCTGAGGGGAAGGTAATTAATCACTGAGACACTTCAGGAAGGTGTAAGTTAGATTTCCCAGCACTGGAAATGTCAAAATCAGGTGGTTGTTAAAACTAAATTTTAGCAGAAGTTCAGTCCTGTAAGCCTGCTCCCCACGAGACAGGACTCTGTGATCGTCACTGTGGGTTCTGACTGCCTGTCTCTGCAGAAGTGGATTTCCTCAGGCACTAAGAGGTAACAACCTGTCATCCCTTTCAGCATCATCTGACACACCTCATGTGCTCCTCAGCACATGATGGGAGCAGCCGTGGGGATGGCAATGTTTACGCTGGTTGAAGGGACGGGTGGACTTGTTCACAGAAGGCAAAGCCTTTGAAGCATATTGCATGCCAAGAGAACTTTTCTCACTGAGACAGTCTGCCACATACATTGCTGGGAGCTGGGAGGTTGCTCCTGACAAGTGTGACTGTATGATTATCTTGCTACTAAACTCTTTCTCTGGCATCTGCTTCTGGCCACTGTCACAGACAGAATACTGATCTTGTGCCAGGCAGTTTCTCAGGTCCACATCAAAGCTGACCCATGCCTGATCTTGGAACAGTGGAACAGGAATTTTAGCAGGAGCAGAGAATAGATACTTGATAATAGGTATAGTCACAGGAGAGGACAAGAACCAGAGGAGAAAAGAACAGGAACACTTAATATTAGAAGTTCAAAGACTGACTTGGGTAGGGAATTGTACATAAGGCTCTGGTCCTCTCCAAAATCTGTCATTGATCGAAACGTTCAAGAATTTCCCAGCCTGACCTGGTCCCATCAAACAATTAGGAAACCCTGCAGCGAAATGTCTGTTACTTTCCCGATGTAGTGACTGATACAAGTGCTCAGTCTCCTACTGATATGTAAGATCTCGAGTAGGAAAGGCCTGTGCTGTGAACCTAAAGCGTCCAGACCTCTTGGGTGACTGAAGCTTTTATTCACAGTTCCATGGAAGAAAATGTTGGCTTTTTTTTGCCCACACAGTTGCTAATGACTGCCTGCATACCACGCTCTGACAGAAACAGTATGCATTCATTACTAACGCCATTGACAGGGAAGGGCTTAGTGATCATTTAACCAGTTTTTGTTGTAAAAAACAACCCCTCCTTGATAACACCCTTAGAAAGGGGCAAAGGGCCCTGCGAAGATGAAGATTGCAATGCAGTGGCTTTGCCCTCTAGTGGCTGAGACACTGGCCCAGCTCCTGTGCTGTCTGTCTTAACACATTTTGATTACCTCATCAGCCTCGAATCTTTGATTTTTCTAAATTTTGTGCAGACTTCCGCCATTATATTCAAGTACTACCTGCACCAGAACAATGTGAATCAATAAAATCCTTGACTTAATATCCTCAGAATCCTATATTAAGGTTAACTCAGTATTAGTGAGTCATACGATAAAGCCACTAATACATGGGCACTTAATCTATGATGCATTTTCCACCAAATAGGACTTAATCTCTAGGAAGGAAAAAGACGTCCTAGGTCACAATCACATTGTGTGAGTCAATTTAGAGTAATTCCATGCTGAGTATCTATTCTTATTTTGTTCAGTTTAAATTTTATACGTGCCATGTATTCTTAGGAGTAAAAAAAAAAAAGATTGCATTGTAATCCTTTCCAACAGTAAACTCAATGGGTTATGCACTAAAAGGGGGCATAATTTCTTTACTGTCTATGCTGGCTAAATCTTGAGACATCCATCACTTTTCTCTCCAATATTCCAGGCACTGGCCTAGAGGCTCTAAGAGATCTGTGTTTGTATCCCTTTTAAACTTCCACGGGAACTTGAGCAAGGGCTTTGGACTTCAATTACATCTCAATCTTTTCTTTTTCTCTCCCTCTGGCACCCATTTTAGCTTATTAGCCCAAGCTTCATAAGGAAATAAAACTTATTCAATTAAAATGTTTGACTTCTCTTCCCTTCCTCCTTCCTGTGTCTTTAGGATCTCTTAGCCAATTTCTGCCAGAGCTTAAAAAGTGGTAAGTCTCAAAGGAAATGTAGTTCTTACAAGTTTTGTGTCAATCCCTGGCCAGACACAGAGGGGCCAAGCCAAAGCCAGTCCAACTCTGCTGGTACATAGTGAGTGTGGCAGCAGCCAGCCTGTTAATCAGCCTCTGCTCTGGCCTTGCAGGGAATGTGGAGGAAGCTGAGGCTGTTGTGGTAGGACGGTCACCGTGGACATGGCAGGGCTGGGGTGAGTGCAAGGAAGGGACCAGAGAGTGATGACACAAATTCATGTGCAAACAAGGGCTATTTTTCCAATACTCACAGGACAACTTTTCAAGGGTTGTTATTTGGTCTTGATATTTGCGAATGAGATGTGATACTCAGGTAATTTGAAAGCCTCTGTTAAGCAATAAGTCAAATTACAGGATTTTGTAGTCTCTGTTAACAAGAACACAACTGGATCATTTAATTCTTATTGTTTATTTTGTTATTCATCTGTATTTGGAAGCCCTGGAAATGCTTAAGTACCTTTTTGATTACATTCCTGTTCTGGCCAGAAGATGGAAATGCCTTCAGAGAATACCCACGGGGTTCAAGTATCTGTGAGAGTGTTCCAGATGAACATGTCTGTGCTCAGTAACAACAAACCTGCCAGGATTTGGAATCAGCAGAAACAGGTTCTTGTTCAGCTCTTTGCTGAGTGACATTTAACCCGTCTGATCCTCTCTCCTCATGTGTAGTACAAGTAGTTATACTTACAGCATGAGTAAGTATTCCATGAGATCTTAGGAAGGTCTGCGAAACCACTTTGAGAGTCACTTATGGAAAGCGTTATTATGATGATTGCATGTAAAGCTATCATTTGGAAGATATGAAATCATCACCTAAATATGTACTCTCTGTTTCAATGGAACAAAAGGAGTCTGACGCTCAAAAATGGATAGGAGTTTCAGACAGTAACTCCATCTACAGAATTTCATCTTCCTAAAATGCTGACAGATGTGTTTTTTCCATTTGAAGATCTAGAAGTGATTTACCAATAGTTGAAACCTGTTAGTTGGCCTGTGATGATTAAGCAACCTGCTCCCTATTGCTCAAAAAATGCATTTAAGAGTTTGGTCTGGAACTGTGGACCTCCTGATTTTGCACCCTATCCCATGTATGTTGGGATAGCACTGGGCTGCTATATTATTTAATTTTCTCAGTCCTATAAAACTCTTCCAACGATTATAGTATTCCAGAAATACTGTTGGGACTGTGCCAGAGGATGGCAGGCTGAGAATTGAAATTCTCATTGTTTTGGGCAAAAGTAATAATTCATGCCAGTTTGGTCTAAAAAAATCTGCCTTAAGTACAATATATTGGTGAGGAGGGAAGGACCAGCACATCTCACAATGCCTGGAATGAAGTTTCTGCGTTGTTGATGGCCCTTTCTAAAAAGCCATACACACTTTTCCATACAACCCACCAAACATGTTTACACTTCATGGCTAATAGGAAGCACAGTGGTGAGGAAGGGGTGATTTTTAAACAGAGATTCTCCAAAACCAGACCAACTGTGGGCCTACAAGCTCATAAATAACAGTCCCAGGCATTTGTGTGGGCTTCAGTGAACATCCCTAGCGCTTGGTGCACTCTCTCTTAGAGTCAAGGCTTGTTCAATATCTTGGCTGGGGACAAACTGCATCAGGCACTGCAGAAAGGAATTCCACCAGCAAACAGTAGCACAGAGGATGTTTTGTGGAGGATTTTTGAACGACTGTTTTTGTGAACAGAAATCCACTCCCTCAAATGTCAACGCTTCAGATGCAAAGAAAATTCTAAGAACAAAACAATTTTATAAGAAATCAAAACACTACAATTCAATCTTGACTCAATTTTAACGATATATAGTGCAAAGTAAAACTATTGCTGAAAAATCGTATCAACATAGGTATTATTGAATAACCCACTATTGTGAACATTGAAGGGATATCTTTTGTTTCTTTCAACATAACTATTCTATGACCAAAAGAGCTGAGATTTTTTTTTTAGATTCAGTATACAAATTAAATAAATCAGTTCATTGTTGCACTCAACTAATATAAACAGACACACCATTTATACAGAAGATCTAATCCTTTCAAATCCTGTTTTAATCTGTGATGCCTTATAACAGTGAGTTCCACAAACTAATTGTGGTACTTCAAAAGTATATTCTTTCATCAGATGTAAATGCTCTACTGCATAATTTAATACCTTTTTTTTCCTCATATAGGAATAATATTTCTCTGTATAATCCTCGATTCTGTTTATTTCCACTGTGTTTCTTCTGATCCTTCTTCATTCTGCAAAGATGGTGACGCTTTCCCTTTCTCTTTAATCTCACAAGTTTCTCAGCACCATGATGCTGGGGCAGAGGAAGGCAGAGGATGAGGGACAGCTGGAGCAGTGAGGGCACATGTCCTGCATGAAGCTCACAGTTTCTGGTTGAAGTAGGAAATATGTTTCAGAAAAAGTTTTCAGTCCAAGTATAGAGTTGTCAACGTGTCTATGATCCTGCAGTTACATTCTTCTAATCTGGTTGGTTTTGTTGTCTGAGAGGCGTTTTTTTTTTTTTTAAGGATATAAGTAAACAAAAGTATAGACCTTCATCTATAGTTCCTTTTGTTCTTTCACTGCTTATGCAAAGGGTTTGATCTAATATGGATATATGAGTTTATTCTTTAGGTATTTCTAGATTCAAAGGGTTTTCTTTAGAAAGGAACTGAAACTTCCTTGAAAGGAAGTGATAGATGTAGTTGGCTCATTGTTATCTTAAGGATTTCCCTTCTTTGTTGTGCTGGAGATAAATTAATAGCTGCTATGCATTGACTTACATGACTGTCAAGCTCTGGTTAATGATTTTTTTGTAATTAAATCATTCAAGGTGTGATTGAGTCAAACTCCAGCAAAAAGGAATTTATTCTTGAAGGAATCTGGCAGGCATTACTTCTGCAACACTGTCTTGGCTTATCTGCTGCTGGCATCCTGGTCTTTTCCTCCCTACTCCTCCTTAGTGACAGTGAGTGCAGTGGGCATCAAACCCACCATCCTTTGTGCACAAAATAGTTGAAGCTTTGGAAGGAGGAAGGCTCACACATCTGTGCTACAGATTGCAGCCACATCTTCCTTTCCCCTTAAATAATTCAGGAATATGTTGCTCAGATTTAACCACACTTGAAAGAGGCAACTGGTGACTGCTTGCAGGAGAAGGTCACAAATGACTGTCAGTGCTGAGGGCAGAGAGGGGAGGCAGCCACTGCAGTAGCTTTCAGCAGCAGGTGGCTTCCACTCAGCCACAGATAGGTCTAAAATCCCTTTTAGGGTTATTTCTCCTCTGTCAGAACCACCACAGGGAATACAGTGCCCACACCTCAGGGAAAAAGTATGATGGGGGGCAAGGTTAAAAACATGGGCTCCTCCTGCTCTCATTAGTTCTGTGAGCAGCAAAACAGTTCACACACACACACACACACACAAACACACAGAGGTTTAAATACACCCTGAAGTATTCAAGGCATTAACGAAAATCCAAAGCATCTTGTTCATTTCAATTACTTCTCCATCCACATTCTTCATTGAATTAAAGGATATCCTACACACTCTTTTGTTTCACTTATTCCCCAAAGTTCGTTTCATCGCACACCAAGCAAAGATCTTCAGCATATTCATAGTAACATCTCAGTCACGGCATTCAGCATTCTGATGTTCCTGGCACAAGGGATGTTATTAAAGGATTGAAGAGAAGAATAGATGACAGATTTCCCCAGGGCAGCACATCAGAAAACGGACATCAAAAAAACCTGGCTCAAAATGCAGTGGGTATTACTGGCTCCTGGCAAATCCCATTTATTACTGAACAGTAACACTGTCAGGCTGTGTTAGGGACATGTCTCTCCTGGAATACCTCCATAAAACTGTGTTTGCTTATCCAGTAAAAGCATTCCCATTCAACACCCACCCCTCTAGCTGAAGACAGCATAATATTCGTTAGCCAAAACTATTTGGGGCCAAATCCAATCCTATCTTCTGCAAATAATTAGCAATATCCCAAGGCTCTGCAGCCACCAATATTACCTTGATTTTCCCCTGCCACTTCTCATGAACCCACCTGGATTGTCCTGGAAACCCTACAGATCTCTGAACATGTGATTCTCTCCTACAGGACATGTAGGTTGTCACACATTGCACGTCACCTTCACAGACCCCAACAGGATGACAGGCCACAGGAAATTTTTAAAACTTCTATTTCCTCTTTCAGGAAGAATTGGTTGGAATTTATTTTCTTAAAGCTACTTTAAATCATGAGCAACAATTCTTGAGTAGGCATTGAGGAAGGAGAAGCAGATACACTGACATGATGTCACCACCTGAATTATTCTGCTGAGATATAAAAATAGTTTGAAAAGCAGCATGGCCAAAATTGCTATATCATTTAATTACAACCTGCTTTCATGACAGGCCATCAGTTAATTAAGAGTGTCAAAATGCTGAATTGCCTCCAGCTTCTACATGCTTTGCAAATGACATGGAAGTCATCTTTTTAAATAGCAACAGCTTAACTGAAAATGGAAAACCCATAGTGAAAAATGAGGCAAGTCAGCTCAGCTGACGTGAAATTCCCCACACCATAAATTCACTAGGGAAGACACTTATAACCCATTTCATTTACTCTCTGAGGATCATATTCACATGACTGTTTCTTGCCTGTGTTCAAAACTATTTTTCTGAAATTGATATAATTTTGAAGTGTTATAGCACAGGAGCCTTAAATGACTGTGGTCTGTGCAGGGACACACAGGGCCTGGCTCTAGCACTGGCTCCTTCCCTCCAGGCTGCTACAATACAGGCAACTGTAAAGCAGCAAAAGGCTCAGAAAAAGGGGTTTTTTCCTTCAGAAATAAGTCACCTTCACAGATTCTCAAGTACCACATATGACACTAGACAAAACACTCTGGAGAGGGAATCATGTTTCAATAAACTTGGAAAATGATGCAATTGGTTTACCCATTTATTCCACCTAATATCAAATCCCTTATTCTCTTTGTAAGGGACTATTTTTAAATAAATGATTTTGCATAAATTATGTAATAGTTTCATATAAATTGTAGCACAGCCAAATGAAGAAAAAAGTGGAAAGCAGACTGGATAGAAAACTCGAGCCTCAGCCAAGCACCCAACTCCAGAAAGAAGCCAAACATCTTGAAACCAAACCAGCACAGTCCCTCTCCCTCATTTTCCCTTCAGCAATGAGGTGGTCCTTTCATTGGACAGCCAGAAAGAAAAGTTCTGTTTAGTTGGCGTGATTTTTCTTTTCCTCCAAGGAAAATAAGAGCTTCACACTGGGGAAAAAAAACCTGATGAGCAAACACCTCCCCCTATAGTTTGCAGAAAGCTGAGCATCTTAACAATAATTGCAATCCCATCTCTTGGCTGAATAAGGGAGCCAAGCTAAAACTGAGCCGGAACTTTGTGCAGTATGGAAATGGATACCTCAGGGAGGCGGTTTGAATAAAAAGGACAAAGCTACAAGCAAGAAATCTGAGAATGTGGCAGAACTGTGGCAGGCTTGTGGCTTCATGACTGTGGCAGTGTGCAGGTGATTAATGAATTGGGGGGTGGGGGAGATAGACTGGATTTCCAGATAACGTACGTGTGGGACTAAGGGGAGTTTGTTAGGCCTGTCATTTATGCAATAAGCAAGGGGCTTGAGACACTAGAAAGAAGTAAATGAGCTTTCTAAGCTGAGTTCAAAGCACTCCCTCCTACTAAAGACTTTGATCAAAAAATTGTTTGAGCTTGATAAAAATGCTGTTTAGTGTAACCCGCCACAAAAATGAAACTGACCAGTAAACAAGGATGCTTCCCTTTGCCAGGGTGACAAATACCTCAATGCAACTTTCACAAAATGGTGATTATTTAACAATATTAAGTCTGCTTCAAAGGGAGTATGTGTGGCATGGATCCTGTTATCCATGTCCTCCTGCTGGGACACTGTAGTTATTTTTGTAAGGAAGAAGCCCTGAGCCCTGTAAACAGACTTTACTGCCACTCACAATTACTGAAAACCAGTTTAATTGTACAATCCCTGTGAAGTTTCAGGACTGTCTTTTATTTTGGGTTTTTACAGAAAACAGTGTAAAAGGAGTTAGTATCAAGCAAGGAGGCCCATTACACAATATGTTGATGCAACATTAATGGTACACCATGTTCTCCCCTGACCTTCAGTGTTCAACAGGCAATCCTTGAGATCTCAGCATTAGCCCAACACTGGCTGGAATGGCATTGGCTACACCCATTTCCCCTGGTGGTGGCAGAAAATACCCAATCCACTGCAGCTGCACTAGCTTAGCAAATGCTTCACATACCAGCCTGTGCTGGCCTCCTTATTCCTGGAAACATACCTAAAATTCTTATTTGCCAGGTGTTGAAGATGGACTGGATGAGTCTGGAATCCCACAGACATTGGAATATGGCAGGAGGTTGGAACTATATGATCTTTAAGGTCCCTTCCAAACCATTATGATTCCATATAGACAATAAGTCTCAAACACTGAGTGAAAGAAGCAGTAACATCGCTGGTATTACACAAAGATCTGGCTGAATAGTCAGTCACTATTCCAGGCAGGTGTGCCTGCTTCCCCAGCAGTTCATTTCTCTTTCACTAACACATACGAGGGGGGGAAAAACCCCAACCAACCAATCAATAAAGAAAATAATTCATGGAACACACACTCATCTCAATCCTGCCCTTTATTGAGTCAGCAGTGATGGTAAACAGGGAATGATTCAGTCTTACCGTCACAGACAAAGCCCACCACCACATCCCACGGAGCGGACACGCGGAGAGAATGGGGGGGGCACGAGTGCACACACTCCTCCTGCTTGTCCCAGGAACTCCGTGGCTCTGCTTGAACCTTTCTGTTCTCCCAGCGGCATTTGGCCTTCCCAGCAGTGTGGCAACTCCCCGCTCCAGAAAAAAAGGACATTGCTTCACCACGTGTAATTAGGCCTAGGAAAAAAACCACCCCAGGCTCATTTATGCCTTGCTAAATCACATGATTGAGATTTTGTGGAGTGCCGTGAGTCAGACACTCAGGAAGGCCCAACCAGCTATTTCCTCAACATCTCAGTGACGGATGTCTGCGTGTTGTTCAGGTTTGTACCTCAGAACTGAGTCAGCTGGATGCTCTGAGCATGATACCTCATTTCAACCTGCCAGAACCCTTGCAAAACAGTTTTGACTATGATGCGGAATTAAATAGGGCAGAATAA
>JAWWEU010000005.1:5911656-5932373 GCA_035583155.1 Acropternis orthonyx
TGATACCTCATTTCAACCTGCCAGAACCCTTGCAAAACAGTTTTGACTATGATGCGGAATTAAATAGGGCAGAATAAATAACAGCACATATATCAAGAAGCTGCTTTCTTGGAGGGGGGAGTGGAGGGAGAGAAAGAAAAATGCTCTTTGGCATCTTTGAAATCTGCCCTTTATGTTGTTTTTTACCCAACCAGAGAGACATCTTGCGTATAGAACTTGCAAATGTTTCTGCTTTAACAGGCTTACTTAACTATGGCAAGAACAACTGTTAAAGCTTGTTTTTATTGTGCAAGCAGACAATGCACGTAATTCCTCCCACAGCAATTTTTCAAGGGGCTACTTATGAGGGCAAGAGTAGCTGAGGACAGACAAGCATTTAATCACCTCTCTCCTATCTTGATTTACCTCAGTGTTAACATAAGAGGGTGAGAATTGAACCAAGGCTCATCTCATACAAATTTTAACACAGATTAATGTCTCAGCAGAGAAGCTAATAAAAAGAATTGCTCACCATATTTATTCAATGCAAGTGAGTTCTTGTTCTAGTTCATTTGTTCTTTCCTGACAAGTACTTGCCATCCTGGAACATAAGGAACAGGAGGGCCCAAGCAGTTTGAAAGTACCAGCATACTGTGATGTCAGTCCAAATTCAACAGTTCTGCTTCTCAGACAACACTCACAACAGCCACAGAGAAAGGAAGATGACAAAACTAGCAATCACAAAGGAGAGTGCACTTGGTACACATTCCTGATTGATGGTTCTGTGAGCCACTAAGGAAATGTAGGTATAAGACACCTAAACCTTTTATTACAGCTTACTACAAACTCATGGAATGCTTGTGCAGATTAAAACCATTAAGACTGTTGTGCACTGTTCACGGAAAAGTTTCCATCAGTTAAGATGCTAATGACGTATGTCTGCTCGCAGCCAAAGAACGAGCAAGCTGGTTCAAAGAACTCCCCAAGTTCTCAGTGACCCAGACTGCATTATAAAAATCCTCTATCATTTACAAAATCGTCAGGGTAGAACATGTATACCACAAGAAACAATAGTTAGATTATCCCTTCAAATTTGACTATAGCCTTTTCAAGAAAGAGAGTGGCTGGAATATTTTTATGGAAAACCCATTTCAAGGTTCTCAGGAGAACTCAGCTGGAAAAAATCACCATGTAATGGGATAAACTATTACAATTTCAGGGCTGCAAGTGGCCAACATGATTTCTCAGTGCATGCTGCCAATGAAAGCAACTCTGCAACTCAAAGGGCAGGAGAAGAGTTAGAGGCAATAATATCCCTGTGTTTAAAAGTTAATAATTTACAACACAGAAATCAAGTGACTGAGAGAAAGGTGATATAAAGACTAGAAAATGTAACATATTCTCTGTTCTTCAGAAGACCAACATCACTTGTGTCAAAATAGAAGTTTCAGCAAATTACCCAAACAGTCAGCAGCAGATCATGAGAAAACTTGGTGTCTTTCAGCTGAGCTGAGGAAAAAAGGCTTTGGGAAATTTAAGACAGAGGGGAAGAAATCCTTATTAAAAGTAAAAATTATTTTAGGCCCTATTTGCTTTCTTTCAGAAACACACAAGCATGAAAATGTCACTAATTACAACTGTCAATCACACAGAAGCAGATCAGAGTCTCCAGCAATAGAGCAAGAGCTCAAAACACACAGAGCAGAAACTTAAGTTGAATCATTACTCCCGGGAGATTGTAACAGTGCTGTAAGCAAGTTACATCTATTTTCAATTGAACACCACGTGTCACAACCCATTTGAAACCAGCTCTTGTCACAAAAGTGGCAATTCCTTATTAAAGATCTCGGTCAGTAACTTCAAAAGTGATTTTCAGTGAACTAGAACCTGCAGGATGAACCAAACCTCCAACAGCTTGCCCCAATAAATCAGTGTTCATCTAAACTGAGATATGCAAAGCAGACTCACCGGGAAGGCTGTGGAGCAGCGGGATGGCTGGCTCAGAGGGTGACAGGGGCACGCTGGGGTCACATGCTGCAGCTTAGCAGCCCACGGTGCAGGCAGTGCCTGCGCCTCACAAGCCACAGTGAACTGCACTGAGCCCCTGTTTTCACAAGCTAAAGTTTAGAAACAAACTGCAAGTTCCACTATCTGACAGCCACATCATCACCCAAGGCATCAGTACAGCAAATCCTTCCCTTTTCCCAACCTAAGTATGACCCCGACAGCAGCAGCACAGGTTTGCCCCCAGTCTTGCTAAGCCAAGCCCAGCAGCAGGGCTGAAAGACCAGTTCAGTGCAGCCTGCAAGGCTGGTTTGCTGCTGCCCATCCCCACCTGCCCAAAGAGAGCCTGCAATCGCTGCCCATCACCCTTTATCTCACACAAACTCAACACTGCCTGGCAGGGGGTCAGCCAAAGGCAACCAGAAGGGCTGCAGAGCTACAGCTTCAGAGCAAGCTGGTCCAGCTGACCTCAGGCATCAGCTTGAGAAAGCAAAGGAAGGGAAAGGCTTGTTCCACTGGCAGCACTGAAGCCAGGGATTGGTGAAAGCTCTTCAGGAAACTCCGCTCTTGGCATGCAAAGGTCTGGTAACCTGCTGACAACCTGCTGAGGTTTCAACTCTTCACTTACCTGTATCTGGCACTAATTTGCATCGCTTGGAAATTTCCAGCTCCCAACATGGCCTCAAAATGAGATCTGCTGTTGTCAAAATGGAGTTTGATCCACATTTCCCAATGCCTGTAGAGAGCTGGTCTCACAGCACTGGCTCTTCTTTGTCAGTTAAGTTGCATTAGACAGAATCTAAAAATATATTAAATACTTTCTAATATTACTTTTTGACATAAGCAGTTACTATAGCTGCCACAAGCATGTCACAAGGAAGGGCAAGAGGTTGCATAACTCCTTTTATTCAGCTGGGATATGTGCACTGAAAGGTCAAAAGGCCTTGGAATAGGAGTTTTCCTTTCAATGTTTGCCTTAGCATTGATTCTTTATCAAAAATATCAAAAACAGCTTCAAGAACTCACATGAGCAGATAATCTCCTTTTACTTCAAGGAAGCAACTAATTTAGCTCAGCTACGAAAACCTACCTGTAATGCAAAGTTCAAGGAAATGCCATCTAATACTTGAGGATCTGACAGATACCAGTTGTCAAGAAAAAACAGCATCTGAGCAGCTGTTAGTCTGTTGTTTAGTGAGAGGGTGTTCAATAGCACTGACAGCCCATTGAATGCTGTGTTTGTCATGTAGAAGTAGCTTTTCAGACCAATTGCACTGAGTTGTAGCTCTCTTAAGAAACATTCAGTTCTGTGTTCAATTATTTACAAAGTACATAGAAGAGGTAGAGCAGTACTGACAGAGAGGCAAACCAAGGCACTGGAAGATGTTCAAGTCTTATTTCTTGCCCAACACAGTGATGCATGTGAATGAAAGCCTAATTCCCAATAACTCTGCTCTGGGAATCAACCCAAGCTTCCACCCAAACATACCAGTATTTCAGAATTAGTCCCTTTGCTTGCTCTGCTTGGCTGCCTGAATCCTTGATTGACACTGCAGCACTCATGTTTCTGAATAAATTCATGAAGTTCAGTGTCTGCAAACTGGTCTTTGAAAGGGAGGAATAAATAAAAAAACCATTACTTGATGGGAAAGCAAACCACTCAATAACCCTTCTCTGCCCTTCTGCTGTCACTCCTGCAAAGCTGCTATGCCTGCTGTTGTGATGTGCTTCTGTTCCACATCACTTCATTTGCTCAAGTACAAAACGTGGATTACTGAATTAGTGAAATCTGCACCTCCAGAATAAAGTCCCTCTGTACATCGCTACTGTCCAGAGAAGCACAGTCTGATTCCAGGGACTGTTGGAGGATTCTTCCCAGATGTTCCTCAGGAGAGGCACGAATTCATCTCTTACATATAGCACAGCTTTACTGTGCTGCTATAGCTCCTTCAGTTCCTTCCTGCTCACAGGAGTACACTGGTCAATCAACACACAGCTCAGTAATTAAATCTGCTCTAAGACCTCCACAGCTCATTTTGTACACACCAAATCCACCGTGTATTAAGATCCTGACAGAAGAGAGTTCATAGCAACTCCTAGTTCCCATGGGAAGTTGACAAATATGAGCAAGTTATCAACGTATTTCAGTAAAACTTCAGCAGCAGTTCTAAATGCATCCTTATCATTCCTGTGCACTCTTCAAATATTCCTACGTAAAAAGAAGCTAAAAATAAAAAATTCAAGGTCTGTGTGTTAAATATTCCTAAGGAAGGCCTACAAAACAACCTGTCACATATATCAACTCCTTTCACCCTGCCAACACTCCCAGGTGCATAGTTACTGAGCCCTGCATGGGACATCCCTTGCCAGCACCCAGCCCTGAGTCTCCAGTAGGCCCTGCCCAGGCTGGAACCTCTGCCATTTCTTTTTCAGAGAGCAAATGCACCATCAATTGCAGATTTTTACACACTTACTCTTCAGCAAGACCCAGGTTTCCCATCCATTAACCAGAGAACTACACAAATCTCCCAGCAGCCAGGGCAGGATCACCGGTGTTTGCCATTTCCAATTCTTTGGTCTTCACTGATTCAGCTTTGATTCTCTCGCACACAATCCAGGAGATGTTTCACTTTACTTCCTGCTCCATCTTCCTACCTTCAAATCGCTGCCAAGTTATTTAATGTCAGTATCATGACCAGTATCTTTAGTCAGCAGATAAGCACAGGGGCTTCAGAAGTATGGTGGCTACCATGCTTCAAGCCAAGCAAAAAAACATTTTCACGTTCACCTTTGTGGGGAGTTTTTATTTACCAACACTCCCTGAAATTACTTTTAATAACCTTGCATTTCCGTCAGCACATACAAACACTGTTTGTGTTATACCATGAATAAATACAAAGAAAAAGAGGTTTTCCCACAACAGCCTTGATGGGCTACTTTTAATTAAAATCAGTTTAATGATTGATAAGCTCTAGTATTTCCAGCAGCAAATCGTAAGTGGTTGACTGTTTCCAGATACAGTGAAAAAACTGAATAGAACTACGTAAGCTAGCATAGTTAGTTTCCTGGTTGTCAACATAGAAAAAATTGAGGGTTTAACACATAAATTGTCATGACCAAGAGCAAAAACTAAATGAGTATTTTGTAGGAATTAGAAAGTTCAGCTATATAAATTTATGGAACCATTGTTTCCAAGGCTTACTTTTAATGTCTCTCAAAATCACTTTTGACACACTGCCTACATCAGAAACCAATGAGCAGGAATTTTCAGTATCTGATTAGTATTCAGGAAGGGGATGTCCCATACATCAACTCAGTACAGTTGCTACTTTGAAAGGTTCTTCGCTCATGCCTCTTCAGCAAGCGGAAGGACATGCAAATACCTGTTGCTCTGTGTCCTTCCTTTGCTCCTTGGGCTCCCAGAGGCAGCAGAAGGCAAGTCCATGTGCCTGTGCACACACCAATGAAGACATCTCCTTACAGACAAAACAGACCATCTGCAGCTGATCAGCCATACACCAAACAAAAGGTTCATTCAACACCACAGGGAAAATAGGAGTGAGCATAGGGAGTGTGAAATCCTAGAGCTGTACCAGAACCCTCCCTAGTCCTGCATGTGCCTTCCCCGGTCACTGCCATCAGGAATGCAGTGCTGTTCCAAACAGCTGCTGCATCCACCTGCCCTTGGTGGGAGGAGCAGACAACACACAGGAGGGAGCATTTCCTCTTTTGTACTGTCATTTTATTTTGTAGTAAGATCCATGTAGTATATAAAATATAACAGGAAAAACTGAACGAAGCCTGTAAAATGCACCAAGGAGTTCAGACGACGAACCACTACAGCTCTACTTCTGTGGTTTTATGAAGTCTCCAGAACTCATGGACTGCTTGCTTGTACTATTACTACAGTTCTCTAGCATATGAGCCTACATCAAAAGCTGGTATGTTCCAATTAAGCCATAGTTAAGTGACAAATGTAGAAAAAACAAAAAACAGAACGGCTTTCTTAAGCCACAGCTGCCCTTGACAGAGGTTACGATGATGTCTAACTATACTGTAATGCACATTACATCAAGAACCTTGAAAGAGCCTCTGAGAAAACAGGTTCACATTAAGCATTTTAAAGAAAGGTCATAAATACTGCACTGTACCAACAGTACCTCCCAATGTCCTCCTCATGCCTGAGGAGCATTTGTATTTTGTAAGAAGCTACTACACAGATGACACCAAACCTAGAGGTAGGTTATAGGCCAAGGTAAATTACAGGCAAAAAAAATAAAAAAACCAAAAAACAATCCCTTTAGAGCTAATCACTGCACAAACTGCCCAGCAGGAAGAAAGGCAAAGTGTCAACAACTCTTTCCTCCACTCTAAACATTGCTCACACAGTGCATTTAATTCCTAGTGCTGTAAGAATGACAGTGGATTATCAGCTGCTAGTAAATGCAGTCATGCCAAGAGAACAGCTTGAAGTTATTCAAGCAAAAACCTGTTACTGTGCAAAACTGATGCACTGGACTGTTACCAACCAGACCTTCAAGCTTAGGAAGTGACCCAATAGTAGAGAACCAAAATGTTTTTCTTTTGACTGCGAAATACTCTAGTAACCAACAGGAGAACACACAGCTAAGCCTATGTGGAAGGAGTCAAATATCAGCTTGTATCAAAAGGTTAGAGACCAAAAAAAAAAAGGTTGAAAGAGGTTAACAAAAGCACACTTCTCTGAGACCAGGTTTTTAAAATGTTACTGTACCAAACAAGCTGCTAAAACAGCTCATCTTGGGTATCCTCTGGGATCAACACAAGGTTGACAAAAAACGTGTACAGAGAGAAACATACCTGCAAGTACGATAGTTAACAGCAAATTAACCCCAAGTGTTAATGGTGTAATGCCTTCAGGTCACAAAACACGGACAAAACGCTCATCTTAACTACCTTCTGCGCACTATTTGATGATACTCCAAAGTAGCAGTGCTGAAGATTCATTTTATTTCTACTTCCAATGGAAAAGGGGAAATGGTTAAATAAGTGTTCTCCAATTTGTTCTCCACTATACGTACACCCACACACATACACACACCCCTCAAACTGCACTGACATTTCTTTTTGACCAAAAGAGTAGATCCTGGGAGTAAGTGCAAAATGCAAAATCAACTGACAGAAAATGCTGAACAAACAGCATCATAAAAATACAAAATATTTATATTACTGAACTAGTAACAGATGATGTTCTCTGTTTCTTTAAAACTTTGGAACCACATAGCTGATTTCTTAAATCTAGTCCATGCCAGCTTCCAGAACTATTAATGTTTTAGTTAGCTTCATTCTTTGATGCTTCATCAAAATTTTCTACGAGATCTGAAAAAGATGAAGATATTTAATACAGTAACGCCCAGTAAGATTACCTTCGTAAGTTTAATGAAAATACATATATTATAGGAGAGGTTAAGTAGTATTTAACTATACTGAGGGAAACCATTTGCTTATGGGCAGACTTCATAGGGCTTTAGAAAATACAGTTTGTTTGGACATACAGAAAGAACTAGAAATGCAGGAAGAGTGGGAATTCTAATATTAGGTGATTAAGACCTGATTTTCAAAGGTGCTCCATTAGCTGCAGTTGGGTTTTGAGTATCAGCATTCCTTAAAGAACACCTGAAGTTTCAGATAATTGAATTTTAGGCAAGGTTACAAAGAAATAAACCATTGCCAAAGCATGAGGAATTAACTTCTGGTCCACAAGTGTTGTTTTAGCCAACACAACATACTGATGGATGCAGTAGAATGTGGTGATTGATAAGACAGTTATTCATCGACAAATTAAGAACTTACCACATTTATTTACTTTCAAACACTGACATAAGCTTTTTTCCCTCTACTACAGAAATAAAAATCCCCACTCCAGACTCTGATTTAGAAACAACCTGATAACTATGCCAACTATGTCATTTTGCAGCCCTAAACCCCTGTTTGGATATTTAGATACCTGTTCAACTTCACTGAAAGTATTTTAACCTAGTTTCACTTAATTAAGGTATTCGGACAAGATAAACCCTTTCTCAAAAGCTGGAATCTAAAGTTTTAATGCTGCCCTATATATGAAGCCTCCTTTAGCAAGCAAAGAGTAAAACCACATCAAGAGCTAAACATTTCAATGCATGAATCAAAATATTTAGACATTAAATGGACATAAAAGTTTGTATGTACTTACCTGGGACATCATCATCTTCTTCATCAATATCTTCAGATTTTGGTGCTTTACTATCCAACACTATAAAGAGAAATTTGGTGCTGAGTTCTCACAATACAGAATTAGGGACACGCACACAACAAAATAAAACCCATACAGGTGAAAAAAGAAAGCATTTCCCCATCCCCCCATAGTGGCAAACACACAAATGACTAGGTATTGACAGCTAAGAGCATGAGCAAAAGGTCTAAGTGTGGACATTCTAATATCAAAGCTTGCAAAAGATCAAATGATACAAAAACTCCCAGCATGACTAAATCGAACTGAAGTCATGTGTTTCAAGGCAACAGCAACGTGGTACCAATCAGTGACCAACATATCATATGATTCAATTACCAAGGGGCCACAACTGTAGGAAAAAGTATTTCCATATCAGCTGTCCTGCATCAAACC
Organism: Acropternis orthonyx; assembly: GCA_035583155.1. Taxonomy (NCBI): domain Eukaryota; kingdom Metazoa; phylum Chordata; class Aves; order Passeriformes; family Rhinocryptidae; genus Acropternis; species Acropternis orthonyx. Next base: position 5,920,283 of record JAWWEU010000005.1, read on the forward strand.
TAGTCTGTCAGTCACAGATCGTGTTACAAATAACCTGGAGAAATGAAAGAACTAAAAAAATAAAGTACTTTTTCCTCACAGGTCTGACTTCCTGCACTATCCAAAGAAAGGATACCATCTATTGGTACTCAGGTTGCATCAACAGAAATATGCTTATGATGATCCACCTCTCTGAATTTTAAAAGGTATTTTACATATTAATAGAGAAGTGAAATAAACTCTTTACTTTTGTTTAAACTCTTAACATGAGATGTGGAAGAAATTAAAACTATTTGCTGAAAACATTAGGCCAGGTGATGTATATTCCAGTTCCAAATACAGACAAAGGTAACATGTCCAACTACAGTCATCTTAATGGCCAGAGCAGTCTAAACTGGAACTGTCCCTAATCTTTATTTCTGAACTGTAAAATTACACGAATAGTTATACCACATACACACACATACGCTCCCAAGGTTTTAAAATGAATAGAAAATCAAGAATTACATTCAAAACTGTGATTTGGGTTTTTTTAATTTTCAATCCAAACTTAGATTTTTAATTATTTTTTAAGTCCCAGTTGAATTCCAAAGGGAACTGTAGAGTAGAAGAACATATTACTTCCTCTATAGTCACAACAGAAATATGTTTTGTATGAAAAAAGAAAACAGAATTGATTCCCTGACAAAAAGAACAGTTTTTCCATGGAAAAATGTGAACTTGCTTATTAAATATCCTTAATAAGCATGACAGACTTAAATCTATTTAATTTTTTTTAAGGCAGGGCCTGCCTATATAATCTTGAATCAACAAGAAAGGTTTTTCCCCCACCCTACACTTCCCCAACAGCAGCAAATAAAAAGGAATCAAAAGTGTGTGCGCTTTAAGTCGCACAACGTTGTTAAATTCGGGTTAAAACTTTTAGTACTCAGTATCCTCTTTAAGTGAGCTATGGAAGATTCCAAGAAGACCTACCTTGTCTTGGGAATTGTTCAGCTAACTTCCTGAGACTTGTTAAGCTGTCAGCACCAAGCTGGCTTAAGATGCCCGGAAGCATTTCTGTGATCGGTTTAGCCTCTGCATGACCAGTAATTGCAAAAGTGTTGGCAGAGAGGGAAGCTTGGACCTTGGGGTTGTTGAAGTGAATAACTGTTCCATCATCTTTTATCATGTTCACCTGTTTAAATATATTAGTAACATTTATCAAAGTGTTGCAGCATCTTGCTAAACAAGCATGATTATTAAAATCTAGATTTAAAATATAAAAATTATGAAACTACCACTCCTCCTAGACAATAATATAACCATGACAAAAGCACCTGGAATTAATACCACCTAAACTGGAAATAAAGTATGAGTTACTGGTAAAACGGGTTCACACATACTGTATGATAAGGCAGAATTTAAGAGCTATGATTCCTTCATAAAATGCACTTATCTGAATACTAATAAATATATAAGAAGTGTATGTTGTAACACAGTTCACATGTATTTTTAACAAAAGCAAAAGATGTATGTAATTATTAGACTGTAAAGTATAAACACATTAACACGAAAAATGTACTGGGGGAGAGGGGAAACCCCACAAACCAATGAAACCCTTCAGCTCTGTGGTAACTCTTTACAGACTCAAAGCTCCAACAGCAAAGCCCAGCCACACCAGGTTAAACCACTGCCTTTCACAGGTACCTCTGCCACCTATCAGGAAATGCCAGTAATTCTACGATGACTCTTAAGACTAAGGACATCGTACAGTGATCTTGCTCTCTTCCTCTTCCCTGGTCTTCTGAATAACCAAGAATTAAATTTTACAGCCAGTTTAGTGACCTGCTTTGCTCCTTCCGTCAGAGTTTATACTGGCCTATTTGTATGGGTCTGCACTGTGTTTTTCTTAACTTACTGGGAGACAGAATGGAAAGTTAAAAAGGTTTTCTTCTGGGCATGGTTAAACTCTGGTTATGTGGAAAATAATTTTGTCTGACCAAAGGAAGAGAGTCCTATCCATCCAACACAACAGTGGTATTAAACTTACAAGGCAGAATTAATACACCAAGCTTTTAGTAGAAATTACGGGGAGAAGATTTAAAATACAAAAACATCCAAGTTCTCAATCCTCACACAGCAGCAGAGTTCAAAATACATTTTAAAAAGGAAAACCCTGTATGTTGTGTTGCTTTCCTGAAAAATGAAACACCCTGTCCTTCGCCCATGAGGGAACAGTAAAGGCTTCAAGCACAGTCATCCTGTTACTTAAAAACCTCTTTTAAAATCACGGAGATGAGTTACTCATGTTTGACTCAGTATTACTACCCTCCTCAAACTCTGCTGCACAAAGCTTACTGAGGTCAACTTGTGTTTACCTGGATACAACATACTACAATTCCACAGCTATCAAGGTAGAAACATTTTGCATTATCTTCTTTCACATCAAGATATTTAAAAATACTTAATAACTGTGACTGAACAAAGATCCTGTGCTTTGTGTAGGGGAAAAACCCCAAACACATACCCAGAACTGTGTCTTTCTCTGAGTTCATATAGCTCAGTGTATACCAGACTAAGAAAACAGACAAATTGAAGTGTTTTGCAACAGAGGACTGAAAACTACACTGAATCTGCATTTGCCTTTGGGAGAGAGGATGTGACCTCTGCAGGCTTCTTGCAATCCTGCTTAAATTAATTAATCACAGATTAAAGACTGTGCTTCTTTAACCAAGTACTAAAGTAATACTGCGTTTGTGATGGAGGAACACCTCCTCCTCCTCCTCCCATGAATGAGTGTCACTCCCTACAGTGTTATGGAAAACTTGTTTCATTCATACATGTCAATTAGAGGTATTCAAGGAACATCTGAAACCTTCACATTCCCACTTACATTAGCACAGAAGCTGCTTCTGTAGGCTCTCTGCAGTGTTTTAAGAAATGTCATCTCCTGTGACTACCACAAATAATTCCAGCAATTTTTGTGTATGAGACCCTAATTTTGAGACCCACACAGCTTACTACCTCCTGTAACCACTATCTGGCCAGCAGAATCTTGCCCTTTCTTTCTCCAGATACATACACATCTTTCATGTCAATAAGACAACAATCAATCAAATAACTCTAATCTATCTAACCAGATCTGTAAGCTTTGCTTGGAAAATAAACTACTGTCAAAAACAAAAGCAAAAACCACCACCACACCACCACCAAAACAATACAGCAAATTTAATTTCAAACAGGAAATGCTTATTTTATCACTATACCTCTTCAATGCCAGCAATGTTATTTACTGCCAGTTTTTTGAGGGAACTCTGAAGTTTTTTGTCATCAGCTGTAGCTGTTCTGTGCACCACCTTCTTCTTTCTGCGAGCTGTTCCCTGAGAAAGAACCAAGAGAAAACAGTCAGCTATGCTCAAAATCTCTAACTGGGAAAGTCATATCACTGTCTTGGCAACATCCTTCAAGTTATGAGACATTTCTACAGTCAAAAAATGCTTCTCAAATTATTTCCCTTTACCTAGAGCTTTAGCCACCAGTTTCAACTCTAAGGTTTTTCTTAAGTACAAAAGACCAAAAAGACACCAAACAGCAGTGTATTTTCCCCTCCTGTAAATTACAGTACAAAAATACTATTGTACTATCAAGCAACATATAAGAAAACTTCCACAAGAACTTGATTTTTTTTCCAATATACAGCACAAATACAGTGATTTAAAAGGTCATGCTTTCATAACCAAGTAATTAACATTTTTTTAAGCATTCCACTAACAGCAATTTTGGAATTTTCACTTTGCAAACTTCTGTGCAATCCCCTCCGTGGCAGGGGATGAGCACCCACGCTGAACAAACTCCATGTCTCTTTATTTCTGTCATATTCACTACCTGCTGGCTCAGAGAAAAGGAACAGCTCAGTGCAGAGTCAGTGCTGAAAACCCCCAGTAGGGAAAAGAGAAAGGCAGAACCGAAACACCCAAAGGGTGAGCTTAACTGGAGCTTCCACAGGTTACAACAAGTCACTGAGTTAAAAGCCTGGAAACTGCTCATCCAGCAGTTGGGGACTGAAAGAAACTTGCCTTTCAGGTAGCAGCACCACGATACAGATCACACAAAACCTGTACCTGTCAAGCCTCAGAATTATATATTATTTCCCCTTCTATGAACTCCAGACTATGTTTTGAAAAGCATCTCTGGTGGGTTTCATACCTTTCCTCCTATTCGGACCTGCGCTTGAAGCTTGGCCAGTTTTTCTTGATTCATAGTGATGAGTCTAAAGAGTAAGAACAAGAGACAAACTCGAGTTAACAATTAAAACAGTAAGAAAAAAAATGTGACGGTCCATTTTAAGAGTACTCTTAAAATTGCAGCGTTCTTTTTTACACTTAGAGAACACGATCCAAAACAGCATGTCAAACGAACACACAAGCAGAGCTTTTAAACCTAAAAATTCCAAATGGTCCTGCAGCAGTCCAGTTAGCTGAAGTGCCTGTGCCACAATGAGGCAAAGCAACAAGACACGTGATTCTGCATCAGTCTGAGGTACTGTAAGCTCCCAGAGTGCCAATTCACTTTTGGAAGCATTTCAGTGATCTACTGACTGAAAACAGACCCAAACCAGCACATACAGCACAGGAGGTTCTGGGGAAACACCCTTAACTTTCACAGGGCCCAGGGAGAGGGCCATCACTCAACTACTTTGAGTACTATTTCCACATTATGAATCTCTGATACTGGTAATAAGTGAGCTCTGAACCCAGTGGAGTTCCCGTCTGGGCAGATTCCCTGTGTGAACGCCTGGCAGCTCTTCATCTCATTCAATGACCGGCAAGTTAGTCCAGTGGCTTCGCCCACGGGTCACGTAGCACCTTAGAAGAGTGAAAGCCCTAAAAAAACCCCCGTAATGGGTGGAAAAACACCTCAAGCCTTCCAGCACATGGCACGCATCCCGCTGCTCTGCCCCAGCCAGAATGAGGGAATGAGAAGGCAATCCCCGCGAGTGCTTTGTGCCGGAGGGAGGGATCGGCGCTCCGGGGGACAAGGGGCTGGGGGCCGGGCACGGGGGGCGAGAGGGGCTCAATGCCCACCCCTCAGAGTGCCGGTGTGGCCGCGGCCCCCCGGGAGAGCCGCGGCCCCCGCGCCACCGCAGCCCCCGCACACCGTCCCGCAGCAGGGCCTCGCTCCCTCGGCGCGCCCTCGGGGAGCGGCCCGGTGCGCCGGGCGGGGCCGGCACGGAGCCCCCCCGCCTCAGGCCACCGGGGGCAGCGGGCGGGCGGGCCGCGGGGTCGGGGACAGGGACACGGGCAGGGCCGCGGGCAGGGCCCCCCTCACCTGAGCGCGGCGCAGCCCCCGCGGCCAACACGCGGCGAGAACAAGATGGCGGCCGGGGGAGGAAAGAGGGGCGCACAGAGAAGGGAAGCCCCGCGCCACGTGACCCGCCCGCGGATTGGCGGAGCCGCGCGGGTTCATTTGCATAGAGGCGGGCGGGGCGCGCGCGGGGGCCCCTGGGAGATGTAGTCCGGGGAGGGGCAGACACGGGCTGTCCTGGGGGGATAACCCGGGGCAATAATCCACATCCCGGGGCAACAACCGGTGCCCCGGGGCAGGGAGCGATACCCCCATGTAGTCTCCGGTGCCACTGTGACAGGGAGCGGTGCCCGGCGGCTCTAAAGCCGTCACCGCGCGTTCTGCTGCCCCCTCTCAGCGAGCCCTCCCTCCTTCCCTGACAGGCCGCGCCTCGCGGCCGGCTTTGGCTCCCCCGCAGCGCGGCAGAAAGGGGTTTGTTTGGGAAGGAGCAAACAATCCGGGATTGCCCCCCCCCGACACACACACACAGACAGAGCCGTCCCGCCGGGATACTGCCCCTGTGCCCGCGGCTCCGGCCCCGCCGGGACCCGCCCCGGCCCCGCCCACATCCGCCTCACATCACTTCCTGGGCTTTAAAAAACGGGCGAGAGGAAAAAAAAAAAAAAAGAGAGGAAAAAAAAAGGCTCGGTCTCAGGTGCTGGGCCGTACCCGCGCCGATACCATGAAGGCTCAGCCCGCCGCATCCTCCGTCCTCTGCCTGTGCCTGGCGCTGGCGGCCGCCTCCGCCCAGGGAGGGCTCGGAAAGGGTCAGCAAAACGCGTCCGTCTGTCCGTCCTTCGGGCTTTACTCGGCTTGGGGGGCTGGAGGGGAGCGGGGCTCGCACCGACCCGGCCGTCGCGGTTCCGTCCCGGCCCGAGGGGCAGCCCCTCGGTGTCCCTGTCCCTGCCCCTGTCCCTGCCCAGCCTCCGCCTCGCCTTCCCTCGCCCCCGAGACCGCTGCCCCGCTATCCCCCTGGCTAATCACCCTGTCTCATTTAGCCAGGCCCTGAGCTTCACCCCAGGTGGTGGCTCTGCCTGAGGAGTAAATCTCCTGCTCGGGACCGGGAGTAGCCGATTTGATCAATGACAGCAAAGCCCTGTGGTGTGGATCCCGGCCAGCCATCCTCCCTTATTTCCCCAGAAGACTTTCATTCAGAAGAAACACTCCATAACGTGTTGTGTAGTGCTTTTAAAAACACACTGAAGCTCGCTGCAAAGTGGGGTTTGGTTTAAACATAGAGAAGCTTTCAAAAAGTGTTTCCTGGCTAGAACAGTAGAAGACTTTCCCTATTTTAACATTTTGGCCTTTGACTGAAATAGCTGACGTGTCAATATTCTGGGTAAATACGATTTCTGCTAATCCAGCTGGTTTTCGCTCGGGTACGTTGAGCTTGTACAAACGGTGTGCGAAGCTGCCCGAGCAGCAGGTGTGGGATTGGACAGGGGCAGGGCATCGCCCCCCTCCCTGCGAGCTCATCTCTTTGATGGGTTGCATCACAGCTGTTCGTATCGGCAGAGAAGATCAGGCAATGCAAACGCCTCCCGGATGCTGAGCTAAGGTGCCACGAGGGTTTGCTGACTCTGCTTTAGGCTTTCTCCAGCTTCTTTGCTGTAGTTGTCCACTGGAGACAATGTCCACTTTCCCCTGTGTCAGCACTGGGCAGTCTGGGGCTCTGACCTCTGTGTAGCTCCCGAAATCTGCTCCCCTCAGCACCCTGGGTGGGGGTTGCTGACTAATCCAAACGCTCAGCGATGGGAAGGGGCAAGCCGAGGCTGATGTTTGGTCATCCAGTGCACCAGTTGTTGATTACTGGAGCCTCTGAGGTCTTCCAAGGGAGTTCCTCTTTGAACAGTTCATGGATCTCCTTCATCTCAGCTCTCCATGTGGCTTTGGGCCATGTGCTATGTTGGCTGCCAAAAAACCCCAACCCTGGCAGTTCCTGCTTTGCAGCTGCTGAGCGTACACTGACTCACTCTTGTGTCAATTGACATAGCAAGACTTGTTATCTGGATATGGGATAAAATATTTCCTGCATCGTTCAGTCACTGGAACACTCAGAAATCCGTGTAGTGCTGTTCTTTCTTACTCTTCAGTTATCATCAGCAGTGACACTTAGCATAATAGTTTTAGCGCAATTAATGATCATATGTTGGCCTAGGAATTTTGAAGTTTTGCTTTAGTTCACACTTAGAGGGATTTAGGAAGCCAAAAGCTGACATGTTTAATTTGTCACTCATCAGTTAACAAATGTTCATAGATTGAAGAAGAATGGAGAATAATCAGAAGGCCCTTCAATTTTAATATCTGTCTGGGGGATTTTGATGTCATTTGCCTATAGATATAAATATTCATGAGCATGGCATGCACTTGTTAATTAATTTCAGTGGGATTCCTCATACGACTGTGTGGGTTGTAAGTATTTGCAGAAGTCTTTCCATAACTGGGATTATAGTTGTCTTAAAAAAAAAGAATATAGAATAAGTTGAAAATGGTCTTGAGGGTTGGACTGCTTTCCTCTGTTAGCTGACTTGTGAAATTATGCAGCATTTATAAACCCTTCTCTCTGGCAGGTTTTGGAGATCATATTCATTGGAGAACACTAGAAGATGGGAAGAAGGAGGCAGCAGCAAGGTATGTTTGCTAGTTTTAAATACAGTGAAGTGTCTTTAAAGGCATTCACAAAGGTTCTATATCAAGCCTAAATTTAACCACAGAAAAGAGTCATTATTAACAAAAATGAGGATGGTTTAGGAGGCTCTTCAGATCCTTACAACTTATTAGAGACAAAATACAGAGTTTTGATAACTTTGCTGAGGCATCACCTAAGTTTAATCACTGCAGTCTAATTAAATCATTGAAGCCCTAGCAAGTCTTTGAACTGAGAAGAAAATAATTATTTACCACAGTGAAGAAAGATGTGGTTCTCAAACTCACAAATGGATGTGTAAACAGTGGTCAATCCCTTTGAACTCAGAGGTGCTGAGAACTTCCCCAAAATTCCCTGTGCCTGTATAGATGAGGGAGACGAGTTATTTTGTTCCAATCTTCAGAAAAAATCGGGAAGTTTCAAACTAATGAACTGAAGAACCTGATTTGGTTAATCTTAAACTCTAGAAAGAACAGTATCTAAAAAGGTAAAAAATTATATTTTGACACATTTTCTTCCTCAGAATTTCTTCTATTTCTTGTTAAAATGTGAGAAGAAAAATTGTATGCTTATACATTCTTCTAGTATTTTAAATGTATAACCTAGATCTGACAATGCTGACATAAGCAGAAATTTCTCATGCCTTCCAGAGTTCTGCTCTCAAACTAATCCATCTGTCAAGTTCAGCACTCTAGTTTAAACACTGAATTAACTGAGATGCTACAGTTCAGAACTCTTACAAGTTTCTATAATTGGATATTTTGAAAAAAAAAAAAAAGATTATTTCAGTATTTACAGGTATAATTGTAGCATTACTTTGCAGTGAAGCAGAGGAAGTCTTAAAATGAGACAGAGGGGGGCGGGAGGGATGGTGAGCTCTGAGCTCTCAGGTTCAGGCAGGACGAGCATTCCTGCTCAAAGAGACCCTGCAGCAAGGGATGGGTGTAATCCACACCCTCTGCTTTCCCGGTCGGAAGCACAGACCTGTTCAATGATTTGAGTTCAGCAGCATCTGAGCGTTAATGAATTGAAGGACTGGGAGAAGCCACTAATGACCAAGAAAATCTAAACCTGAAATGTAGATTCGCTTTCCCGTGTCTTGACCTTAGGTCAGGAGGAGGTGAAAAATCATACGGAATTAACTGTGAGGCATCGAAGTGAGATGCAGCGGGCAGTGGGCTAGGAAGCTTCGAGACTTGGATTTCGATTCCGTGAACTGCACGGTGTGGATGTGCGGTTTTGAGCTGCCTGCGGGCAAGGTTGGGGGGGAGCACAGCTGTCGCGGGCGGCCGCGGCCCCGCGGCGTTCCTCGGGCGGGGCGTGCCCCGGTGCCGGGGGAGGAGCCAGGGCCGACGGAAGCAGTCTGAGCCTCGTCCGGGTCGGGTGGCGGGGGGGGGCGATGCCGCTGGTGGTGCTGTGCGGGCGGCCGGGCAGCGGCAAGAGCCGGCGTGCGGCGGAGCTGCGGGCGGCGCTGGGCGGCCCGGGGCGGGCGGCGCACGTCGTGGCCGAGGCGGAGGGCGGGCGGGCGGCGCTGCGGGCCGAGGTGGAGCGGCGGCTGAGCCGGCGGGACGTGGTGATCGTGGACGCGGGCAACGAGCTACGCAGCATCCGCTACGAGCTGTACTGCGCGGCGCGGCAGGCGGGCACGGCGCGGTGCCTCCTGCACTGCGCCGGCGGCGAGGGCGGCCCCGACCAGCCGCCCTTCGAGGAGCCCGACCCGGCGTGCCGCTGGGACCGGCCGCTGTTCACGGTGCGCGGGGCGGAGCCGCTGCCGCTGGGCGCGATCCGCGCCGCGCTGTGGGAGAGCGCCCCGCCGCCGCCGCACCGCGCCACCCGCGCGCAGCCGCTGCAGTCCGCGGGCTTCCTGCACCGCCTGGACCGCGCCACGCAGGACGTGCTGGGCGCTGTCCTGGCCGCGCAGAGCAGCGGGGCCCTGCCCGGGGACACCCTGCGCGTCCCCGGCGTGGCCGGCGCGCTGGTGCTGAGCCGGCCCGTGAGCCTGGCCGAGCTGAGCCGCTTGCGCAGGCAGTTCATCAGCTACACCAAGATGCAGCCCAGCGATGAGAACGTGCCCCAGCTGGCCAGCATGTTCCTGCAGTACCTGAGCCGCAGCATCCAGTGAGGCGGTCAGTGCCCGCGCTCCCGGCCCCAGGGACTTCGCACAGGGAGAACACGCCTTGCAGAGCCTGCAGAGCCCGTCGTGCATCGGATCATTTGGCGGCTGCAGCCCCGCGAAGATGGGTGCTGTGTCCCTGTGATGTATTTCTCAGAGGGTGTGTCCGGATACAGTTCCCCCAACCCCGAATTCTCCCCTTGGAAAAGGAGAGCAACTGTTGCATCCCCAAGTGAAGTCTCCTATGGAGATACACACCCCGCTAATCAATAGTGTCTGAACGTGGAAGACTAAAAGGTGATGACTGTAGGAAGACTTTCCCCCTCTGCACCGGCATGTGTATGTCGTGAACAAGAAGATTGTTTTTCCAGGGCTGCCACTAGAAAATGCCAAACTGAAGAAAAGACTTGAGGTCCAGAACTGGCACAGGCTGTGTTTTGGGATGTGACTGTTTCAAAAAACCTGGCTGAACCCAAGAGAGATTTGCAACTCTGCACAGCAAAAGGGGGCTGGCTTAGCAAACTCAAACCTATTTCAGGTTTAACAATAAAATGTGTGCCTTAAATGGACTAAACTCTTAATTTATCTGCAGGACTGTTTTATTGAAATGACTTGCCATGTCTTTTGTCTGCAAGGTCATCATTAAATACTTTTAAAAACACTAATTGCTTAAAAGTGAGTGTTCCTATAGGAAAAATGAGCTAAAATGGCAGTGTCTGTTCTTGCTGAAATACAGAGGTCTGTACCAGCTGCAATGAGTAGCTTAGTTTTGTGCTTAGTTTCCAATAATTTGAGGTTTGCTACACAGATACAACTTATATAAATTTCTTTCTTTCTGCTGGATGCTTCATCCCTCGTTTTAATAAATGTGGGGTTTGGTTTTAATTGTGTGTGTAGTGTTCCCTGGGAGGACATGGTACAGTGGGGCAGGATTTCAATTACAATGTGTGTCTGACACACCAACTGCTGGGAGATTTATGCATTGCAGAACTGAGAAATGACTACAGAAATATTTTTATGTAAATAAGTTTATCTTACCAGTCAAAATAAAGAGAATAAAGCTGAGAAAATACATTATCTCAAACCTCTGTGAGTTCTCACTAAGAGTTGGTAGTTCAAGACTGAGCACTTTCATTTAAAATCTGTTCGAAAATTTCTCTTAAAATAAAAAGTTGTAGTACCAGATGATTGAACTCTTTTGACATGAACCACTGATCCTTGATAAGAACAATGTGTATTTTCCAGTTGTAAATCAGCCGCTGCTCAAGAAAGAGGCAGAAGAATTTGGGACTCGGTAGAAACAATGCAAAAATGGCTTTTCATCCTCAGGGAGAGGACACTGATGCAGTGCAAGCTTTACTAGGGAAATGTGTATTCTTACTGCAAACAGAGCCCTGCCTAAAGGTGATGACATATTGGTTAATTATAAAAGGCAAACTTCTGTTTGAACAACTCAAAATGTTAATGGCTTCTTCTCCACCCTTTCCTGGTTCTAGAGGTCATAACTGAATGCTGCTAAGTAGAGGCTTCCTTTCATATCTGTTTACAGCTAAAGGGTTACTGGGCTTGATGGTTGCTCAGTGGAGGGTGACCAAAACATATGGGCTGTAATGGGGAGGAGGATGGATAGGTGACTGTCATCCACTGGATGGCCATAAGCTCCACAAAAATCCATCCTGGGATCTCTCAAGCAGCTGGTGTCACTAACCATTTCCAGTAATCCAGTAAAAAAAAAAAAAAGCATGGCCAGTTGTGTATCTGAGGAATTTAAACTAAAAAGAGCAAACCTTCCAAAGGCAAAGTCTCCTCTACAGGAGCAGTTATAATAAATTATTATATGGCATGTTTTAAGATTGGGAAAACTTTTTGCAAGACAACCTTAGAACACAGCAGAATCTCTTTACATCTCATTTATTTTCTTTTACATTTAACCTTTGAGGAAGCCTTGACTGTTAAAATGTACATGTGTAATAGAATTTGATTTAGAGGCTTTTGAAAGGTTTCTATTCCAATTTTCTTTCTTCTTA
>JAWWEU010000005.1:5932757-6226540 GCA_035583155.1 Acropternis orthonyx
TGTTAAAATGTACATGTGTAATAGAATTTGATTTAGAGGCTTTTGAAAGGTTTCTATTCCAATTTTCTTTCTTCTTATTTTTTTAGTGGTTTGCCTCTTATGGTTATCATCCACAAGTCCTGGTGTGGAGCTTGCAAAGGTAAGTGTGTTTAATACTAGAGCTTGCTGAAATTCCTAAGGAACCTTCCTATGCAAATCACACAGCCATGAGAAACCTGAGCTTTGCATTCAAAATGTAGCTAATAGTAATTGCATTTCACTGAGAGTGGCATAACGTGGCCCTGCCATCACAAACAAGCAAGCTGGGGGTCATGGCTAAGCTTAAAGGATGAGGTGGTTGAGTGGGAACACTGGTTTACAGCAGGCTTTCTGCTCTGTTCCATTGGTTCCTATACAACCACACATGTTTGTTGCTCAGGCTTCATCCCATGGCTGCCCAGCAAGAATTGCTTCAGTCACCTGCTGCACTTAGCCTGGCTTTGAATGGTTTGATACACATATTCCATTTACTCCCTGCCTATTGAAAAGTACCAGCTTTCCAGAGAGAGGGATGAAGTGGAGATTGTGATGCTGACCTGAAAATCTGAAATATTTTCCTCTGTTTTTACATACGCCTTTATTTTTTTCCTCCCCTTCATTAGCTTTAAAGCCAAAGTTTGCTGAATCCAAGGAGATCTCTGAACTTGCCCATAATTTTATTATGGTCAACCTTGAGGTAGGCTGCCTTCTGATCTGTATCCCTGTCGCTGCCTGGTAATTAAGCATTTGGAATCCAACTTAACTGGTTGCATCCTGTTTGGTGTACATCCTAAATCCTGCACTCCTGAATAGGCATTCAGGATTGATTGATACAGCTCACTGTTTTCAAAATACTTTTCTTCGGCCTGGTTATTTTAATTGTGTTTATAAACCTGGCTTTCTGCCATTGTCTCTTTGACGATTACTACCTTGTGTGGTTTTATTGCCACAATGAAGGAGTTAGTGTTTATTCTCATTACATAGCAAACATTCCTACACCAAAGTGGGGTGCGTCTTGCAAAGTGACAGGACAGAAAAAATACTAGTTTTTTCAGAAAGGATACTTGTTTAGGTAAAAATAACCTACTTTTCTTTGAGAGTGGAAGATGCTGCAATTACTTAGTGTCTGTTCAAGATGGAAATTGCTCAGGGTAAAAGGAATCTTGTTTCCTTAGAAAGCACATTTTTTTGTTGGATATCTTGCTAATATGTTCCCACTCTGTCGTGCTTTGGCAGGATGATGAAGAGCCCAAGGATGAAGCCTTTAGTCCTGATGGAAGTTATATTCCCAGAATCCTTTTCATGGGTAAGGCACCCACAGCTCTTGTGTCCACTCACAGGACTGGGTTCTTACTGTTACCACCGAAATTCCCTGATGGATTTCTTGTTTTATAGATCCAAGTGGGAAAGTCCATCCAGAAATCATAAACGAGAGAGGAAACCCCAGCTACAAGTATTTCTATACCAATGCTGATCAAGGTATGTGCAAAGTAGCTGAAACTGCATTTTTAGTGAGGACACACCTTCACTTTTTAGTGGAGAAAAGTGATGGTACTTTCCAGCCTAACTGGGAGCTGTTAGATACAGTGTGAATGGAGGGTTCTCTGATGCCTGAGGTTTTCTGATGCACCTTCAGACATACTTTTGTGTCTGTAGGGCCTAAATTTTGTCTCCAGTGGTGGCATAGAAAATCCTGGAATTTGCATGATCCAGCTACACATAGTTGAGGAAATGGTGCAGGACTGAGGTTTTTTTCATGTTTGTTTGTGGGGTTTTTGCCACAGGTCAGTTTGTAGGTATACATTCTATAACTATGTTGTTTTAGAAAGCTTTCGTTACCAGTCCACCTTGATGTTTTCATTTTGAGATTAATAATTTGTATCTCTCTGTCTAATCTTTCAGTTGTCCAAGGGATGAAGGAGGCCCAGGAGAAGCTGACAGGTGATGCTTTCAAACGAAAGCACCTGGGAGATGAACTATAATGGATACACTTAATGATGCTTTTTCATTGCTTCAAAACTCTGAAAGGAAACGATTGAACAGACCAAGAATGTAGCTGCACTGAAGGGACGTAATTCTCCTGTCAACAAATGTTAGGTTAAACCCTGTTTGGAGTTCACACACATGCATCAGTCACAGTGTTTTCTCCTCCTGCCTGGAAGTGTGCACTGTGATGGTTATTTGTAACTGGGTAATGTGCAAACACACCCCTTTGTGTGTTTGAGCAACCACAAAGACTTGGTGTTAAAAGGGAGGGGTGTAGTGAAGAATGTTATTTGAGGACAAAAAGTGTGATTGGAAAAAGTAGAAGTAGCTGACATTTTAAATGACACCTAAATCAGGGTTGAATCACTCTTTTCTCACTGGTATTCTGTGATCTTGTTGTTTTTACTGGGCACTCCCAGGAATGGGGCATATTCCTGGGCCAGGTGTTTTCTAGATATCCCAAACCACAAATTCTGCCAGTAAACCAAGTAGAATACATTTCATGAATGTCCAAGTAGCATGTGAAATTATCAGCTCTGCAAATGTATTTTTGTGTAAAATTCTGTGATTCATCTTTGTTTGCCTTTGGGCAGAAATTTAACTTTTTCCTTATGCACTCACCTTTTGATTGTTCCATCAAGTGAGGGTGGGTTACGTTGAAGCTTTATGGGGTTTCCCCTTTTATTTGAATGTTTTCTGGCGAATGCCTTGCCATCACATTGTACTGTATTTTTGTACCAGGGTGGAAAAAAAATAAACCTTTTTAAACATAGGCATGCAGAGAGTGTATTGTGGTAAAGGGCATAGCTTTCTGTTCTTAAGCAGGGAGGGATATATTTTTGTTTATGTTGCAGTGGCTATTAATGTTGAATGTCCCAGCTGAAGGAGGTTTCTCCTTTTTATAGTTAAAAGACAACAGTTGGTTTTCCTTGCAATTACAGTTCAGCCATTCTTACACTGCCTATACTGTCAAGGGCAACGTAGTGCTTACTTACTGGAACTGAAAAGGAAAATAGAAGAGAGAAAAATCACCTCTCAACCTGCGGGGGACACTTTTCCTAATGCAGCCCAGGATGCTGGTGCTTCTTTGCCACATGGGTGCATTGCTGGTTCACGGTCAGGTTGTTCTCCACCTGGACTCCCATATTCTCCTGTGGGAAGCTGTTTTCCAGACTCGACCAGTGCACAGGTTATTCCTCCCCAGGTGAATGACTCTGCCTTTCCCTTCCTTCAGGTTCCTGACAACCCTCCCTGCCCATTTCTCCATCCTGTTGAGATCCTTTTGAACAGCAACACAACCATCTGGTTACCAACTACTCTTCCCCATCTGCCAGTTTGCTCAGTGGGCTGTGTCAGTTCATCCAGGTAGTTAATGAAGGTGTTACAGTACCGGCCAGGGGTGCTCCAGTAATGATGAGCCCTTTTCAGCCCAGCAGTTTTGCCAGTTTTCCGTCCACCTCACTGCCCATTTTATTCAGGTTGTACGTCATCAGTTTGTCTGTGAGGATGCTTTGCGAGACAGTGTTGAAAGCCATAGGATAACCAAAATAAACTACATCTGCTGCTCTCCCCTCATCCACCAAATGAGTCATCTAAAGCAAAAATTCCTGTCCCTAAAGCACTTGCCATAACTTCCCATAACAAACACAGAGATCATTTTCTACAGATACATTTTGAAGAGCTGTCTGAGGACATTAAGTGGGGAAAATTGTTGTATATATGATAAACCCAACTTGTCTACTGAGTCCTATTTTACTGTTCAGTAGCATTACAAATTTTACTTTCCAGACCAGCATGTCTAGTGTTTGATTTCAGACACCAAAACTCAATTGGCCACTAAAAGAGAGGGACTCAGTGGAAATAATGGGACTATTGCACATTACAATTATCCTGATCAGCTACTAAAAGTTACTTTCCGGGCTTTATCCTCTGCTTCTCTTGCAAATTGTCAAATTAATGATCAAATTGAACTCAGTAACAATTCTCAAGTTGTATCAGCCTTCAAAGTAAACCTATGTAAGTCCTAAAAGAGGATTTGTGTTTTGCAAAATTGTCCTTTCTTTCCCCCCAAGCTGTATCAGTGAATCTAATAAAAAACAGGTCCTGTCTGATGCTCATTTCATTTCTAGCCTTAGATTGACATGATTTAAAAATTCATTGCTATGGCTTTCTGTACTTGCCACCAGGGGGAGGACTCTGCGTTTTCATCTGGAATAGGATTCAACAATTAGAAGAACACATGGACAGTGGCAGGGTGCACCTCTGCAACTTTCCATGCACGGTTTTGCAGCAGCTCTGCCCTTGTCTTATCTCTGCAGTGAAATTACGGCCCATGACATGTACAGCAACTGCCCCTTCCTTGGCAAAACGTTCTCATATCAGAAGCAACATGGCCTCAAAGGAATTTTTAAAGAGTTTTTTTGTGTAGAGACATCTCTCTTCAGTGACAGATGTGGGCAGTGTGCTTCACCCTTCACATTTAAGACCATCCTCATTCAGGATTACTCTCCCTCACGTCTTGTCTCTCTTTCAGCACTTTTATGTTTTCCAGAGCTGCCACTCCAGAAGGAAGAAAATATTCTATGAGCCTTTTTCCTTTGATGTTTGGCTGCCTGCTTTCTCACTAATCCTTTCTAGCCTCTGTATGTTCAGACACGGTGAGCAGGCACAGCTTCCCCACCCTCCCTCCCACTTGCTCCTTTCTAGGCTTTGCTTCTGTCCTCTGCAGCAAGAAGGAGCTTGGCCCTTGCTGGCCTGCTCGGTGTTTAGCTGGGTCTCAGCAGAACATGACATGTGCTGCCACAGCTTGGCTGCCAGGGGCAGCTACTTAACTCTTGTAAAAGCTGTTTCACATCTCTGGATTGCAGGCTGAACTTAAACGTTTTCCTCTTTCTTACCTGTTTGGCTGTGTGCCTGGACATTTTAGTTCCTCACTCCCACTGCAGATTCTTTACATCCTTCTTTTTCATCTAGATCAGGTGATGCTGCTGGTTGGCATTTTCTCCTGTGCAGAGGGATCCATCCAGCAGTGGCTCTCCATATGTTGTGTGACTTTATGCACACAAGGAAGTCCGCAGGGCTCAGAGGAGCTGCTTGCAGGTCAGTGTTTGCTGTAGTTGTGTTTAATTACAGGCTGCAGCAGCTCAGCACTGCACAGTAACTATGGCCTCAGATTAGTTTGCCCCCATCAGCTTTGTTTCATTTGCTGCCCATCTGTGTATGACTTGCAGTAAACCTGCATACTTACATAACTCCTTCAGATGCATCCTAGAAATCCCCATGGATTCTCAGCTTCTCCTTCTGTGGTGATAACAAAACCCAAAGACACTTCAAAATTCTCAGTACAGACCCAGGGAACTGCCAGGCCAAATCAATCTCATGTAAACAAACATGCTGTCAGCTCCCTTTTTCCCAGAAACAACCCACAGAGGAAAAAAACCCAAAGTTAATTAGGGAGTGCCTGGATTGCAGCTGGCCATCTGGCTGCCTGGGAGCAGAGGTTGCTTTGTGCACCTGAGGCTGAACAGGCTTCAAGGAAGAGACTCAGGAAACCTTTCTTTTGCCATGTTTCACAGCAGGGAATAAAAGTGCAACAAGCAAGAATGCCAGCACATCCAGGGTGTCCTGTCTGTCATCTTGGCATGCTGAGTTTAGGAATACTCTGCTTCAAATGCACTTTTGTCCCCATGGCTGTCTGCCTGCCTGCCATCGTGTCCAACTGCTAATGAGCTTCATTCACTGTCCTCACTTAGAGCTCCTGTAATGAGTAGCTCTGAAGTGAGACATTATTAAACCCCTATGAATACAAGGTCATATATCCTTGGAGGTGATGAAACTTCTCTTAGCTTTTGGCCAGAGGATTTGAATTTCCATTATGCTGTGATATTTCTTTGCAGCTGACCCAGTACCGTGCCGGACTGGGTTTGCCCAATCAGGAGAATCACTTCAGGGCTATTCCTTGACAACTGTGCTATAGTGGATCAAAACTTGAGACCTGAGACTGGAGATTCAGAAAGCGCTAAAGGTGGAATTACACTGAGCAGAGCTCTACCCAGAGAGTGGGGTGAAAAGGGGAACTTCACTGCAAATTCATGCTCATTTCAAAGACAGCAAAGCCCAAAATGAATGGTTGCATCCCCCTCTCAGACAGCTGTGTAAGTTGTCTTTGGTACTGACTGGACAGGGGAGGTTGCTGCCCGGAGGGAACCAGGAAACAACCATGAAGGTCTGTCAAAATGGTGAAAGTCACTTTGTCTCAAAACTATTTGGCGTATTAACTCATTCCCACTTTCCTCCTTGAAGAAACAGGTGCTGATTTGTTAAGCAGTTAGTCAAATAAACTCAGTTTGCTTTCCCTTTCAAAGTTTGTCCAGAGTAAGGAGTGGCTGTGCAGTTCCCAGGCCTGCCATTGTCCAGGGAGCACCAGTCCTGCCAGGGCTGGTGATTCACTCTTGCAGCACCAGCCTGCTGCCACCACGTCAGCAGAAGAGGAATCTCCAGGGACAACTGCCAGCCGGCTCCTGTGGCCTGTCACAGGCACTGGGGACAGGGGCCAGCACTTGGGCGATTATCTCCAGGCTGTGAAAAATGTCATGGCACAATTTTGTGATGGCTTAATCCTTTGATTAGGGATGGAAAAAAAAAAAAAGAGAGACCCTAAAATTCTCTGTTCCTAACTATGCTGAAAGCAGGAACTGGCTGACCTGTGCTTACAGCATTCCAGGTTCAGACTCAGAGCAGTGAGAGGGCCAGTTCCACACCATCCCAGGGTGGCAGCCAACCCAGCACAGGGCACAGTGGCCCATCAGGAGGCAGGCAGGGTATGTCCTGGGCATGGGATCACCGAGTGAATGGTCGCTGCTCCCGTGTTCTGCATTCCTGTGACCAACACAGGTGTCTTCTCCTCTGCTTCCCAAGTCCCTGCTGTGATGTGAGGGATGAAGGAAAGCCAAGAGTTTTCCCCCTCTCCCATGGCTGCCACTCCAAGTCAGGGCAAGGGAGAGAAGCCCACAGAAGCAGAGAGAGGAACTGGGGCAGAGCTGAAGGGGCAGGACAGCCTGGACTGGGTTTGGCTAAGGCTGTAGGTAGCTTGTTGCTGATTAGACAAAATTTGCTGGTCTACACTCATTTTTGGGCCCTTTTGCATGTGCACAGCATGGCATAGGTAGACCTGCTGCAGAAGTATTAATTGATAAGGACTGCAGATGTTTTCCCTGCTTTCTGAGTGTGTTTCAGGTCACAACATAACATGCTGTGCATAAAAGAAGCTGCATTGGCAGCACCGTCAAATTTGGATGTCACTTCATTGTGCTGTTTCTGATATTATGAACAGTGTTCAAAATGCCATTTGTTAGGATTTTGGTACATTAGCCCCATGAAAGAGAGTATAATCTGCACACATCCTGGGGACACAGCATGGGCCATACATGCTCTTTATTCCACAGCAAAGCAAAGAAGCACCTGGGTGAGTGCTATTCAGACAAGGAGGATTTTGTTTGCTCCTTGAGGTTGGCATGTTTTACCTGGCTTCCCTGGATAACAGCTGGCAGTGAGCTGAAACCACCACTCTGGGTGCAGACTGTGGCATCCCAAACTTTGGGATACAGTTTTGTCTGTGTATGTCCAATGTTTATAGTGAGCTTAGACAAAGAATCTGTTAGACTCAGGGTCATTACTATTGTTACATCTTACAGCATCGCACATAGCAGACCATTGTCCTTGATTTAAGTGTTTTGGTGCTGCTTTTGCTTTAAGAATAAATAAATAAATAGATTGATTAATAAAAAAAATAAAACCTTTTTAGAACAGAGGAAACTAAAAAGATTAAAACTGTTTCCTTAGATCAATTGCACTGTGTGAGGATGCAGTGTCTTGAATAAAAAATGTTGAGAGAATAGTAGAGTATATGCGTTGTGCTTGATAAATGTGCTCTCAGGACTGCTGTGAGAGTGAGATAGATCCACACGTCAGAAAACAAGATAAAGCACAACATCTGCTCTTCCCTTCCACCTCCGTGGGCTTGTGGGAGTTCTTTCCTGTTCCCTCATTTCCTCATCTATAAACCTGAAATGACACAGGCTTCCCTTACTGAAAGTTGTGTAAGCAACTCATGACTGTACAATGTTAAAACCTGGAAGGGAAGTGCACTAGGAGAGCAAAAAATATTCACTCCATAAATTATAGAAACATGGCTAAACAAAGGGATAGAAAAAAAATCACTACAAATTCATCTGTCCTAATTACCTGGGTGCATCCCTTCTTTTGGTTATCCCCAACTGAGAAAGGGCTTGTATGTAATAAACACTGGCATTCAGGGATTGCAAGAAAACTGGAAAAGCCTTTGGAAATTAGGCTGAACAGTGGCTCTTGTGCTTCTGGCTGGGATTATGGCATGTCAAACCAAGTGATCACTAAGCAGATGCCCAAGTGAGCCTGAGTCACAAGTGAGCTCTTTGCATCAAAGGTGCAGGTACCTGCTCACAACCACTTGCCTTCTGCTCTGTAGGGCTGTTGGGTCACAGTGGTTCTCTGCATCGAAGGTCAGTCAGCAGGCAGATGGAAAAGCATTATCTCTGGAACTCAGACACCGGGTTGGGTAGAGTGGAAGTCAGGTTCTGGAAAAGGCAGAGATCACCTCTCCCAGAGCAACGAGAGGATTGCAAAGAGCTAGAAGGATTTTTGTAGGTGTCAAGCCTATTAGGCTGTCTTTGAAATACCTGTTGTAATGAGTGTGGGATTCTGTGATGCTGTTGATTATTTCTGGTTGCCTTTAGAAAGCTGATATCCTACTTAAGCTTAAATCAGGGCCTGGCTTACATAACAATAATTTTAGTTGTGGTTTTCATGGCAAATAAATGTTATAATTCTAGATAAGGGTAGAAAAACACTCTGATGCTGGGTAGAGTTGTCCCCCGAGCCACCTGGCAGGAGAGCTCTGGCTTGAGTAAAATGGAGAAGCTGTATGGCATCTCTTACCTGCAGTGAGGTGTTCCTCAAAGCTTCTTGGCATTTCTCCTGTGATTGTTCCTAAAATGCACACCTTGGTTACATGCTACTTATATAGCACTACCACATCAACTAGGCATCTGCCTTGGTGAAAATGTAGCTATAAAAGCAATTGTCAGACTCCATTAAAGTGGCTGACCTGTTATAAAGCTCAAGCTGGTCCAAGGGCTGGTTGACCTGCAAGCCAGTCCAAAGATTACTGAAGATCAGACGCTGAAGATCACTAGATGTACTAAAAGGTCTTATAAGTAGGCAAAACAATCCCTATCCTCTGTGGGCAGTGTCCAAACTGAGTCAAAGTGCTGCACATCAAACACGATGGCACAGTGAGGCTGAGCCGACAGGGAACAGTGCTCTGAGGGATGCAGCAGGGTGTAGAGGCATCTGCAGCCCCCACTTTTAAAGCCCTGAGGTCAAAGGTGCTCGTTGAAGACAGAAACCCTGCAAATCCAGTGCCTTCAGGTGGCTCCTGCTCTGGCATCCCCTTACAAGGAGTCTCGGTCTCTCAGAGCTGTTCAAGAACCCTGTCTTTGTGCTGAGGCACTTAAAGCCCGGCAGTGGGAAACCTCCTGCCATCTTTGCTGGCTGCTTGGGAAGCACCTCATTAGTTACGTCAGAGATACATTTAAAATGCCCCTTATTCTGCTCTCTTTGTCCAGGGGATTATCTCTGAAAGCTGTTTCGGTTTCCCAGCAAGGAATAGACCGCAGTCAGGTCTCTGATTTCAATTTGGGGTCTGGAGGACTTTAAACCCAAGAGGGGGTGCTGCAACTTCTTCGCCAGACCTTCACGCAAACAACACAGATCGCAGTCAACGCCTCATTTTTCTGCCTTCTCACCAGCTCAGATGTGGTTCCTGATGCCCCAGCCATCACTGAGCTTCGGAGTTAACAGTTCTATCGGTGAGAATCCCAGGCCGTGCGGAAAGCGCGACGAGGATGGCAACTTAGGGTGGGCTCACGCGGGATGCGCTCCCGGCCACCGGGGCTTTGGGAACGGCCTCAGGTGATTCACACCCGCGGGAGCGGACGGCGAGCACCTTGGTCGGGACCACCGTGGGGCTAGGGCAGCCTGTCTCTCTGTCTATCTGTCTGTGCGGCGGCCGCCCCTCGGAGCGGGCAGGGCGAGGTGCCCCGACCGCCGCTCCCACCCGTGGCCGCCCCCGCCCCGCCGCGCTCCGCCCCCGGGGCCGCCCCAGGTACGGGCAGAGGGGCGGCTCCGCCACGCGAGCAGCGCCCGCGGGACCCGCACGGCTCGGCACGGCTCGGCACGGCTCGGCTCGGCTCTGTTCAGCTCGGCTCGGCTCGGCTCGGCTCGGCTCAAGCGCTCCTCCACCCCGCAGGTAAGAGCCGCGGCCCCGCGGGCGGGGGCTCCTCCCGCGCCGTCGGGGCGCTGCCTTCCCCTCGAAAGTACCGCGGCGGGGACTCGCCGCGTCTCACACCGCCCTCGCCGGGACCCCAAAAATCTCCTGCCGCCCTCCTCGCCTCGCCGGGGCCGTCCCTGGGCAGGGGGTGCCCGCGGTGCCGGGGGGTGCGCGCCCGCTCCGCGCCCCCGAGGTGCGGCGTGAGGGGCAGCCCCCGAGAGCGGCGGGGCGCAGAGGGCGACAGCAGCCCCGTCTCTGAAATAAACATTTCCCAGCAGTGCGAGGCGATAGAATAGACCTTTATCTTTAAAACACCCGGAGCACGGGGCGGGGGAGGCCGGAGAGCGGGGCCTTCCCGGCTGTTCTCCAGAGCCCTCCCCGAGCTGCTCTTCGGCCCGACGGGGGGAGGACCGGACCTGTGTGCCCCCCCCTCTGCCCTATAGCGCTGGGCAGTGAGGCCATGGCAGGGAGCCAAACGGAGCAATCTTGCTAGTTTAATTAATAAAAATTCTCCAGTTCATCCTGTACAAATCACGCCTATTATTTTGCCATACTTTCTGAGACTACACGTTGATTTTTCCCAGTGTTTTCCCCTTGCTCCCAGCAGTGTCACCGACCGTGCTGTGGGACTGCGTGGCAGTGTCACCAGCACCAGGACGAGTGGTTCCACCTTTTTGCTTCCCAAGGCTCTGCCTTCACACTGTCCTTTCCTCCTTCCAAGCACGACCTGTTGTGTGCCTGTGCAGTGCATCAGGTTGATCTGACCTAAATTAAGTCTAATCTGTCAAAAAAAAGAAAAAGCGGGGGTTAATATTAACTTGGATTTTCCCTTGCCCTGAGGCAAATATAAGAATGTGGCCTCAGAACACATGTTTTTGTGCAATTCTTTGGTGGCAAATCTGGTTTCAACCTCTCCTGCTGTTTCCCATTGCTTATTCCTGATCCAGTGCTGCACTCTCAGTTGCGCAAGTAACAGTCTGTGGAGCTTCACAGTAGCCTGGATTAGCTCTGGGTTCAGTAAAACATCCTCTTATAAATGTGGGTTTTTTTCCCCTCACAAGGTAAAAATGTCACTGGAACTATAATTTTGATCTGTGTAAATGTACCCGTGGGAGAACTGGTACTGGTTTATAGTGGGTACAAGGTTGAATCCGTACACTGCTGTATGGAAGTGTACAACTAAAAGGCTTTTATTTCCAGTTATTTGTGCTTGCTATCTTGGAAGTGGTTGCATGTGCATTTACTGAGACTTTGGTATGATCACTGCCTTCAGGACAGTTTTATCAGAACAACTTACAATGTGAGTCAAAAGAGAGCACAAACCTACCTTTAAATTAAGCTTCCTTTGCAATTTTGACAAAAATCCTGCTGTCCCCTTTGCAGATCTGATACATTTTTGGGTAACAACTTGAGAACCCTTACTAGCTTTAGGTTTTAATAGCAGGAGTTCTTGCTACATCTAGGTGTAGCAAAAGAATACATTTAGTATTCGTTAACATGATAGTTGTTGTCATGTAATAGTCTTGTTAGCTGACCTCTATGTGGTTCAGAGGTAGTTTTTCCTACCTTCTTTTTATTTTGTTGCAGCTCCAGATTAAAATGGGCAGGTCTCAGCATCACATTTCAGGGTCTTGGATCATGCTGGCTGGTTGTAGTTCCAGGGAAGGGCACTCATGTCCACTTGGCCCTCCCCAGCAGGTCCATGTCTGTTCTTTGTTACTGGGTTGGCTGAGGAAGTAACGTTTTTTGAGGCAGTTCTCTGTGGCTAACATTGATAAATGTCCTGAACTGGTCATTTCAGGTATGTTTTTTGCTGTAAAATGTATCTCGTGCTTCAAATTCAGCCTGTTTAGTGAGCTCCTGGAAATGTGTGCTTGGCTTAGTGCAGTGCAGTAGTGTTTGATATTTGATATAGGCAATAAGATTTATGTTTGGAAGTATTAGCTAATTAAAACATAGGAAGTGTGAGGGTGCTTGTTGTAATCCCAGTTAACAGGTGGCTTACTTTGCAGCACAGAGAACATCATAGCATGGAGAAGTGAATTAACTTATTCATCACAGGTTTTCTGCTTGGAAGAGAAGAATAAAAAGCAGAAAATTAAACTTCAGCACTGCAGAGGCATCCTGAGCTGGCCCTGTCTCTGTGTGGGTCTGGTTTACTGGTGGTTTCTACAGGACAATAGCAGTCTCTGGTCTCCTGATTTGGTTAGGACAGCAGCTTGCTTTAACCTGTAAGTGAAAGGTTTTAGACCCAGTGATGCAGAAAAATCTGTAGTGCTGTCTCTTGTGTACTGGTAGAGGGCTGTCTCCCTGAATCTGCAGATGCCCTCACTCTAGTTCCAGAAAGGATGAGTTCCATCACGTACATGAACTTTCCTTGTCTTCCACCACTGTGGGAGATCATGGCTTTCTCCATGCAGGGCTGTATCCCAGTGCAGAACGTAGCTATGCCTTGCCTTCCAGCTGGGGAGGGATCAACAGGGACTTGCGTGTGTCTTGTAGCAGAGCTGGTACAGATTCGTCTGGTGTGTTGCTCAGAGTTCTTTTAGATCACTGTCAGTGTGTTCAGTGATACGCTGGGAAGTACTGCACTACTGCCAGTTCCTTCCTGGAGAAACCAAGGCAGAGCTGTGAGGCTGGAGAGCCCATGAGAAGGGGACTGAACAAAGTCTGTTGTCTAGGCCATCGGTGCAATGTTGGTGCCAGGAAGGAAAGGCTTTACTGGTTTTGTAACAGCAATCAGCCTGGCCAGTGTGTGCTGTTCTCTGGGACACGGCTGGGTTTGGGGTCAGCCTCAGCTGCTGGATCTGCTGGCCTAGAAATTGGCTGGCTCCTGGGGTTCCAGAATTCAATGGAATGTTCAGGGAATTGCGGAAATCTCTGCATCCGCTCTTTAGGGCATAAGGAGGATATAAATCCCCTGTTCTGTGCATCCTTTGGAGAGCGCTGAGCTGGGCTCAGTTAGTGGCTCCCCTCTACAAGGGGAGATTTTTTTACTGTTGAATATTTTTTCTCTCTGTTTTCAGGAGTAGTGTGTTTGCCAACAGGCATGGAACCACGTGATGATAAAAGAGTCACAAACACTCAAGGAAGAGAGTAAAAAAGTGGGAACTTCTATTTCTTTACAATTTTTTCACCATTGTAAAATTAGAGTGACTAATTCCTCCTTCCTGAGAGTTTTGTTGTGGGTCTAAACTGGACTTTGAGGATGTGGAACACTGTGCAGGAAGTGGGAGAGGCTTGGCTTCAGACACAGACATTTGGCTAGAGGAAATCTTTCTAACAACAGTCCCAGACTGCAGCTGAACTAAACGTAGTTGCACAGTTAGAGAGTTGATGGCAAAAGGGTGTTACCTGCTGGTTCTTGACTCTTGTTCCATACCAAGAAAGTTCTTGAAACATTTTTAAAGCTCTTTTTAAAGCCTGTGTTCCCAAATCTAAATAGGTAATAATAATAAATAACCATTGCTTAGAGGTTTTTATCCCTCAGTTGTGATGCATATATTGAACTTATTTATGGCATGTAAATTCCAGAGTAAATCCACTACAGGCATCTTCTTGTAAAGACTCCTCGAGTCATTAATAAAGGGATTTTACTTTTTGCTGTCAAGATGAAAAGTTCACATTTTTAAGTAGGAAACATAGACTTTCTGAGTACAGAGTTGAATTATTTTTGTTCTGGATCTATCAGTAGAGTTATTTGGACCCTGAAATCGAGTTCTGGACAGTGCTGAAGTGTGAGCCGGAGGCTGTCACAGGGAGCAGCTGTTGCAGAGGGCAGGGATGTGAGAACAGGAGGAAACGTAACTGATACCAAAAAATGTGCAATACTTTGGGCAAGAGCAATGTGCAGCCTTGTTGCCAAGTGAGGTGATTGTCAGTTGTGCAGGTCATGAGGAAGGATCTGCCTTTGATCCAAATTCTCACCTGGAATAGGTGGCTGCAGCTTGTTATTTACATAAGGTCCGAGTTTGCCCACGGGTTTTGGCAGTGTCCACAAGGCAAGATAGCGTAAGTCAGGATGACAAACTGTGGTGTGCGCTGGGTTGCTGGAGAGGAAGTGCACCAGAGACAAAGCTGGCCTTTAGATTGCATTAGCCATGAAAAAGATGACTAAATTCTGTTGTGTTTTCTGCTCTAAATCCGGAATGACTATTACTTACTACAGGCAGTTATGTGTGTGCAGATGTGCTGTAAGTTGCAGACATTTCCATGGCCTCTTGCAGTTGCCTTTGCAGCTTGGTAGACTGTGATCCAGGCTTTGAGCAGAACACCAGTGTTTAGGGATGTGTTTCAGCTGGTCCTTGATTCCATCTGCTTTGCTGCCTTTCTGCAGCAAACATGTGCTGATTCCTTGCTGAGGTTTTCCATCCACTCATAAGATAGTTCCGGAACTTGTATTTTAGCTTAATCAAGGTAATCTCCCTTTAATAAACTTTAAACTGATGGCTCCCAATATCTGCTGCTTTCTTAATATCTGTCACTAACTCAAGCACTATTTCTGTTCTCTTTGTACACTACAGGACTTTCCTCTTTGCCTTCTGTGCAGGAAGCTCAGACCTTACACAGCAGCGTGTTCCCAGCCTGTTAGTCTCCGACCTGATATTCTCATTATCCACCTTTATCATAAACATTGTAATCCTTTTGCTTCTGCATCACAGGTTCAACAGCGTGACCACTCTCTTGACTCATATACTCACAGCAAAGCCTTCATCTGTCTCATGGATTATAGATCTAAATTGGTAACTATCTCTTGCTTGCAATATTTGTTAGAAGTTTTGTTAATTGCTCACACTCTGTTTTCTGCTTCTGATCAATCTCTCTTGTAGTACAGCATTTGTATAAGACTCCATAAGGTCACGGCCTTATTTCCTTTATGAGCTTTATTCTTAGGACAGCACTTGTTGGCTGTAAAAACTTTCCATTGCTTGATAGAAATCTGATTCAGAATTTAATTTCTGAAAAAGAAAATGAAAAATATTTATTTTTCCAATGACAGAGCACATAAAGGAGTGAGTTTTTATGATAGAAAATTGACATAGATGTGTAATTTTTGAACTAGAATATTTTTAATTTAGATGCACTTTTTAAGACTCTTTTTGGGGAATAAACCCCTGTAAGGTATTAACTCTTTCAAAAAGAATCACACTGCGTGGTAGTAATGTCTCTCATGTGTTACTGTTAAACTGTAAATATTAAGGATTAAGAAATATTTTGATTTATCTACCTTATTTGTTGCTTCTCTACCACATAACTTACAGAATACTTTCCATGGTCTTTTAGTGTATTCAGAATTGTCTACAATGCTGCTGTCCTGTATTTCTGTAAGGGCCTTGGCCCGTGTGTGATCTATTTGACTAGCACAATGCATGTGGGGTTTTTTTTAAACTTTGACCTTTACTTAGGCTCATTATTTCTGCTATACCAAATGAGTGTGTCTGGTAATCTCTTTTCTTCCTTCCACACTCCTCAGTGCCTATGGATAGCCAGGAGTCCGGCAGGTACAGCTGTGTTGGTGACTGTGCCCCTTCTCTTGCTGCCTGCTGTCACCATTTATTCCTTCTAGACTGATAGACATCAGCTTCTTTCTTAGATTTTTCTCTCTTGGCTGATCTCAAGCACTGGAAGTCGGGAATAGTACTGTGGAAGTAGGAAAAAAGAAGTCTGAACTCTGATATAAAAGGAATGGTTTAACAGTGATAGCTCTGTGAAAAAAATGTCAGGAGAAACAGCAGAGGCTCAGTTGCTGAAAACACAGACATGCACCCACAGCAAACGAGGCTAGACCCAGCCTGGAGCAGCTGTCATAAGATCTTGGGCTCTCAGAAATACAGAGGGGTGGTTTCACTCCATCCTCTCATCTGCCTAAACAAGGAAATGTGTCTGTGCTGGGTGGATGATGATGGATCACCTAAACAGTCGCATTTAAATTATTGCTGGTCCTGCATAACACAAAAGATATGTAGGAAATTTCAGTTTGGGCTTTAAAAAGGAGGTGGTGATGTATTAAAAGATGTTTTTACTGCTAGAAATGCCCAGAAGTTGTAATACACAGAATACACAGGTTCATAGCAAGTTGAATTTGCAAGTATGTCTTAGTGTGTAGTTTGAAGCACAAGTTGCATCATTGTGACCGTGTTTCATGGTCAACTGGAGTGGCTGACAGCAGACAAAGAGACTCTTTTCCAAACTCAGACTTCTTTCTTACAATGTTGTGAGAGAGAATGAGATGTGGAAATGGCCATGCCTGTGAACACAGCAATGTGGTTGCCAGTAAAGAGATGTACAACTTCCAAGGTAATGATTGGATTTCTTGTTTCTTGTCTGTGAGAGGATAAAGAAGAACAGTCTTCCATCAGTTTGTAGGCAAAACCATAAGGGCTGGCAACACCTGAAGTCAACCTTGGCTTTTATTTTTTTTCTGGAAATGAATGGAGAGATACAGCAGTTGATTTCTAGCCAACACTTCAGGCAGTTCATGTCTTTTTCTGAAGTTGACTGTGGGTACTAAATACTGCAGAACAGGGGTGTCAGTGACCTCTTCCAGTGATTCCCAAGAGCAGTAACACTGTGATGTTTGGTGTTTCACTACAAACTATTTTGATTCTTCACCACAATGTTGGTCACAAATTGAAGAGCACAGCTGTGTGACTGCATCTATATGACACATTTCAGTGAGCACTGAGAACAGCAAAGGCTGGTTTCCCATGGAAGTGTCTTAGGGCTTTTTTCTTTTAAACTTCATTAGACCAAAATAGAAACTAAATGCAGGAGAGCCACCTTGACCGAGGAACATATTCTTTGGTGGCTAATAAGCTCTGATTAAGATTTTATTGCTTTAGAGCATTTGCAGCATCCTGCTCTTATGTGGTTTCTCTGTGTAATAAAAGATGAGCTCACACTGCAGGCTTTTTCCTCAATAGGGAAATAATAAGGTATCTCATAGCTACGTAACTGCCAATTCTCACAAAACTGGTTGGAAGTGGATGTGTTGAGACCTTGCCCCCATTGCTAAAGCACAAGGGGGAAAGAAAGGTTGTCAATTTTAGTATGCTCTTAACTACAAAGAAGTGGGCTAGCATGGCAAAGAACTAAATGATGCAAGGTCTCATACTGGAGTGTCCTCAAGGACAATCTGAGTGGCAGCTTTTTCCTCTCCCCTGTAATGGGTTTTATGGAATGTAGCTAAATCTTTCCTGTACAGGTATTTTATTGAGTATTATTCTGAGGCAGTCAAAATGGCAACATTCACAAGCCCCTTTGCCCTCTGTGTGCCCGTTGTGTTTGACTTGGTCTTCTGTAAGCGAGGGTGTGAACCAGCAGAGATGCTGCTCCATGTGGAGTCATCCTAAATGAACAGTGTATGTCGCTGTGTACCCAGGGAGCAGGGGATTGCACTGCCGGCTAAAGGGCCTTTGATCAAGGAGGGAATACAACCCTCTGGGAGCTGTGGCTGTGAGAAGTGTTTGGGTGATTTGGAGAGGAGCTGCCCCACCTCGGCGTGTTGCCGCTGCTGCTGCAGAACCAGAGGATGCTCCAGGTGCGGAGGGCCCGCAGGAGACGCGATCCCATGGACCTTTCTCTCAGTAGCATAGCAACTGCCAGGGCTTCCCGCTGCGCCGTCCCCTCTGCTGGGGCAGGAGCTGAACCGGCTTGACAAACAGCCCTGCAAAACAGAAGTTGTAGGAGGAGTTATTTTTAACTGGGATCTCTCTGTGCTCCGAACCAGCGCTCTGCGAGGTCCTCAGGACTGGCATGAGTAGGGAGTGTTGGAGCAGGAGGGAGACAATAGGTGGGGAGGAGGACCGGGAGCGGGAGAAAGCTCTGGCTGCAGGATGGAGCACGGATTCAGGGGCAGCCCAAGCGCTGGTGGAGCACAGCTTTAAGTAGTGACCTGCCGTCGGAGGAGCAATCAGAAATTAGTACTACAGTCCTTTGAGTTTCACTCTATTGACCGGGGGGCGGGGGAAAGGGAGAAGTCACATTTAAGCAAGGGGATGGGATTTTCTTTGAAATCGTCGTGGTCTGACTCTGCCTGTGGTGGCTGAGGGCGCTGACCCACAGCATCTCCAGCGCAGGCCAGCGAGGGCTGTGCTTCTATGACAACAGCCCCGCGCTCCCTGCAAGTATCATTTGATCTTGTTTTCTGTGTTGTGCTCCTAACAAAGCTGCTCTAGCTGGCCGCGTTCTGTAATTGCTTTCTTGACTGAGATCTGAAAGTCACATTCTCAGCCAGGTGCACTTCTGCTCAGAGCAATCCAGGGGGGTCAATAGAAGCAGCAGCACTTCACTTATAAGTATCAGCTTGGAGGGTGCGGGTGGGTTCTATGACAGCAGGGGTAGAAAGAAGACACTGATTCCTGTATGATTAGTGGAATACTTCTTTGTTAAAGGTCTGCCTCGGAATCTTTAAATGACCAGCCTTCAAGTGATGAGGGCTCCTCATTTTTTCAAGCTTCTGTGAGTGGAATGGAGAAGCAGAGATTTAATTTTTTTTTCATCTTCTTTAGCAAGTGCACAAGTGTTCTCAGTGGCATTTGTAGAAATTGTAATGTGTATGGGGAAGATAAATTACTCAAATATACAACTTCTTACTGTCTTCCAGCTTGGTGATGGTACAAATCAACTAATCACCTGGTTCATAATTTGTGCAGTTGAGATTTCTGAGATTAAGGAGGCAGTGAGTGCATTGGCCTCAGTGTGTGTGTGGAGGTTGGTCAGATGTTGAATTCTTAATTTTAGAAATTCCCGTTATGAACACAACACATGGGTAGAAGAGCTGTTTTCTGATACACTGATGAGAAGAAAATTTATTCTTGTGTTTTCTGGAGTGCTTGCAGAAGACTCTGTAATCTGACTGAATAGTAGCTGAAGTTCAGAAAAGAGTGTATCAGAATTGTGTTGTATCCTGCAGAGAAACACTTGTGGGAAGATTTTATTGCATTCAGTGCAGCTGTTCACTGTTGAGCTACTGATAAATTTCTTCAGAAACTAGTCCTTGTTAATGCAATATGTGAATGAAATGTCTGCTGCACCAGCCCTTCTCTGTGTGAGAAAGTTGCATGTGTTTAATCAGAGATAAACCATCCTGCATATTGTACTGAACTTTAAACTGGGTTGGTTTTGGTTTGGTTCCCCTCTGTGGGGGATTTAAGTTAAATTGTCATCCCTATTTAAATTGCCTTTGGACAGCATTTTTGTTTAGAGCTGTTTAACTACAGTGTATTTTGAACTGTTTGTTTTGGGGGTTTTGAGTTTTTGGGGTTTTTTTCCAATGAATGAGTGAAGCCCTGTGTGCAAGTGAGACTTGGTAAGAAGGAAAGTATTTGGGCACATGGTGAGAGTAGACATCGAAGGGAGTTCTGTTCCCAAAGGTTCCTGTGAAGCTGAGTTGAGGGGAAAATTAGCTCCTTTCCTTGGATGTAGGGGAAAGATGAGTCTCTGCTCTCCGCCCAGCGCTTCTGCCACTGCACTCAAGTAGCACAGGTCCCAGTTTGGATGAGGAGCTGCTGCTCAGCCCTGTGCTGTCATTGCCCCAGTTTGCCAACCCTGTACCTCGTTGTAAGGAGCCAGGACCTTCGCTTGTTTGATGTGGGGTAGAAAGAGCATGAGAGATTAAAAGTGTGGCATATCTGCTAAAAGGTAAAGTTTCCTTTTCTGCTCTGCAGTCATTTGGTCTGTGTAGTTGTGTCCTGCTCTGTACTGTCATGGGTTTCTGATGAGATGAAAAGTCAGGGCCTTGCCTTCTGCCACGAGGTGTCTGAGCTGCATTCATTAAAGCAGACAGGGCTGCTCAGTGAGTCTTGATATTTCAGATTCTGATGTTGGTTTTGGGTTTCTGAATCCACTTCAGGGTCACAAGGGAAGCAGGGATCTCTGAGGCTGCGTCTTCCCCCATCCCCACCCCACTAATGTCTGCTACTCTCACAACCACATAATAAAAAGGGATAATTTATCCATTCCAAATGCTGCCTGCAGCCACACTGAGCCCTCATATTTTATGCAGGTGCTGTTTATTTCAATTGCAGTCTTGATATTAGGTAGGTGTTGGATAGATTCAAATTCTTCAGCTGAAATTCTTGGTGTTTCATCTTATCCTGTTGCCTTTTTTTTGGCTTTTGTGAATGTTGAGGACAGAACTTTTCTAAGGATAAAATGGTGGTGGTCCATGTGCCAGAAGTGCAGATTTTCCTCAGAAGTCGTCAAAGGAGTTATTTAGGTTTATTTACCTTGGAGGCTGCTTGATGAATTCCACAGTTGGCTGCCCTGTCAAAGATTTTAGTTCTTGGTTGCAGTACTGCAGTTTATTGGAGCAACAGCAGTGGCACCCTGCCACAGGAGTAAAGAATGCTGTTTCCCCTCGAGTATTTGAACAATCTGCAATAGCCATCTGTTACTCTGTTAAACACAAAGCAGTGCAACAGGTGTGTTTCTTGGGTTTGGGAATCTTAGCAGTACGAGTGAATAATAGAAATTTAAAGCCAGGATTTGAAAAAAAGATTTCCAAGTGTGTTCTTCTTTATTCAGTAGATATAGTGGTTATGACATTAGAAAGAAGTGATAACCTAAACATATGGTATGCAGTTGAGGAAAATAAATGCTGAACTGCTCTTAAATCCATTGTTTTTCCATGTTTGTCATTTTCTTAGATGGCTTCAGTAACAGATGCCAGATACAGGCAGAAAGATACTTCAGACCAAAATTTTGATTACATGTTCAAGCTCCTGATCATTGGCAACAGCAGCGTGGGTAAAACATCCTTCCTCTTCAGATATGCCGATGACACTTTCACACCAGCCTTCGTTAGCACAGTAGGAATTGACTTCAAAGTGAAAACAGTTTACAGGAATGACAAGCGGGTGAAACTGCAGATTTGGGTAAGTGCCAGCGTTTTCAAAAATTGTTTATATTAATCACAGCAAAGATACCATAGTGGAAAACAGCTTGTTTGGAAGCAGACTTTTGTGTTGCTGTAGATTCTGACTGTTCCTGAGTTCTGTGTGGCTGTGTCTTTGCAGCCCTGCAGCGAGCTGGGTGAGTCCTGTGTTGCTGCCTTGCTCAGTTGGTCAAAACCCTTGTGTGGTTTTAAGCAGCTGCTCTACCATCTCAAGAGTCGTGTTATGTTAAACTGCAACAAGCCCTAAGCAGGTCTGGAACCCTTTAGTAAGTGGGTTTTTGAGTGAGCAGAATTTCAGTGAGCGAACTCTACACATAACTCCTACCATTGGTTTATGTCCTCTGCATAAAATACTTGTATCTTCCTGCAACTCCTGTACCTGCTGAGCAGCACCAAGCGTTTCTACCCAAATCCTGCCCCAGCTAAGAGCTTAGTCTTCTAATTGATGTAGATACACTGGAGTTATAATTAATCTTCCATAATTATATTTAAATGTAAAATTATAATGATCACATCTGGTTTCTTTTATTTATTGTGTTGATCTCAAATAGTCACAATAAGTAGAGTGTAAAATGAGGATTTTTTTTTCCTTTTAACTACAATTGTGTGATTCCTTTTATTTCTGGGTTGCTGGGTACAAGGTACAGCAAATTATTTAATAAAAGATCCTTCTCATGTTGTAAAACCCTGACATTGAAACTAATGTAGATAACCTGGCATGAAACTGTTTGATTTAATTTAGAGTTTAGGTAGTAAAAATGTTTATTCTTAAGGCCCTCTGAGCAACTAAAGCTGCTTTTCATCCAGTTGGTCTTTCTTAATTTTGGAACATGAAATTTTCTGATAAGTTGTGTAAAAGCAAGACAGAAAGCAGCATAAAATATTTGAGTTTTTTTCCAAAGATACTGGAATTAAAGTGAATTAAGCAATAATCTTAATTAAATCTGTTTGAAGGCTATTGGGGGGGGAAATGGCTTTAATAATAACCTTAAACT
Source organism: Acropternis orthonyx (assembly GCA_035583155.1). Lineage (NCBI taxonomy): Eukaryota > Metazoa > Chordata > Aves > Passeriformes > Rhinocryptidae > Acropternis > Acropternis orthonyx. Next base: position 5,955,022 of record JAWWEU010000005.1, read on the forward strand.
TCTTATGAAAAGAGATGTCAGGTGGTTTCCTCAGAGGGTGCTATCTATAGGACCTGTAATGTTGGAGTTACCAACAACACTGTTGATTTAACATTTATTTTTAATAAAAGGTTCATCTAAGTGTGTGACAGTTTCCACAGTAACTCGTGTTCTGTTCTTCTCTCTTTCTGTGCCCATTGCACGGAGCCCTTATGTGAGTTATGAGTCAGGGACCTTGGCAAATACACCACTGTGTACCTCTATAAACACCACAGTATTTGAACTTGGTTATCTCCTGCCTCTCCGGAGATTATACCTTTAATTTCATTGTGTTCTTCAGGGTACATGTAGTAATAGTGGGGTCCTGGCTGTAGGAAGGAAGAGGCTTTTTTTACCAACCTGTCTTCCAATTACTTTTTAAAGTGATTTACAGCTGCTGTTGAGCTTCTGAGTGTGGGACTCCGTGGCTCCAGAGAACACTTTTCTTTGACCTACGGTTTTCCAGTTATGTTGACTTTTTACAATTATGCTCCTCCTGAGGCTGATGTTAAGCCAGGTTTAATGTGAAGCCAAGTCAAAAGGGAGAAGGTGCAAGTGCTTAATTTAACAACTTCAAATGTCTTTACGGAATCCAGAGGGAGGCACTTTTAGGAACCTCTGACGCTCTCTTCTCTGCAGAGCCAGGTCTCTCTGAGTTCATGGGTGCTTGTGGAGCTCTTGAGTGTGCCCAGCTGGGGCACACTGGAGGTGCTCAAGGGCTGTGCCAAACGAGCTTGGTTTGTGTTCTGCAAACCTCAGGGTGAGGGGGAAGGTCCTGCTGCTGTGCTGTGAGCCAGAGGGATCAGTGGGACTTTCTACTCTGACTTTTGCCTGTGTGGAACAGAAGAGCAGGGTATTTGGGTGCAGGACTCCAGCTACAAACAGTTCCTTGGGTTTTCTTCAGGCTGAGAGAAATAAGTGCCAAACAGCTGCATGTAAAGCCTGGCAGCTGTGTCAGGAAATGTCTCTGCCTGTCTGGAGGTTTTGCATCTCCAGCAGATACTGATGAGCATTTTAAAGCCAGAAGTCCAGCATTTGTGTTGGTGCTGGGCTTGAGGAAGTCTGTATTTTGTGAATCAGGATTTGACAAGCTGTCAAATGTAATGATGAAAAAAGAGTGCTCCTCCGTTTAATTTTGATGTCATTAGTGGGCCTCTTGCTTTGTTGGCATTAATGCCTTAATTGCCCAAATTGATATTTTAATAAGAGCCCTATCAGTTGCGCCAGTGGCCAGGCAGGCTGGGAAACAATCTGCTTTGAAAAGACTTGAAAGGAATATCTCTTTAGCTTGAGAGGAATGGCACATAGCAAAGACATTCATGATGTTTTTAAGGTAGAATGACAGTGCTGCTGCTAGAGAGCAAAACAGTAAAATGGTCCAGAGAGGGTGTACATGAAATAATGCTTTGCAGACTTTTTTAGTTTTCTCTCTTCCTTTAAACAGCTCCAAGATGAGTTGACTGTGTTTTAAATTCAAAATATTTTCTGACTTGTTTGGAACTGGTGATGCTGTATAAATTACCTTTGCTGAGAAGGTTCATGTTGTAGTTGGCTAAGATTTTATAAATAAATATCCAATTTAAAACATTATTTACATAAATATATTAACATACTATATAGATGCTCTAATATTGATGTAAATTATTGGATTAGATTTTTTTTATGCCATTGCCACCTGTAATAATACTTTCATATAGAGTATTTTCCTTATGATCAATTTGTAAGGATTCAATTTATAATACCTCTCTGCATTTGGGGTGTGCATGTAGGTTATTTCTTTCTTGGCCAACAGTTTTGTATTCCCAGAGTGGCTAATTACTGATTACTGAAGGAAAGGTATTCTATTTTCAGCTAGGTATGGGTTTTATTATAAATAAACCTCAAAGGTAGCATTATTATATTCTTAGCAAATGCAAACAGTTAATACTTTAAGCAGAGTTCAGGTTGCCTAGCAGCTAGAGAGGGCCACTTTGTCCAGCTCCAGATGGAAGCAGGGTGAATGAATAAAAGTGATTTCACTTTTAGGTGAGAGCAAGGTGAGATTTCTTTTTCTTTTTTCCCTCTTCTTATTCTACTGGTGGTGAGTAATAATGGTGGTAAAAATGACAGCAGAACTCGTGAGCAGCGCAGCACTGAGGTTAAACGCTGAGGGGCAAACTCTGGTCCTTTGTGCTGGCCCAGTCAGTGTTAATTACACAAGCTCTTTGCATGGTAACATAAATTAAAATTAACTGATGGAAAATCCTTGGCAGTGTTCAGCCCCAAACACTGGCACACCACAACATACATGCTTTGTGTGAGGTGTTTGCTTGCACTTCCATTACACTTTTGTACAGCCCCCTGCGCAGGGGACTCTCATTTCTGTTGCACCTACTACACATAACCACTTACGTGATTAATAATAAACAGAACCAAATTCAGGGTTTGGCACTTGAAACTACTTTCAACCCCCCTTGAAAAGGCAAATAGGTTTTAATTTAACTTCAGGTTAGAAGGCAAAAAGGATCTGGTGTTCAGACAGAGGCACCATGTTTAGACTGCAGTATGATTTTTCTTTGAAGGTGCTGCTTGTCAAAATTAAACTGCCAGGATGAAGGTTTTTCCTTCCCATTAACAAAAATGTTTCCATGTCTTAACTGCCGAAAGATGCTGGGGTGTGAGATTAGCTGTAGTGGATGTCTGGGACACGTGTTACAGCTCTCAGGCACAGCTGGGGAGAGGGTACAAAGCAACATTGCTCTGGGGGTTTTTTTTGATCTTTAAGAACAGAAATATGACAACTGCTAATTATATTGAGTGGCAGTTACCATTACAAAACAGTAAAGTGTAAACCAAAATAAACCCCATGCTGTGTAGCTGTCCAGAAGGCAAATATGCAGTGTTTTTAAGAGCTTTTTGAATCAGTTGTCTCATGGATGACAGGATATTACTGAGCAGCTCATCTCACACGGAGGCATTCAAAAAAGTAACACTGGTAACTGAGTTTTTATTGGTTTTGTGGTGTTTTTTTTCACTTACAGGAGGTAAAATTAGAACACCATCATATTTGATTGTAAATTTTAATGGTAATTGCACACTTAACCAAAAGATAATTTTGCATTTCAGATGAGAGAATCATCTATTCCCCAGGCATCCCATTCCCATCATGGTTGTGCTGAGTTCCTTGTAAGCACTGACTTTAAGCTTGAATGCTTGCACAAAACGTGTTTCTAAAAAAAGAGATAATAAGGTTCTGTAATTTAGTGTACGGATGCAATAGGAATTGATGTCTGAAGATCTAACAGGCCTGATTCTGCTCAGTAGATTCACAGCTGTTGTGAAATTCTCTGATTTGCTTTTTGGACAGAAAACTAAAATGGAGAAATTCATGAGAGTGAAAAGAACAGGTTGATCCCTTGTAAGAGAGTCAAGAATTACATTGTATTTGCAGCATTAAGGACTTACTGGGTCCCAGGAATGGGAATCAGTGTGGGTGAGTGGACATAAAGCACTGCTTTTGCTGCTAAAACACAATGCAGAATATTTGAACGGAGAAGAGATGCAGTAACAGTGCCTGTAATTCAATTCCAAGGTCCTGGTTACATCTCAAGTAATAATACTGCTGCTTTGAGAAGAACTTGGGGCTCGTGGCACTCTGAATGGGCTTTAAGATTAGAGCTGTAAGAGTGATACAAGGGAGAGAAATGAAAACATAAAAAATGAGACCCTGAGTGGTTACTTATCCCTCTCACTATTGAATTTATTCAACAGCCTAGGCTTGCTGAGCCAGGCATTGCTGTGTTTGCAATTACACAGTTGACATGGAGGGTTTATTTCTGTTTATAGTTAATCACCTCAATCCCATTGTTATCTCATTATAACTCTGCATTACAGTGATGGCCAAATTCAACTTCAGTCTGAGCTCTGTTACCACTGCAGTTATTCCTGCTGACAGTACTGGATTTACTCCCACTGCAAGGTGGAGTATCTCTTTTTGTGCTCTATCTCTGAGAAGTTACTGCACATATGGAGCATTTGCCCTTGTTTTGTGCATTTCAGCAAAGTGAGAAAAGTTACAAAACTGCATTTAGAGGTGCCAGGCTGTATCCAGGAGCAGAGTGGAGTGTGTTTATGTTAGCTGATAAAGAGCTGTTGGTGGTTCAAAGGTTTGGACCTTTTCTAGAGAAAATGGGCCAATGTTAACGGTGTGTCCAGTAGAGGAAAATCTGTATGTGGGAAATTTCAAGGGCAATTACTCAGCTGCTGTAGTAAGGCAGTTAAGCTTTGCGAGGACAAATGGGTTGATGGCCTCCTGATATTTTGCATTTTATTTTTTTTTTACCCCTAATTCAGAATAGATATTTTGTAATCATTTTACTCATGTGCCTCAAAAAGTTATCCTATTGTCCTTGTCTCATCAGAATCACCCTTATTATGATTTTCTTTCACAGTGTTATCTGCTGCATAATGACTAGGTATACCTATATGTAGTTGGTTACACTGTGATCAGTTATGAGATAACGCAGTGGGTGGAATTTATGAGTTCTCATAGTATTTGTCTCGTGTGAACACGTACTTAAACTGTGTCACATTTGGTCAAAAGAGACTGTGGAGCTTATTCACATTTATAACTTTCATGCATTGTGTTGTCTACTGCAGTGCAATGTTATGAAACACTTCAGTGTGCTGAAAGGCTGATTTTGGAGCTAGAACCAGGAATCCAACCCCCCAAAATGGTTTTCAGATGTGAGAAATTGTACCCAGGAGTTTAGCAGTGGGTACTTTGTAATTTATTTTCTGTTGTCCAGCTATTCAGCCTCATCCTGATTCATTAAACATCATGAACTAAGCTCCCAGATGCTGACACTGACTTCTGTATTTCTCTTGACAAGGTTGTTGTCAGTTGTACTGAGTGAAAGTTGTGTGAGTACACAACTGAAGCACATTTGGATTTGTCAGGAAGGTGAATGAGTGATGATCCTTCCAGCACATGGAAAAGGGTGATGTTAGTTACCTGTCTGCAATATAACACACCGTGGTGGTTTGGGGTTTTTTTTCCCTTTTAATAACCAGGTCCCCAAAATGACCTTTTAGCTGGTTCTTGTGGTTAAATGGTGCTGAAGCTGCAGTGTGACCCCAGTGTGCTCAGACATCCAGGTGACTGCTGTGAGTAGCTGTGTCAGAGGCATTGGACTCTGCAGATGTGCATGGTGCTGACAGGAAGAAGTACCAGCAACAGGACAAAAAAGCAGCACATTCCTGCAGTGTGGAGAACTTGGGAGGCCTGTGGTTTGCTGGTTAGGGTCTCCCATCTGCACAGCAATGTGATGTTTACTAGGGGACAGTGATCTCAGCCTAGATTTTGGATGGGCTGTTCTGGCTGCCCAGCAAATACCAATGAGAGTGACAGAGTAGGAAACATAAATCCTGTTTGGCATTAGATGTATCTTTCAATAGCAGCTTAGCACCTTGCATTTTATGGTCAGGGGCCACTGCAGCCCAAAAGTGTACCCTAGGCATCCTAGCATATCCTGTGTTTCTGTCACAGCCTGGGCTTTGCAGCATTGCTAAGACGTTCCTCCATCCAAATGGAGCTGCCAGGCCCAAGTGTGTTGCTCAGCTCACACATGGCATCCTGTGCTTCTCTTGTGCACTTACATCATGTTTGAAAATTCCTCTGGTTTTGCCCATTCTGCTTTGCATCCATTTCTGTGCTAATCAGATACTGCTTTGCTACTAATTTATGTTAGAGACTGAAACAGGAGGCGGCAAGAGTGTCTGAAACGTGGGGGGAGCAGGTGTAAGTGGAGCACATAAACACACGATGTTATGAGCTGCTGTGCTTCATTAACTGAAGTACCTTCACATGGTAGAAGACTCAAGTAGTTAAACTTTGTGTATTACTCAAAGGAGGCTGAGGGATGGTGTTTTCTCAGCCACATTCTAGCTGGCTGTTTGCTCTGACAAACTGATCCAGACATCTGCACCAGTGCTGGAGGGGAAAGTCACGCCGTGAGAGCGGCGTGTGTGGTTACGTGTGTGCACATATGCTGCCAGTGCCTCTCAGGTTTTACTGCTGCTCTGCTTTTCTTGCAGCCAGAGCAGTAAAACAGCACACAGAGGGTCTGTGCATAGGGTGTCTGTGAGGCAGAGCACCCACCCCACTGCTGGGTTTGCTTTTGCATGTGCTTGCTCTAAGACTCTCCTCCCCTTTGGTACCTGTGTCTGCGATAGTGCTGTGGCAGTTGTGAAGTTGCTGCGTGTTCCAGTGCCATGGTAACTGCATCCCACTCCTCGGGCTGCCAGCGGGCACTGAGCCTTCCCACTTGTGACAGGAAGCAAGTGCTCCAAGTGCCAAATTGTGGCAGACTGGTGTGACTCACCTTTGATAAGTCCATGGAAAGTCCTTTACCCAGGACTGCAGGTCTCTCTTCTTTTTTCTCAAGGGAAGAAAGAGAAATAACTCTCATCAAATGTGTTTTGGACATTTTTTTTTTAAACTCTAAAACTGTCCTACATTATTGGAAGGCTAAAAAGTCCATTCCCATTGGAGTTACCACCAAGTGCTAAATTGCTTCCTCGCTGTGCACTTTAGCCTCATGCTGTACACATTTCTGTAAGGCTATGCCACTTTTCCTATCCTTTTTTCCATAGCTCTGTGTTGGTGCACCTTGGCTTGCTCTTGCTGGGGTCAGAGAGCACCTTTTTAAGCACTTTTGCACCAACTGTGAGGATAGTTCTCATGGTGTACTGTCATGACAGCATTTGAAATCACGGAATTGTGCCTGACAGTGAACAAGAAGAGCTGGGGAAAAGAGAGGAAATCAGTTTACTTGTTTGCCTTCTGGAGAAGAAATATTCTGACTGCAATAAAGCACACAGGTGCATCATTTGATTACATGGAATAATCACACTGAAAGTTTACAGCCAGGCAAAAGTAATTAAGGAATGCATTTTTGAAGTCTTTCATGTATAAGAGTGGATGATGGACCTTAACCTTTATGCTTCTCTTACCCTCTTGTGGCCCTTGCTGGTCTGTAGAACTACCCAAACTGTGAGCGCAGCAAAAACTGGTGTGAAACTTGAGTAGAACCAAGCAGGCCCATGAAAAGAAAAACCCCAGTGCCATTATTGATGACATAATTACAGTGGAAAGCAACACCAAAGAAGCAGTGCTCATAAATACTGACTTGCTAATCAGCAAGGAGTGGCCCTGAGCAGCAAGCCCAGGAGGTCTGGGTTCTGCAGGGTTGGAACTGCTGTCTTAGAAGTGTCAGTCTGCACGAACACCATGTGAATTCCAAACTTCCCGAGAGGTGATTGGTGTCTGGGTTTAATGCTACCTGAGATGAAGGCAGGCATGTGGCAAAGCTTTTCAGCCTGTTTTTGTACACCCTTCCTCACCAAACCCCCTTCCTGGGTTGTTTTCCTCAGTGTGAGACACGATGTGAAGCACAGAAGGGACTCGGATGGATTGGCTGGTTATAGAAATTCAGAGCTCCAGGTGAACATTATTTCTATACTGAGGCTCATGCAACAGCTGCAACTCCATACCTGCTGAGGGCTCCTTATTGTAGTAAAATGATCTTTTCTTTTATAACAATGCCCTTCATCTTGAAAATAGCATGCAGGAAGAGTCTTCAAAGATGTTAAATAAGGTAAATTTGTGAGAACTGCTTGGCCCCACTTGAGTCTTTGGGGTTGGAAGTGTAAAATTAATAATTTCCTTTTGCTTGTGCTGGTTAATGATTTTAGGGAAAAGTGAGCTCTTCTAAGGGAAGAATCTGCATAAAGTTCTGACTCTGTGATATCCTTGCTACTGTTCTGGAGTTGCACATGCCCCACTTCACAGTAGCGTGTTCAAAGCTGTGACCATCATTCTGAAGTCTTAGGTGTGTTTGAAATTACTTCAGATTTTCTGCTAAATTTCAGTTGTAAATATGCATAGGAGCTACTTAGTATTCTGTCAGGAGACTGCAAGAAATACGAAGGGAACAAGTTCAGCAGGAATCATCCACACCATTGTCATGGCAAAACTGTGGTTTGAATAATCTGGAAATGGTCTCTGTCTTCAGGATATTTACTGTTTCAACGTGAAATTTCACCCGAATTGGTGGTACTTGCAGAATCTGGCTGTGACTTAGGCACAGCAGCATCTTTGGCTCAGAGTCAGCTGCCAGTTCTCCCACTTGCAGCACAGGCTGTGGGAATCCTCTCCTCTCCACACGGCTGGGGGACCAGGAAGCGCAGGAGCTCCAGTTGCATGTCAAAACCTGATGTTGCTAAGTGATGGCAGGGTAGCCACCTGCCTTGCCATTTACAGAACCCCCCTGCTCAAACAGAAGGAACTGAACAGCTTTATTTTCCACTGACTGCGTACAGGGTGTTTATTCACCCTGGTACTGGAGGTATCAAACCTGTGCATCACTTTTATTCCAGCTGGAATCTTTGGGGTTTTAAAGTTCCTGGCATGGCAGCTGGTTATCCTGCCTGAAAATGTGTCCTACAAGCGTGTGGTATTGTATTACCCTATGACTGTGAGAGACACTGCAGTCAGTTTGATGATTAAAATACCACAGACGGAAAAAACCCCCAGCCCACCCAAAAAAAACCCAATACAAAACCAAACTGCTCTTTATCACTTAATACAAAGGCAGAGAAGAGGTGGTGTTTGTTTTGTTGGTTATGTCAGAACCCATGTAATGTGGTCCTCTTCTTTTTCTTTCTTTTTAAACTAGTCTAAATGGCCAAGAAGCATTTTAGCACTGATTTATTTTCTTAATGTATTTTTTTTTTGTGAAGGAAGCAGAGAATAGATCCAGGGCTATCATATTTACTAACTCCTGTGGGACTTTTATCAGGAAATAGAAGAAATAGGATATATTTCACTTCTTGTCTACTTATTTTATGGACATAAAAAAAATTAGTAAAGGTTTAATGGCCCTCATGCCACAGGTGAGTCATGTGTGTCCTGCTGAAATCTGTCTGCTCAATAAAGTACTTGTTCAAAATAGTCTCTCAAATGGAGAGTGACTTTTGCAGTCATGACTCACTGGATCTCCATTTTTTAAACTAAAAGATTCCCAAGACATGTTAATTGCGAGATCTCATCTATTAAATTCTTGATTAATAACAATAAGAGTATTAATTTGACAGTGCATCAAGGCTTGAGGGATTCCTATGACTGGTGTTCTCTTTTCAGAAAAGGAGGGGTAGTTTGGTTTTTTCACAGAGGAGGAGCTTGCACAGACCCTGCATGTGAGAGCGTGGAAGCTTTGCAATAGTTGTCTCCCTATGAGGTGCAATCAGGAATTCACCTCCCCATCTGCGCAGTCTCCCCTTCATCCAGAGGACATAGAGCAGGGGCTTTCAGGAATGACATCAGTGATTACTTGGTGCTCCCCAGAAACCAGCTTTTCTCAAGTTTTGCACTTCTGCACTTGAATTTGGACTTCTAATGTGGAGCAGTTTCCAGCAGGGACTTCTGACTCCAGAGAGGCTTTCTCCCAGAGTCAGATGTGTGTGTTCTGTGTAAGGAAGAGTTCTCTGTTGGGATACTTCATGCCTTGGTTTTGGTGGTTCCAAAGTACAGCTCAATTCTCACAGGTTGCTACAAAATCCTGTAGTTTAACATGGCACTTATGACTGACCTCTTCATTCACTCTCAGTAACGAATGGAACAGAAAATTGTGTTTCCTTGTTTTATTGAGTAATGGAAGAGAAAATTGTGCCTTTTTTACTAAACAACCCTTGCCAAAAATAGCACCTGACTATATTTCATCTGTCTCTTTTCCCTTACTATTATTTTACTATCCTCAATGCAATCTTTTTTTTTTTTCCCCTTTGGATTTCTTTCCATATTTGTGCCCTGAAGCTTCAAAGACCAAATTTTGTGAGTCACATAAATGTTCCGAGACATCAAATTAAGTAGAAACTGGAGAATGAGTTCTCAAAAGGTTGTGAATGCTGCTGACGTCAATCTCAGATTGAAATAAGAAAGAAGATATGGCTGGCAGATCCTGTGAGCAAGACTGTAAGCACTTATGCTAATTCTGTTGTTGGAGAAGAAATTGTGTTTTTATAAATGAAGGCAATAGTCCCAACTGAAGATTTAACAGGCATTCATCTTAGTAACTAGATGATCTTGAGGTTTCATACTTTACGCTGAAATTTGCCTTCAGCGGATTCGAACAAAATTGCTTGGAAGTGACTAAAATGAATGGCAGCATGCTCTCTGCTTTTTCAACTTGTAATATAATTCAGTTTTCCAGCTCTACTTTTGCAGAATTCCTCCTTCGAAGTAGCATGGCAAAGTGTGGGTTTTTTTAATGATCAGAAGCCTATGAACCCATTTAGAGATTTTTCTTGATTGTCTGTGACAGAAAACAGAGTTTTGAAAGTAGCAAGGAGTCATGAAAGTCAATATGCCTTATGAATTATTTTGATAACATGAAACATTTATCTTGTAGGAAGCCATTACTAATACTGTTTTTGAAGTCAAATGCATGCAGATTGCATATCCATATTGATTTGATGGTGCTATTTAAACTTCCTATAGGTGTAGTGAGAAAAGTACAAAAAGTGACTGAAGGAAAAGGGATGTTTTCCTTGTGGAAAGTAATTTTTTATTAGCTTACAGTGCAGAATGCTTTTATGTGTGTGCATGTTCAAAATCGACAGTTCACTGATGTACTTGTTGGCTACTGTAAACCTGCAACTAATTGTTAATTAATAGTGCTGCAGTGATCCCTCCGAGTCTAGATGTGTTTTAAGCAAAGGTATGTTTCCACTGGTGAAATAGAAGTTGCAGATGCTTAGCCCTTTGTCAAATCAAACTCTATTTTGGAGAGCATCTTACAGCAGCAGATAGAATAGTGTCAAGTTCAGAGAGACCAAAGTGAATTGAAGTGAGCCCAGAGGTATTGAAGGAGCAAGGTAATGTGATTGCTGGTTAACTAGATCAGGACAGCAAAGGGAATGCCTCCATCAGGTATCTGTGTTGCTGTGCTCAGGTGCCTTCCTGATGCTGTGAAGACCTTTTGACAGATTCCTATGGGAAGTCAGTTTACAGACGGGTGGCACAGCATGTGCCTGTGCATGAAATACGGCAGTCAAGGCCAGGATGAAAATAAACACGAAATATTCCTTCAGATTTAGAGATTAAATTCAGGTTGGATTTGCCTGCAGGTAGCCAGCAGGAGCTCAATAGGAAAGTAATGAAGCAGGGCTGTCTAGCTGGGTACTCGGTCTGAGATGTACTTGTGAAGGGAGGAGAGTGCATGGGAAGAGCTTCTGGCTCTCAGAGCCCTTGCATGGTGTTCTGTGAACAGAAATAGCCCAGAGGAGCAGCCCCAGGGGCTGGAGCCGCTGCCAGCTGCAGGGGACACCAAGTGAGCCCTTCCCAGAGCTCAGTCTCCAGCCACTGGCTCCTTCTGCGAGGGGGACCAAACCCCAGCAATTTACAGCCCTACTTCTGGCATAACTCCTTGGTTACCATTGAAAGGGAGAGGCAGGCAGTAATGATAGATAATGTGACTGGGAATTTACCAGCCACAGAGATAAGCGATAACATACCTGATGTATGTGATGGCAGATTTCTAAGGCTGCTGAGCAAGAATAATCAGAGAGCATCTTGTCACAGTATACAGTTTCATCAGTGAGGGAGGGACCTGCGAGGGGTGAAATCCTTTAAATTACGTTTATAGGGTTAAGAAAAAGTGTTAGATTGAGAGCATCATGTCATAAAAAGAGTCTGTGGAATTTGTCTAGTTCTGTATGGAGGAGGAGAGGTTGTAGTGTTTCAGTTATACAGGAATATTTTAGTATTGAAAAGGTGATCCACCACAAGCTGGCTTATTTGGCTTCTAAGTTAGGAAGCTGTTTCCCCTGTTGGTAAAGTTTTACATAATTGTTCTTTGCTGCAATTTTGTATCTATTCTAGAAACATGCATTTCTGATCAGGGTTTGGATCAGAAGTTTGTATTGTTCAGGGCCAGATGCTGAAACACTTGAGCTGCTGATCTGAGCTGTCATGGTGGTTTCTTCACCCCGTGGTGATTTCTCTACCCCATGGTGAATGAGCACAGAGACAGATAAGCATTTCTGTTTCCTGTAGCTTCCAGTTTCTGATTAACTGGGATAAAAATGAGTATCTGCTGAATTGATGCTTATCAAAATTCCTAAACAACTGCCCTGCCTCCAGCAGTGACACTCGATTATGTTTCTCACTCCTAAGCCTCTTAGAGGTTTAGCATTTATGAATCCCTTCTAATACTTTGCCTGACACATTTGGTTAGGCATATGACAGTGATCAGTTGAGAGAAAAACAAATCATCTCATCAAGTACAAATTGAGGCTTCTAGTAAGGAGAGTGCAGAGACAAGGAATGGCTTCCTGCTGTTTGAAATCAGGTTAGAACAGGGCTGTTAAAAGAACTGTAGTGCACTTAATATAAGAACAGGCTATGTGTCCACTTTCCAGCCAACACTGGATAGTCCTCTACAGCTGGTTTTGTCAGCAGGTGCAGCAGGGAGGCTGAGGATGGAGTGCACTGTAGGGTGGTTCAGCTCTCACCTCGTCCCTCGGGATGAGTGCGCTGGTGGTGTGTTGTCCTGCACTCGATACTGCAGCTAAACTGTGGGATAAAACCCAAGCACAGGGCTGTGAAGGGCTGTCCACCCAGTGCGTTCCAGAATGCAAAGTAAATGGTCTAGCAGGGAGGTGGTACCCACAGTGCTGATGGGGTGGTGGCTCCTGCAGCCCCCTGGCTGTCGGTGCTCACTCCTGGTCCTCCTGGACGGAGGCACCTCCAGCAGCGGCCGGAGAAGGTGCTGCCCTGCCAGTCTGAGTAACCTTTCAGCAGCGGCTCCACGATGAAGGGTCCTAAGCACTCTTGTAATACCAATGATGTTAAGGAGTTGTTGGTATTGTGAGCAGGTGCATTCCAGCTCGGCGTACCTTGAAAATTTGGCAGCAGCCAGATGTTTAACTGCGTAGAGTAAGCGATGACTTAAATACCATCATAGAAATCTTGCAAATGCTGCTGAAGCTGCGACTCCGGGTACTCCTGATGAATTGTGATTTCTCAGAGGTCCTGTTTGATCAGGGGGTAAGTTCTTGTCTTTAACCCTTGATGGGACTCCACAGAGACTGCAGGTATTGTGGTGCATCACTAGTAACTAGTTCCAGCAAGTCAGCTAATTAATCCTTTGGAGCTACACAAGGCTGGTGGAAAATAGTTAAGCAAAGATTTTCTTAGGATTTTAATGGAAATGGACCCAATGTTGCTGTGACATGTAGCTGCAGACTCTTCCTACAGCAGCACAGTCTTGCTTTGGAATACATTTCAGCCAGCATATGGTATACATTTTAACTGAACACATGGAAAATTAGTTTGATTTAAGTTGATTGATTTTGATTACTGACATGAGGATATGCTAATGAGAAACAATTCAGCGTGTCTAAAAGACTGTTTCAGTTTCTAGCACAGCTGATACATAATGCTTGTGTCACATGCATGAAAAGTAGAGGAAAAAGGTGTTGGACTATTTGGATTGTTTTGAAATTTTTCTCGGTGGTTGCTCCTTGACAAACAGGAGGAGATGCATTATTCTGATTGCAGTTCTTCTGTCAGTACAAATTAGGACATTGAATACATGCAGCTAGGATAGATGTCTTTTTTTTTGCCTCAGGAAATGGGTAATATTGATAGCTGTGCACAGAACCCCTTCAGCTGCCACATGGCACCACCTGGTGCCATTTTTCAGCCAAACTTCTGCCTGTGGATCAGGAGGTGAATCTAAAAAGTTTCAGATGGAGGTTGTTCAAATACTATGCTGAACTCCAGCAGAGGTGTATGAAGTCTAGGAGACCAGCTCAGACCAATGTCTTTGAAATTGGTCTGCTAGATTTTAATTTACTGGAGCCTGTTAGGTTTAGATGTTTGTGTACCATGTTGCTTAAGGAGAGAAAGCATAATATCATAGTGGAGAACTTTTAGAGAAAGGAGATTGCTGGATGCAACATTTCAAACCTGAGGCTAAAAGCTTTTGCTGGTAAGCATTCAGTTATGGGTAGGAAGCCTTCCTGTTGTATTGTGTGGGTATAAATAAGCCAAAGTACGAAGTGCTGCTCTTTGTAAAGAGATATAACTCCTTCCTTGGTGTAGTTGTTCCTCCTGTGCTCTCAAAAAGTCATATTAATGTATCTGTATTGTGATCCTGCAAATGCTGAGCAAACATGCTTCACTCTAAAGACACAACTTAGAACAACCAGCTCTGACACCCTTACCCTTAGGAATGTGGATTGAGATAAAAATCTTTCCAAATGGTCAGTAAATGAAGTTGTTTCATAGGAGGTCAGCTGCTCTCCTTGTGGGAGACTTAGAATCATAGAATCATTGAGATTGAGTTAATCCAGCACTGCCACGTCCATCAATAAACCATGTGCCCAAGTGCCACATCCACACGTCTGTTAAACATCTTCAGAGATGGTGACTCTGTCATTTCCCTGGGCAACCTGTTCCAATGCCTGGCCACTCTGTCAGTGAAGAAGTTTTCCCTAATTTCCATCTGGGCCTCCTCTGGCACAACTTGAGGCCATTTCCCTCATCCTGTCACTTGTTACCTGGGAGAAGAAAGTGACCCCCACCTGGTTACAACCTCCTGTCAGGGAGTTGTGGAGAGCAATAATGTCCTCCCTGAACCTCCTCTTCTCCAGGCTAAACAACCCCAGCCAGTCTTCATCACTTGTGCTCCAGACTCTTCTCCAGCTATGTTGCCCTTCGCTGGACACGACTGGTGTCTAAGCCCCAGAGTGATTTCCACCTAGCCAGAAATACCCACTTCATCAAGGAGGTATAAAACCTAATTCGTATAACAACATTAAATGATAATCCACTGCTAGTAATTGATAGCAATTTATGCAAATATTCACTATAGATAAAGGTGCTTCATGAGGAGAAAAGAGTGTGGGATGTTTTACAGCTCTCTCTGTGTAATGTTTCTCATACAGCACTTGAGTAATCACACTGCCTGCGCTACCAAGGTGAGCCACGTAAATAACATTTATTTAAGTAGAAAAGAGCCCCCTGTATTGAACATGAGCAGGAGGAGGGGAGCTCTGCTTCTCGCCCACCTCCCAGGGTTCCTCAGTGGCATTGAACTTTGTGCTTGGGCAGGAGACTGTCCCCCTGTGGGGAAGAAAATCACAGGTAGGAGAAGCCCACAGGTGTCAGAGCTGCAGTTGCTTCCTCCCAGGGCAGCTCCAAGGTGATCACAGTGCTCGATGCACTGCTGGCAGCACAGCTGGCAGTGGTGCCAGTGAGATTGCTCTGAAGTTGAAAAAGCTCTGGAGTTCTCTCGCCTTTAGACACTGTGCTGTGTTGAGAGGAGGAGACAGCACCTCTGTGAAGCAGAAAGGCCCACTGCTGCTCTGGAGCTAAGTGGGGTGTCCTCCCGGGGTGCAGAATGACACAACCTGGCTTTTCTGCTTTTACTGTATGTTCTGCCAGAGTGATCCGTGGGATGTGAGCGCGGTTGCTAAGATCAGGAAGAGGTTTGCTGATATTTAGTCTGCTCCTGTCAGGCAGCAGGGTGGTATCTCCTCCTGGATGTAGCAGGTGACAGCCTCTGTGTGTCTGTGAGGCAGTTTGTATATGATATTTGGAAGGTACAGCTTGTAGTTAACACCTGTAATTCATTCAGGTGGGGAAGCAGAGGGGCAGTAATGGCAAATTAAGTATAGTCTTAATACAAACCTGTGAAACCTAATTCTCTGTGGCCACAACAGTCTGTATTTCAATGTAAAGGAATAGCTATCTCCAATCTGTATTTCAATATGAATGAATAGCTACCTTGAGACTGGTGTTTCTTTTCTTTTTCTTTTTTTTTTTTTTTTCCCTTTTATATATCAATTTTTCCTTGTTAGGAAGAATGCAAACTAGTCCTGGATGTGATTTTTTCATACTCATGTCTGTAGATGCCTGTCTCTCCCCAAAAATTCAGGTCTTCTCTGCAAGGCCAGGTTGGGATAGAAGTAAGTCTCTGGCACTGGAAGTAATCAGTGGAGGCAGGAAGGTGCTTATATAGTTGGAGGAAAATACTTGCCAGTAAAAGGTCAGTGAAGAGAGAATTTTCTCACAAAGACTCAGCAGGTCTCCTAAAAGGCCCTGGAAATGTGCCCTTGTCTCCCTTGCTTTAATACCCTGTGACTCGCTTTCTCTTCTCGTTTTCCAAGCTGCCCCTCTGGCACTGTCCATCTGGAGTGACAGTGCTCTGCAATGGGCAGGGGTTTGTGGCTGTTGAGCAAGTGAAGAAATGGGAGACCAGTTGCTAATCTCAGCTGAGATCAGACCAAGCCAGAACACTCCAGCTTCTACAGCAGCATCCGCTAGAGCAAAATCTGGATCAGGTGCTTTGTCTGAAGTTACACTGGAAATCTGTGTCCATAAATGATTTCACTTTCAAATTGTAACTATAATGAGTTATGAATAACAAGCTGGGACTCCTGTGAACAGAGAAATTCTGAAAAATCCTGTGCTGGTTATTGCAGCTTCCCACAGAAGAGGATGAATGAGTTTGCAGTGGGGAGAGTACAGCTCCGTGTTGCCTTAAAGTATTTAATTCTGTGTTGAAAACATGAAGCTGGAAGGAACAATGATACCTTGGTAACTTACAACCTTAATCTTTCTTACAAAGTTGTAATGCTGTTTACCCTGACAATATCAAGTTAATATAGCACATTCCTTCTGAATTTCTTGTTTTTCTTTTTGTTATAACAGAGGGTTTGAAAACTCTCTGATGCTATATACTGCTTTTGAAGCTTTGCAATCCCTTCAGTAAAACAAAGGTTCTAATTACAAGCATTTTTACTAGTGTGCCTAGTTGCTTTTTTTTCCTTCACTTGTTCATTTTCTTTGTTTTAACAATCCTGTTAACACCTGAGAATTCTGATCTAAGCACAGTCTAATTGAGAAACAATGTGAAGCCTGCGATTTTCTGTTTTCGTTAGATAATTTTATTAATTGTGTTTCCATCCATTGCTGCTGAAATCTGAGAAGGGATGTCTGAGAAATGGCTTTTCAGTCACCATGTGGATGTAGAGGTGGTGACAACTCTGCCTCTCCAAAGTGCGGTTATAATTCTCAGTGCAGTCTGTGAACTAAAATCTGCATTAACATATATGAACTCGTCAAACATTCAGATTATGGGCACAAAATGGAAAAGCTCCAAGAGCAGGATGATGTTGCATGCTAGAAGTGTATGTCACAAATCTTGACCTGAGTCTCTTGGATGCAAACAGAGCACGAACAAAATGCATCTTTGACTTTGAATTGTCTTAAGCTTTACCAGGTTTCTTCACAGCTCTGTGAGTGCTGAGTTTGGCCACACCCCTGGAAGCGGCAGAAGGAACTCTACACAAGGATGTAAAAACCAACCAACAAAAAACCCCCAACACACCAGCAGAAGCAGAGGCCTATGATTACCAAATAAAATAACTGATGCAATTTTCCTTCCCTATTAGAAATTTGTAGGGTGAAATGGGCACAAGTCTTAGACCCAGTAAGATCAACAAGAGTTCTTTGGTCTTACTGAATAGAACAAGGATAATACCACTTTAGAATCTTTAGTTTCTAATGTTCCTTGGGAATTGCAGAATCAGAGAGTCATTCAAGCTTGAAGGAGAGACTGTCTGAAGACGTGGTCCTGCTGATCTCTGTCAGAGCTGAAGAGACCTCTCTGTCCCCTGCCCAAGGAAGCTGCTTGTTTTGCCTTTTCTGAAACAAGCCCTGTAACATCCCCGGGTGATGGTTGTAACTAACTCGTCCAGCCTCAGCTTGCCTTTATAATGGTTTATGACAAGCCAGCCCTCCCATCATCTTTTTCTGCTGGTCTTTTGGTTTATTTCAGTTTGTCCCTTTTCCCTCCTCCGTGAAGTGTCTCCTTCCCGGTAGCAAAGTCTCCATAGCTGATCCCGTTCCCTCTGGAGAAGTTTCAGTCTATTTCTGTTATCATCCCTCCCGTTTTCTTTCATGGGCGCAGGGACAAACCTCTTCGTTTGCCAGATGCACCTTTAATACCTCCTGTTTTCTTCTTTGCACACAAAAATGCAGGCTCTTCCCTTTCCGAGGAGCAGAGCGATGGACGCGTCATTGAAGCAAGCGTGGCTGGGAGGTGGTTCCTGCAGCTCTTGTCAATAAGCTGTTTTGAAAGATGGGGCATATGTGGAGGTTGTTTGTGTTTACATCTCATTTCACGAGATAGACTGCAGCTAGTCCGTTCGCTAATTAAAAGGAAGTAAACATGTGCCAGAATGTTGCTTGTTCTTATCTGAGAGTTTTTACATAACATTTGCTATCTGTTGATGTAACTCCTAATGAATGCAGGGCTGATTTGATGTGATACCATTAGTGATGTGGAAGGACACTTTGAGATTAGAACAGTGTTTATTCTTTATCATCTAATACTTATTGTCTGACTGTTTGACTCCAGGAAGAGTACATACTGTTGATTAAAGCTTGCAACATATTTATTTATGCCCTGCTTTATGAGGATAACTGGAACCTGGGATTTTTTTAATCACTAAGCATAAGGAAGGCTGGCACAAAGCAGTGTTTAACTGTCCTTGTTGAGGATTAGATCTTAGGGATTCCCTTCTCTCAGCTGCAGGTGCTGGCAGGAGATGAGCTCTGATGGTACCACATGGTCTGCCAAGAAGGCCTGACTAAGGTTGTCTGAGATTTATGGGAGCTTTCAGTTTCTCCTGGTATGACAGGGAGGAAGTCTTCTGCTTTCTCTTCAGGGTCCATATAAAGAACTAGCAAAAGAACACATGTAAACAGACTTGGATGTTATTGTGGCTTTCATAATTTTTCAGCTGGCTCAGAAGATAAAAAAGAAAACCTTTGGTCAAGGAAAATTACTTCCCTTTGGTACACTGGATGGAGAAGGTAGATCTGAGTGCCACGTGGAGTGAGAAGGTTTTTCTTCCTTTCACTCCTTTGTATTAATTTCATGAATGTTTTAAATAGGGATACATTTTGTTCTCTGAACTCTGTTCGTCTGAGAATGGTGTTTGTGGTATGAGTATAGCAGTGAAACAGGAACTGTTCCCTGCAAGACCAGAAATCATTCTGTTCTGCAGATACTGTCACTGCCTGAATCTTGGGGTAAAGCTGCAGACAGTCAACACCAAAGCTTCCCCTACTGCTCCACAGCTTCCAAAATTGGGTTGAATTATAATTCTTTGATGTCAGAGTAAGGCAAAATAGCAGCAGGCAGAAAGCACAATTGATTTATTTGTAGCTTCACAATGGTTTGAAGCAGTTATGCTGTTGCTGAAGTCATGTCCTCTTTAGTGAAAGTGCCTTTAGCTCACTTGGCAGATCTAATTCAGCTCACTTACACATTGTGCTTTGCTTCAAAGTTTGCTTTTCCACCCTTTCAGTCAAGAGATGGGATTTGGGCTGGGCAGGGACCAAGAAAAAAGTCCTAAGAGCCTTCTTTTTATCTCTGCCACAGTAAATAGCTTGTATTCAGCGGAACATCAACATGTTGCGCCTTCTCCAGACAAATCATGTAGATACACATGAAAGCAGGGGAGCTTAGTCTGCCCGGGGGTTTGTTCTTGCTAAGGAAGCGCTTTCATCTGATAAATATTTCAGTATGTGTTTTTCCCAATGTAACACGACAAATTCACTCCTAAGCTGGGAAGTGTCTCCAGAAGCGCGATGGTAATGGAGTGTAGAATTGCCCTTTGCTGAACTGAGCCAGTGGTCCAGAGAGCCTGTTGTCAATCTTCTGCTGGCAGAGGGCCTGAGTGATTTGGGAAGCAGCATAATGCATGAACCTGTGCTTGGATTGTGCCTGATACTATGATTGCTTCAATTACAGATCTGTTGATAGACCTTTGCTTGCTTTGGGTGATGCTGTGCAGCTTCCCTATTTTATGAAGCCATATTAATATAAAACTGCTAGAATATAATGAAGACTGATGCCCCCCCTATTTTTGTTGATCTGTAAAGCATCACACACATTTAGTGTTCTGTACAAATATGATCTCATGCTGTCCCTGTTGCACACAGGATTTTTATTAGCTTTAAATAAGACAGTTTGGAGTTGTCATTAACAGCACTTTTCACAGCCTTCTTTCCTTGGGCTGAGGTCTGTGTTTTGGGAAACAGATCCCATGGGAAAATGCCGTGTCGTCTTTTCCTCTTACCTGGAAATTTAGTCTCATTAGAGAGAAGGCAGGACCTCTGCCTATGCAGGATTCTTCACTGAGGTCACTGGATGCAGGCAGGACCTTACAATTCAGGACTTGTATATCAAAGTTCAATCACCAAGTGGCATCTCCCCAAATCTGGCATCACCACAGAGGTGGGTGAACTCCAGATAGTGTGGAAAAGGACCTGACACCTCAAAAGGCATCGGCTGTAACCACGGGGCACCCCACAGCTGCTTCCCGAGCTGCCTCGGGAGCCACCTGCAGCTGCTGCACAGTGAAATTCCTGGTTTAACATCTGCTCTCCGTGGTTATAATAGAAAACACTACGGTAAATGGTAGATTATTTTCTTTGTCTTGTGCTATTACTGAGCATCATCATGTGGGTACTCGTGGCTGACAAAGCCTGTGTTTTAAGATGCTTAGGACTCCTCCAAAATAGCTGTTCTTTAGCTGAAAGTCTTCCTTTATGTTCTCAGCAGAGATGTGAGTTTACTTGGAGTGTTTCAAATTCCATTTGATCATTTTTTTTATGTTTTCTGTGAATTTAAACAACACCCCCCCCCTTTATGTCAGCAGTGTATCAGATCTATTTATTAAATTGCTTTTCAAAGTATGTGAACATTTCTGTCAAATAAAAACATATAAGATAGAGGCATCTGTGTTACTGCTAATTCCAGCATTTAGAAAATGTATTTCAAACTCCACTGAAGTAAGTCCTTTTTTCCTTTCCTTTTTATTTATCTGCTGATTTATGAGGTTCACATTGTGCTTGGGTTTTGTTGTCTTCAGGCTTTCATTCTACTTTCTCGACTTCTAGAACCTTCAATGTCTTTATATTTTTGTTTAATGCTCACCTCTATTCAGCAGTGGGGCTTTTTTTCCTGATTTGGGAAGTAATAAATCAAAAATTGCCTGATCAACTCTTCATTTCCACCAAATCTTGAAAAATTACACATTAGGATTTTAAAGACCTTAGGAGGATATTATATTTTATTTTTATTGGCATGTTGTTCTTAGTATAAATGAATCTTGGTTATTTTATTTCTGTCTTGCTGCTGCACTTCAATTTAAAGCACATGCTCTTGCCTCATAGTTGTAATTCAATTTGGTCTTTTAATCTCAGAAAATACCATAAACAGCTTCCCAGAATTTTTGAGCATTTTGTCTTCAAATTGACCCCTTGACATAATATCTCTAGGGGGTTCTTGTGAATTATGAGGCTGGGATTTAGCCCTAATCCACTACTAAATAAATTGAAATCTTCCTTTGATAAGAACCAGCCCTGGGATGGATGCTCCTCGCAGAGCACCAAGTTTTTTTGCAACTGTGAGTTTCCAGCAGGTCTTCCAGGAACGAAGTCACTGATTTTTGTAGACACCTAAATATTTGCTTTGTAAATGAGTTCAAGTGAAGGTCTTTCCCAGAGCTGGGGTACCATCACTGGGTACCCCCCATCACCGGGTACCATCACCGGGTGCCCACCCTGCGCAGAGCCGGCTCCACAAACAGCCCCTCTCGCCACCTGGTTCCCTTGCTGGTTACCATGACATTTGATCACCCAGAAACAGGCTCTGGGAAGTCTGTCTGGGTCTTTTTCTGCTGCTCTGGGAGCAGCTCCCTTTTGCCTGCGTGTCTCGAAGGGGGAGGGAGGCCGGTGGCTCATTCCCTTTGCCTGCCCTTGTTCCCTCCCAGACTGAAGAACCAGGCTACTGAATTCAGGCAGATTTGTAGTGCAGATCACTTAACTTCCTCCTCACAGATTGTGCACTTGTTCTTTTGGCAGCTGATTCATAATGTATGGAGATTTCCCTTTCTGCTGCACATCTCTCGGGTGAGCTTTGTGCTGCTCCGACCCACGCGCTGGGAGCTGGACTGCAGTCAATCCACTGCCCTGCAGGACCATTTAGGATGTCCACGCTGGCTCATTCACAGGAGCTCAGTGCTGCTTCTGAAGTACTCTGGCTGTCATTAATTATCTGCTTCTCAACAGCAGCTAATTAATAATGCTTATAGTGACTAACGTTGCTCAGACATCTGTGTGTTGTACAGCTGTTCTTTCCGTTCTCATTAACAGAATTAAAGGATATACGTGGAATAACTAAAAAGATCTAGCCAAACTAACAATGTGATAATAATGCATTCAGTGCCCAAAATGCTTCTTATTCAGGATCTCAGCCTCTTAATATTTTCTTACATGTTTTGGAGTTTTTTTCATCATGTCAGTGGTGGTTTTATCAGTTGCCCACAGTGGATGGGCTTTCAAATGCATTCTGTACCTCTTGAACTTTATTTGCTGTTTATCTGCAGCTAAAGAAATGGAAGTTGAAGTAGGCATGGATGCTACATATTTTTATTGCTGCCATTTCTTTATTTTTCTTTCAAGGTAACTGGATGAGGAAGAACAAAAAATATAAGATTGATCTTCATATTAATTCTGAGTCATGAAAAATAATACTTTTCATGACTTAGCATATAAAAAATGTGCAAAATGTACTTAATCTTTGTGTGTACCTCTTCATGTGATTTCACCTTTGCAGCCACTGCCTTTTAAATGCAGAAAACTCAACCTACAAAAAGATGAGATGAGCAGATAACGTTTATAAGCAAGCAGCCCTGTTCCAGTCCTCCTTAGCCTCTGACAGATCTGGAAGGGCAGCTGCTCTTAATCTTCACTACAATCTCAAGGCACCTGGGAAAATGGAAATAATATTTTTAACATCTTAGCAGGTCATGAGCAGTAGTGTCAATCACAGTACCTTGGCCTGATTCCAGCATGGGAATTACATCCTGCTGAGCAAATGCATCCTTGTTGCGTTTGCAGTGATTCACTTTTTGTTTAATATGGTGTGGAGTTGCTGAGAAAAGTTCAAACAGCTGGGGCTTCCCTGCCACCAGAAATGTTTTAATAGTGGATTAGGTCAACCTGCATAACTTTTCCTCCTTGTTCTTCAGCTTAATTTACACAAATACTTTGAAAAGTAATTGCAGTGCCTCACCTGAAGGGACACTCAGCCACTGAGTTACAGGGGACAGCTGCAAAAGGGTGTGTGTGTTGGGTGTGACCAAGGCCTCTGATGACTGATCAGATACTGGTGAGCTCTCATAGACTCTGCACATATTAAAAGTCTCTTTTCAGACAACGGTCATCTCTCTGGTGGGAGCAGTTAGAGTGGGAATGTTAGAGAAAACAAGGGGGTAGAACCTTCTGTACAGGGTAAGTAAAATAGGATGGGGAAAAGTGAAGTTTCTGCAACTGCTAGTACTGAAGTTATCCACGGCTGCTAGTTTTACTGCTTCTGAAGAGTAGAAGTGAAGGAAGCTATAATGGGGAAATGTTTAAAAAGCGCTTGGCAACGATAGAGCCTTTCATCAAAAAAGACAGGGGTTTTCACATCAGAAATGTTTTCCTGCATGTTGCTCAAATGAAACTGGCTCTCAAGGTAGCTAAATGTGTCTGAGTAGGTTCCAGTGACTCTTGGGCAGCGGGAGCACTCAATAACAAGAGAGGAAAAAAACCATACTTAATATGATCTGTTGAACTGGAGCATTTTAATCAGAGCCAAGTTCTGAAGGAACCAGGTGTTATTTTGCTCCTGGCAGCAATTGAAACTTCACAGGTTTTTCATGACATCACATCTTTCCCATGTCTTAACCAGTGACTCATCTTGCTTGCCTGTTTGTTCCTATTTCTAGCTGCCAGCAGGAACACTATGCTCAATGTTAACATTCTCTTATTAATGACACATCCTAGTCTGCCCAAGGTTAATCTCCCTTGTGGTACCTGGTGGGTGGGTTGTTTTTCTCCCCTTCCTCTTTCCAAGGTGACTTTTGTTTATCTGATTCTCGGTGGCTTCCAGTCAAAAGCCTACTTTGCAAAGAAATGTGTCCGTGTGGATGTGACATCCGAGAGCTTCGACAGCACGGTGGCACCCTCGCTGTTCACAGCAGGGACACCAGCATAGCACCATGGGAGTGCAGATGTTTCCTCATCCATGCAGAAGGGAAAGGAACAGGACTTGGATGTAAAAGGGATCGAGTATTCCCGAGCCCCAGACAGCAGGAAAAACAGCCCTGTGCTGTGAGGATGTACTTCTATTTCTTGCTTATTGAGTTATCTGTCAGGTAGAGAAGAGGAGCTGAGGTGGCTGGTCTTGCTGAGAACTGAGCTGTGCTTGCAGAGAGTCAGGTGTTCCCTGACACTTTGATGCTGCCTCTATAACCACAGGGCTTGGGGGCGGATTATCCTGTCCCCAAGGCTGACTAAACCCCAAACAAGGTGAAAAACCTCTAGTGTAGATGTTATGATGTGATGCTGAATAGCAGGGAAGAAGTCTTTCCTTCACCACAATGAATCGCTAAATTGTGGTGGGTGCTGGTTATTGGGGTGGATGTAGCCTCTGTTCTGACTCTGAGCAGCCTAAGCAAGGATGGTGCTAAGTGCATGCATCTTGTAAATGTTGCCAACTAGCTGGATAATAAGTAATTCTTACTCTTGTGTGTTATTCTTCTTTAAAAAAACCCAAACCCCATGAAAATCAAAACACTAATCCTTTAAAAAAACTGAAAGGTTTATTTCTTTAGAGGCTATTTGTCACATACACTGCTAGAAAAGTCATGGTGCTGAGGGGATTAAATTCAGTACAGATGGGATGTTTCAGTGACATTTTAGCTGGAACAAAGAACTTGTGCCTGGAAATCTTCACTAGAAGAAGGATGGTTCAGAATAACGGATTCTGATTTTTCAGACCTGCAGCAAAGGGCATCTGTCATAATTTAAAAACTCAAATATGTTTTCTGTGTAAGTACCTTGCAGTTTCTGCTGAGACAGACAAGTAAATTTATGAAAAGCTGGTTGTGCTTCTGTCGTAAATGTTTATGTGATGGATCTTATGACTAGAGGGCATCTGCACACAATGCTATTGCATTTAGGTCTTTTTGTCGTCTGAATAAACACTGAATTTTGATTGCTCATTAATGCAAAACCTTCAAATTTTTGTTTCAAGCTACCAACTAATGGTCTTGTGGGTGTTTTTAATTGTTTGTGTCAAAGACAGGCACGTAAGCTACAGAAGCACAAAGTTGTTAGCACACTGGTGTAAATACACCTCCCAGAGACCCTTCTGTGCTTGGTAACAACCAAACTCCCTGATTCCTCATCAGGGACAGCCAAGCAGCCTTCTGGATGCTGAGGGCTCAGGCTCTTCTTCCCAGGCATTTGGCTAGACTGTTAATTAGTGCTCCATCGCCTCTCTGCTGATCCCTGCCTGTGCCTCATCTACTTGTCTTCTAATGAGTTTGTGGTCTACCTGGAAATCTTGCAAACAACTTGGTGGGGAGTGGGGGGAGCAATCTCTGTCAGTTGTTTTCTCCTTCATTGGATAAACAACTTGAATTTAAAAACCTGAAATGCCTAATTAGCTAAGGTTTCTGGTGGTTTAAACTGAGATAAGGACAACTGTTGTAAATGCTGATAAAAGTGAGCTCAGATTTTGCAGTTTAGTTTATTTTATTTATGTTCAGGCAGCTGTGTGCGTGGGGGAGTGTTCACTGAAGCTATCATGGTGTGAGTTGAGAAAATTAAGCCAATTTATCCCTGTCTAAAGCTAATGTAACCTGAGGAAGAAAGTAATTTCAGGGTGATATTACAACAATTCAAATGCATTTGGAGAAATGCAACTACAAACCTGTAAGGGGAGATGACATGCTCTGTACCTGTAGAGTAAAACAGAGCAAGGAAGCCATCAGTGAGTCACCTGGAGATGAATCACATCTCTGCATTGTACCCCATGGCTACCAGGGCAAGGTTGGGAATAACTTTATATACCATGAAATATAGGATGCCTTTCCCTCACACACACTCCCTTTGATAACCTGAGAAGGCAGACACCTGAGTGTATACTAATGAATATGTCAATAACCTTTCTAATGAGTTAGGTGCGCTGTCCACCAGAGTACAGGTTATGACAGTAAATGCACGTAGCCCTTTGTGGTTCTACACCTCCTGCAGCCCCATGTCTCACTAGAATAAATGGGGTGCACCCCTACACACAGGGGATTCACAGGCAGAATACTGCCATCAACAAACCAGACTGGCTAAATTCCAGAGCTTCCAAGCAATAGCACAATTTGCCTTTATCACAGATGAGTCCAGTTCCTCACTGAGCTGAGTCACTGAGATGGTATCAGGACAGGTTTTGGAAGTCACCCTCAGCATCCCTTGGGGCTGCTTCCCAGGACATACAGTCCCCAGAGCTAAGTCCTTGCTCTGAGCCATTGTCAAATTTAATTTCTTTCCAAATTATTCCACATGTAGCCAGACAATGTGTCTTGCAGTCACTTACTGCCTAATCACAGCCTGATGCCCTAAGCCAAAATGAGCACTAGTTAAACACAGAGGAGAAAACAATAGGTGAGACTTGAGAGAGAGAACCTGGGAATGCAGGTGTAAAACAATAATGCTGTGAGCATGACAAGTGAAGAAGCCGGGCTTCCTATGGATTTGTTTGGTTTTTTTGGTTGCAGAATCTGTGAAGTCACTAATACTGATTCAGGGCTTTCTCCTAATGAGGCACAAAGCCTCTCTCCTGCTGGTATTGAAAAAAGATCATTGCACTTCAGCTTTCTTCCCAGCTAAGGTATGCTTAAGGTCTCTCTTCACCTTACCAACTATTTTTCTGGACATGTGTAAGAACATTTGAAAGCATTTCCCCTCAGTCAAATTTGATCAAAAGTGCATGTGTGGAGACTGATGATTTAATAAACCTCATGTCTTTATAAACTCAGGCTAAAGTAAAGCAACTATTGTGTCTCTCTGAATTAAGGAACAATACTATTGCTGCTGAGACCTTCCTGCTTGAAGAAGTAAAGTTAGGATCTACTTTTCACGGCTGGTTTAACTGTTCAGCAGCCAAGTCAGGATGTGGTGTCAGTGAATATGAGAGTGCTCTGGGGTGGATTTATCACTGGCAAGAGAGAAAAGGTCACTCGGGCTGCAAGGTGTAGTCCACCTCATTCTGGGACCTCTTGTCAGGAGAGAACAGGAAAACTGTTTCTCAGCCAGGGTACAATGCCTCATCACGATCAGCCAATGGACTTGAAATAAATGCACAAGTTTAGAGGGGAAAAAACCCCCCTTCTTTTCCCTGAGAATAGGTGGAGAAATGGCACGATTGCTGCTGCACAGTCTCTCCGCTGGGAAATGCACAGTGTGTTCCAGCTGTGGGTAGTCTCACAGCAGTGCAACAGGCAGAGCCTTTTAAGCGAGCTGTCAGGAGTTTATTTACAAGCGCTTTCCTCCTACAGAGAGGCTCTGTGATATTCTGGTGTAGAGCAGCAGGCGATCACAGACTGGCTGGTGTGTGTTCTGGAAGGGCCAGCACTGGCTCTTGCATGCAGGAAAAACAAAGCTGCATGTATGGGAATGATGGGCAAGATGGTTTTAAAGCTGAGTAGTTTCCCACCCACTGTCTCCTGGGGTTGTAGTGATGTGCTGTGTCTGGCTGGGCTCTATACTCCTACAAGAGTGCTCTACTTGGATTTGTCTTACTCTTCCAACTAATTACACAGTATGGTTGATAAGTCCTTTGGGGTCTTTTTTTTTCTAGAGAAGAGAACTTTATTCACATTTTAAACTAGTGGCAGCAAATGCTTTCTTCAGTGGGAGCTTTGGAGGACTAAAGGACCGTTCATTTCAGAACTGCTAAACCATCACAGTAACTAGCAGTCAGCACCATACTAAGCATGTGCTTTGAAGGCAAAGCCTTTTGCCTCCCTGCAGCTGTTCACAGAGCTGCCATTTGCCAAAAAATGGATGAAATGTGTTTGTTCCATTGATAGATAGCTCTTGAATGAGAGATACACTCAGCACATGGCTTCTTTCCTTTGTCCAGAGGGAACGGATTTGCTACAGGACTGCTGATCTGGAGTAGAAATATTCCTCAGCTTAAAAGCAGGCATGCAAAATGTGAGGCATAAATGTTGTTGGCATCCAGCAGATGGTGGCTGACATGTTTTCCAGCTGTCAGGAGTCTTTCAGAGTTCTTCTGTTGCATATGCCAGAGTTTCACCTTTGTGCTTGCCAGCCTGGACACAGAAAGGACAAACACAGGTACGGGTGCTCTGCAGTGCTCTGTAGGTAAAGGGAATTAAGCTGAACCAACAGAAGGGGATTAGTAAATCTCAAGTTAATATATGCACCTCAGATATCATGATGGGGATATTCCACATTAAATTCACTCTGTACAGTAATGTTCATGGCATCAAGTCTTTAATTATTGCCTCTAAGCTGAGGTAAGAACTGAGTGACCCATGGCATCTCTCTCAAGGACATTTTCCTGACCCTGATGCTGAATTGCAATATGCAAATGTCTTTTTACCTGGTACATCCTGGACTGTTTTCTTTTGCCTCTGCTTTGAAGTGTCAGCTTTCAGTGAACTCTGCTAACATTTTATTATTGCATTGAGGCTGAGGCAGAGAAGAGCAATTAAAGAGTTGACATCTTTGGTATTTTTTTTTAATAGTACATGTGTCAAAATGCATTTATCAAATCATGGTTGATGCAAAAGCCTAATTAATGCCAAAATGTAAGTAGAGTTCATTTCAGTTGGGAGCAAATGAGAATTTAAAAATGTATAATAACAAAAAGTGTTTGCTTTATTTTAAATACAGCACCTACTTTCAACTCGTGCTTCTGAGAACTGAAGTCTTAAAGCCTAAGTATTCCTTTCTGTTCCAGGATACAGCTGGACAGGAAAGATACAGGACCATCACTACAGCCTACTACCGAGGAGCCATGGGCTTTGTCCTCATGTATGATATCACCAGTGAAGACTCCTTCAATGCAGTGCAGGATTGGTATGAAATACTCTTGTTGTTGGGTTTGTTTGGGTTTTGGCCAATTCTCTCCTCACAATTGGTTGTTGAGAACATGAGGCATCCCGTCCTCCACAGTGCTTTGCAGCACCATGTTCTTTCCTCTTCGTTTAATCTCTGGGATAAGTAATTTGATTTATAAACTTCCCTTGGAAAAAGTTCCACAGCTTCACTTCAATGGTAAGGTTATAATTAAAATAGTGTAGCATACTATAGAAGTTGTTGCTTTAAAAACATCTAATTTATTGTAAAGAAATTAATCCTTTAATGCGTTATTTAGACTTGTGAGGTTTCTGCCTATGCTGCTCAAACAATTCAGTTTAGCAGTGGTTGTTTGATGCAAATCCCAGGGATTTGGGGAAAGGAGAGGCAGTAGCCCCATGAGTCCCCTCAATCATTTCTGCTTGTAACCTGGTCATTGTGTACTGCAGATCAGTGTGGTGAGGGTGCAGAGAAAGGCAGTGCAGTGGTTCGTGTAATCTCCCAGTCTGACTGATTTCACAGTGATCCCGGTGACCTGCCGCGAGCAGGTGACCTGCTGGCTTTGGCACTGGCTCAGCATCCAGCTCAGCCTGGCTGGCTGTTGAGCACCTAACTCTGTATCCTCCAGTCTAGGCTGGAACTCAAAAGCTGCAACAACGTGGTTTGTTGTCTCTAACAATCTAGTGTTCCCCCGGGGCTGCCCCTTTTTGTTCTCTCGCTGTCCACTGAAGCAGTTGGTCATGATCATCACGATTAAAGATGCAGCCTCCACTGTCACCCCATCTCCAGGACCATGACACCAGCCTGCAGAAGGTGAACCATCCCAAGCTCTCCTTCAGCAGCTGGTGACAGAGGAATAATTGTTTTCCTTGTTAGAAACACAAACCCAAAGGTTTTGCCAGAAACAGTTTCCTTCATGTGGCACACACCCTCCACCAAGCTCAGATGAAGCTTCTTCTGCAAGTGTGTACACAGGGGTATTTTCCAATGGAGTGCAATATCTTTAACTAAACTATAAATGTTTTTTTCTTGTTTCTCTGATGAAAGAAGATACATATGACCACACAGTTCACCTCGCTGTCTGTCTGTTGGTTCCGCTCTAGTAAGTTTTACTTGTCAGTCTTAGACAAAAAAAATCCAAATCTCAGTCTCTGAGCTGCTACTGTTTTAAAGTTTGTACAGGTGAAGTTTAACCTGAAGCTTTATAGTGGAAGTGGTCTAAGGTCTGTTCCATCAAAGGCACTGGTGCAAGAGTAAGAATTGGGAAAGGTCATCTTTGTTTGACTGCATGTCTTCCAGTGCCTCGGGAGCTGCAGGAATACCTTTGCTTAAGAGCGCCTTGTCAGCCAAAGGACAGAGGTGAACCATCAGCGTATTTTTACTCTGTAGATCAGGAATCTTTCTAACCAGTTTTCCGATTCCGAGCACAAATGATGCAGCGGGGAGGATAAAACCGGCCCGTTTCCTTCCTCGCTGAAGCTGGACCACAGGAGAGGAGATGAGGGCTGTAGCAAAGCCAGCATCGCTGGGCCAGCAGTGTCCTCTAGTGGCCGTGCAGCTGAGAGATGGCTTTTCCCAGGCTGAAAACCTGCGCTCTAAACTTAGGAAGGCACAAGAAATGCAAGCAAAAGCTTTCGTCTGATGCTGGTGCTGTTGTATCAGCCTCTGCCATTTTCTAGCATAGCAAATAGGTAGGATTTTGGGGGGGGTTTTCCCCACCGTGCTGCAGGATATGGTCATGCTTTAAAAACCCCATTACACTGCGTCTGGTCTTCAGTCAGGGACTGTACTCTCCGTGGAAAAATAAAGTGTCTATTACTTGAGCTCCTTTAGCTCAGAGCCTTTATCTTCATCTCTGGTTCGTTGGTACATGACTGTTTAACCGCCTCCTGATATTTGAAAATAAGTAGTTATTGTGTTGGAACATAAGATGTGTTTCCTGTAGGGTGAGTGAAAGGGTTAAATGAGCTTTCAGCTCAGTTTCTAGAATTTTGTTTTAGTAGTCTTCTTTGATTACTGTTATTTGGTGTTGGGTTAGTAGTTTTGTGTGTAGATAAATCACTGATTTATACCTCATTTGAAACTGTACTGGAACTAGAATATATTCAGTATTTGAAACTGTAAAATAAATAGGAAATATTATGGAAGCTCTGCTTTGGACAATCTAGACAATTTCATTCAGAGAAATAAAAATTGGTAAAATTTAACTTAGCTATAAGTGACAGCTGGGTTCACAAATCATCAGCTTTATTTATCTTTAAAGCTGATCTCTGAATTGGGTTGTTGATACCTCCTGTTGTTAGCTGTGAACCTGAGACTATTTCTCTTTGAAGTGTGAAGCACAAAACCCGTGCTTTATCATTAATTTGGAGAATTCAGCACAAACAAGGCACAGCAGTTTTATTGTGTCACAGAAATATGTTTCTCCCAATGTGTATATTGGGCCACCCTGGCAGTGGTTGAAACGTCTCTGTTGCACGAGCCTTGTTATTCAGTTATTTGTCTTTCCAAAAGCTTCTGGTAATTTGCTGCCATTCTTTTTGGATGGGCATCAGGGTTTCTTTTAGATGTCCTTCATAGCTTTTTTTGGTTGGTTGATTTTTGTTCCTAATAAGAGTAAATGTTGGTGTTCTGTAAGAGGTTTCTCACTGTCTTGTGCAAAACAAGGAGAAGGATGTGTTTCTTTGGGGAGTGCTTCATGCTGTTTGCTTCTTTTTCATTTTCTAAGTAATTCTGTTTAAATAGTTGAGATTTGGCAGTGTGTCCCCATACAATGCCAGGGGCTGCAATGAATCCAGAGGTTGAACTGGGAGTCAGAAGAAGAGCCTGCTTATAGGTTTTTTAATTGAACCTGGAGAGACTTTGTTCCTACAGAGGGAGGCTGGGGAGATTTCTTCTTCCCTGGGCTTTTGGTTGATTTCTCTGGTCACCCCATTCTGTGATGAGCCTTGAGAAAGCCCAGAGTCCCACACAGACGCATCACAGACTCATATTAGCTCCCACTGGGCTTGTCTACATGGGGACACTCAAAAGGGTGAAACTGGAGGAGCCAAAATTGGGATTGGAGTGAGTGCTTTTCCAGGAGGACACCAGGAAGAGTAAAAGATTTCATTGCCCAGAGGCTTTGTTTGGTTTTGGGTGTTACACTGTGGGTCTGGGCTTGTGCAGTGGGCTTGGGTTAGGGTTATGTTTTTCAGTGCAGTCCAACCAGGGTGCTGCTTCAAGGCAAGTTGCACAGTGAAATGACCCCCTTTTTCCTAATTATCTGTGGAATAACACGATTGGCTTCCTTCCATGGAAAAGGTAGGTAAGCAATTCAAACTAATTAAAAAACGCCGTTAGTAGATCAGAGCTGGAGGCTCCTGCTAATGCAAAAGAGAAGGAATCAAGTGCTTTGTTTTTACGGGAGTTCAAGCAAACTTAAACAGAAGTAAAAATCTGAGGAGAGTCCTGGCTCTCCTGGGAAATGGCAGGTTTGCCTGATAGCATAGTGTCCAGTCTGGGGTGGTGGGTAGTAAGGACAGAGTGGGAAGGTGAGTTAGGGACTGGAGGAGGTGGGAAGGAGTGTATTGCTTCTGGCAGAGCAGCCTAATTACCTTTGGGAAGGAGGGAGTCTTAAAAGATAGAGCTGACTTGGTGAAGGTAAAAAAGGTTGTGCTGGTCTGAAAAAATGGATGAAAGTGAATGCTCTGAAGCTAATACTGTTCTGCTGCTGGCTCTGGGACACCTCACTGAGGATGGAGGGAGAGGACTGGCCCCTCAGGATAAACAGGAAAAAAAATCTTCTGTTTTGTCATGGAAAAACTATGAAGAGGCCAAATGTAAGGTTGGAATCCTGGGACCCACAGTGAGCTGCACTAGAGTCTTTAAGTTCCCCTGTGTGCTCCTGCCTGAGCTCCCAAGCACTGCACCCTCTGCCACTGAAGTTAACGTTGGATGGTACTCGCTGCCTGTCATTGCATCTGCTGTTTCCTGCCTTAGGTATCACTGAATCCTGCTGGGTTCAAATATTAGCTTGCAGAGCCTTGCCTTGATCTCATATCTTCCCGATTTGGTAAATTCCTGTTACTCTTTAGCAATTGTTTCCATGTTTTCTATGCCATTTTCAATCTCCATGAACCGGTTTTCCTATTCAAGCAAAGATGACTTGATGCTTCCATCTGTTCTTATGGTGTTTCTAAAACTCTACAGCAAATGTGCTGCAGCAAATAAGCATCTTTTTTTGGCCTGCTCTAAAATATTGTTACGTCTTTCACAAGAAGTTGTAAATCCAGCATGAGGTGTGCATCTCTTGTATGGATTTCTCTATGGGACAATATCCTAAAGAGGTGTAATTGATTGTCGTTCCTCTGGCAGATTACAGCTGAAGAAGAGTAAGCCTTTTTGTCCCTAGACTTCAAAAATTCTTCAGTTCAGCTTTTTATCTGGATCTCATGGTCTTTATAACACTTGTAAAGTCTTAACAAGGAACTTTATTGTCACACCAAATTAAGGAGCAGTAAAACAGAATGGTGCTGTGAGTTACAGAGTCTGCATTCATGCTTTTTTGTGTAAGCCAGGTCATTTGTCTTCGAGCCAACACACACTCTGGAGATGGTTATTTTGTCATTAATGGTAGTTGGTTTTGTACTTAACATATTATTATATTTTGGCACAGCTGATGGAATGTAACAATCTTCTCTGACCTGCTATAGGGCCACGCAAATCAAGACTTACTCCTGGGACAATGCACAAGTGATCCTGGTTGGAAACAAGTGTGACATGGAGGATGACAGGATTGTTCCCGTGGAGAAGGGGAAACACCTGGCAGATCAGCTTGGTACATGGAAAAAAGCTTTTCTTTCTACCTTTTTCCCCCCCTCTGCTGCTTTACACTGTGATCCTTTTAGTTTGTACAGTAAAAAGTTCTTCCAGCAGTAATGCTTCAATAATGGTCTCACAACTAAGAAGTGTCATATATTCTAGATCCATATTTTACTTGCTTCATGCTCAGCAGGCCAATATGTGCTTGGAAGAATACTTGTAGTGTTGCTGTATCTGTCAAGGTAATGTCTGAGGATGGAAGGAAGATGAAATTTGTCTGAAAAGAAAAGCTTTTATTAGCTAAGCAGAATGAAAAGAGAAAAAGTTTTCATAAACACAATTCTGTCTCCAGCTCTCCAAGTACCATGTACTCATTGCAAATCAATGCAAACATTGATTTTTGTTGAAGAGTTTATTTTTTTAACTAAACAATGGGAAAAAAGAAGGAAGTTTATGCACCAGAATTGTAGAACTGAGTAAAACATTTTTAAAATGTACTAGGCTTCTTTATCTAGATAAAGAAATGACATTATGTTATTGATGTGGGATAGAAAAAGCAAAACGGTTCAATTAAGAGGAAATTGGGATTGCAATGAAAATTTTAGAATGAACAGCAAAATAAACTCATACCAGTTTATCATTTATTTATAATTTTTCATTATATATTATAGCATATATGATATTTTTTAATATGGAATCAGGACTCTGTGTTAAGATTTAACTGTACTGTTGTCTTCTGCTAAAGAATTCAAAGCAGCAAGTAAGTTCTGTTAAAAAATTTAATTCAAATTTAAGCAAAAAGATGGTCACTGTTCCAAAGAGTTATGAGCAATCAGGTTACTTTTTCACGTTTCATGTGGGGGGGGGAAAAGGCATGTCTGCAAAATCCTTCAGGATTAAAGCCTTCAAGTTAAAGTCTACATATGGCAAGCACAAAGGGATCCCATTGGTGACTGGAGCCTTGAGACATTGCCATCATAAACAAATACTGAGCAAATACCAAACTAAATCAATAATTATTATTATTGTAATAATACATCTTTAGATGTAGGACTAGCAAAGCAAACAGAGACATGGTTAGTTTGCAAAATCAGTTATGGGCTCTTTTTTACCCATCAGAATTTAATTTGGTCTTGAAAATATGAATGTGAACAAACTTGGTTCCTGACTTGCAGGCTCTCAAAAAGGTTGTGCATGCAAGTGTGTCCACGTATTTTGCAGGAATAATTACGCTGTAAGTAGCTTAAAATTTGTCCAGAGCAATTTAACACCAAATAGAAAGTTTTGTTTGAACTCCCACTCCAACTTGGACTTGTAATGCTTTTATCCTACCCCCAAAATTCATCTGTTTGTTTGATTACAAATTTGTCATCTAGAATCTGAATCCTTTAAAGTATGGGACACTTCAGAACACACACACAGAGTTACCATAGCAACTGATTCCATCAGTAGGAAACTGTTTTGCTGGAGAATCCCCAGTTCTGCCCCTCACCTGTCCTTGTGCTTGCCCAGCTCACCCTGGCCAAACACACCCCAGTGCAGAGCAGCCCAAAAGCTAATCCAGCCCTTTGGGAAGTGCTGTCCCAGCCCTGCTCTTCTGTAGCCTCCCAAAATACCAACCACTTCTTAAAACGGGCTGGAAAATAGGTGTGATTTTATCAGTCAGTTTTTCCTTAGAGGAGCTATGTTAAATGTGTACAGCACTATCCGAAGTTATTTTGTGTGTTAGGTGGGAGGAATCTCTTTAATTGGCTATTGACTGCTTAAACTGCTAACGTTCATCATAATGATTCACATAAAGGTTATCCTTCAGCGTGTTTATCTAAATTTGAATAGTGACATTCACATCATTGAAATAATACCCTAATCAGATTAAGAAATCGTTATTGGCCTGAGTGTGAACTGAACCAAAACAGATTGGTATAGCAGAAGCTAAACCAATGTTGGACTGGCAAATACCTAAGTGCAGTTCTCTGATTTCCTGTGCTCTTTATATACATTTCTATTCACCATCAAAGACAGCAAGTGGGGCAGACAGAGCGCTCATCTGGTGCAGGAAAGCTGTCCCTGTTTAGTTAGGAGGCAAATAGATCCATCATCACGTCATCCATTATCCCAGGAATTTTAAAAAGCATTAGAACGCATGGATACCTGCTTTTCTCACACCTCGGGGTGACTCAGCCTACCAGCAGTGGCAGACTAATCACTTAAGACAAATTATCTTTCCCTTTGTTTGTGGCAGAATCAAAGGAAATTGATGCAGTGCGGAACATCCCGCAAATGAAGCACAACAGAATGTAGCTTATTGCAAAAGAAACTCTCCGCGGTGCCTCGGCTCTCGCTGCTGGCAATTTAATAACCTGGCAGAACAGCAGCAACAGCCTTTGCAAGCACCGGTTGGCCCTGGAGGCCCCTGGAGATAAGGAAATGCTTCACAGTTCAGCGCATTCCTGCTGCTGGGGGGGCAGGGTTTGGGCTGCGTGCGAGAGCCTGGATGTCCCAGAGCACCGGGTGACAGCGGGAAGCAGCAGGAAGAGCTGTCTGTGCCATGCCCTCCTTGGCATAACTCCAACCTCGCTGGTTTTGGCGTTTTTAATCAGAAAGGGTCAGTGTTTGAGGGTCAGTGCTCATGGCTGCAGCTGGGAGCCGGCCACTGGACTCTGAATTAAACCAAGGGGTAGTTCAGAGGTGCTGAACCTCCTGTCAGGACGGTGCTCTCTTGTGACATGTGCTGTGCAAGTATTAATCCCCCTGAAGAGCTTTCCATCTGGGCAGACAATGAATGGGAAGAAATAAGACCGAAGTCACGGAGCACTTTGCTCACGAGTGCCGAAGTTGGTCAGCAGAAGGAATGAAACCACAATCTCCCTTCTCCTTCTGGCCTCTGCCCTTGCCAGACCGCAGCAGGGGTTGGCAGAGCCAGGCTGGCCCTGGGCAGGGCTGTGTGGAGCCCAGGAGGGTTCCTCACACCGTGCTGGTGGTGGTGCGTCACCAGTTGCAGCCCAGGGGACCTTCACTGATCAAAGGGGGAGAATTCACCTCCTTTATCCTGGGGCTTATTCACATCTGTATCATCTGCAGATGTGCTTACCAGGGCGATGGTAAGGATCCAATTATCCCATTGCTATCCCATCTTACTGATGTTTGATAAAATTTAGAAGTATTTCTGCTCACTATTCCGGGAATCAACTGAGCTTAAGAATTACCTAATATCTTGCTTTCTTACGGTGAATTCTGAAAAAGATGGTATTTTGAAAACCATCGTCAGCTGTCTCTATTGATCCTTTTTGTTCACTTTTTTCCACAGGTTTTGACTATTTTGAAGCTAGTGCCAAAGAAAACATCAATGTGAGGCAGGTGTTTGAGCGTCTCGTGGATATAATCTGTGAGAAGATGTCGGAGAGCATAGAATCAGACAATTCCAGGGGCACTGCTGGAAGGGGCATGCGACTCACAGACAACCCCCCCCCTTCGCAGCAGAACTGCTCCTGCTAGTGACCCTTCTTCACACTGACACATGTCCTTCTCCCTTCCTCACTAAATTTTACCTTTTCATTTGTGCTGGTGCATTATCATGTAGCCCAAAGGCAGAAGTCTCTGTTGTAGGAAACTGGTATGTTTGTTCAATGTGCTGGAGTGTTAGTAGTATGTATTTCCTCATCCAATAACTTATAAATCTGGAAAAATAATATTATAAGTGTACCTAGTGTGAATGTGAGTTACACTGGAGAAAAATAATTGTGTGGTGTTTCAAATGTTATTTCCACGGAGAATGTTGTATATTTCATTATAAGTTCCTCTATTGCAGAAAGAGTGTTTTTGTCAAGAACAGCTGAAAGCACAAAAACCAATTAGAAGGGACCAGGCCTAAATGAAAATAGGGGAAAATCTCTTAAAAAGCAAGATTATGATTTTTTTAAAGCCAAAAAACCAAATCAATCCCCAGGTATTTTGAGAGCTGTTGTTGTTGTCCTAAAGATGTGGACCTCAGTTTTTCTTGTATGATGGAGCAGAAAGCAGAGCATTTCTGTCTGACAGCGTGAGGTCCTCCAGAGAGCGAAGAGGAAGAAGGGTGGATTTTGTGTCAAATCTCTAAGCAGAGGAAGAACACACGGAGGAATCAAATGTGCCAGGCAAGGGAGGAGGAGGAGGCCTTGCAGCCCTACCTGCATTTCCCTGTGCTGGTGCTGGGGGAAGGAGTGAAAGCCCTTCCAGGGGCTCCCCTTGCCTCCAAACTTCTCCACCAGGAACTGCTTGCAGAGTGCTGGGGGTGTTGCTGTGTTTGGCACCTTCCTGTCCCTAATCCTCTCTTTCTGGAATCCCAGGAGCTGACTGTCCTGCAGCCTTTCCCCTGCATCCTGTAGTTTTACCCCTCCAGGTCTGGATCTACTCACATCAACTCCCTGCTGGTGGGTTTAGTGGCAGGACAAAGGAAAGGAGGAATTGGCTGCTCCCTGATTAGTTGGAGGCAAAATCTGACTTTGTAAGACTTGGAATAGCACTGTCTCAGATAAAAAGATCAGGAGCCAAAATATGAGTGTTGATAGATACTAGTGCCAATACTATTAGATTTTCTTTCTGCATTTTGTTGTTGATTTATTTTTTTAATTTTGTGCTAGATGGGTGCATGTGTGGGGATATTTCTTCTGGTTTCAGATTCAAGTACCGCAAAGCATAACTTTAAAAAAGGAAGATTGATTAATAAAACATAACTGTGAATGAAAAATGGCAGAGACCTCTTGTTAGAGTTACTTGAACTTTTTGTTGCATCATTCTTTGAAGGGAGAAAAAGTTTTTAAATTAAGTGGGTATGGAGAGAAGTTTAAGGTGAAAATTCTGGAAAGTTTTATGGCTTCACCTGTGACCTATGAACTCTTCTGACTTCCTGGTGTCAGGAACTGGAGTGGAGCACCTGCCCTCTGCACTGTAACGTGCTGGATCATGACACTAGTGAGTGCTTTTGTAATTTTGTTATGTTCTGTCTCAAAGTGTAGTAGCTCTGAGAAAAAAAAAAGCACAAAATTCTGGACAAAAATGCAACTACTTTGGGGTAGTTTGAGCTCATTGTGCTAAAGGTTTTATCCCTCTGTTTGTGTGTTGCTTCCAGAAATCTTTACTGTGACACGTTTTGGGTGTGTGTGATTTAGTCCTGAACGTGTGATTTGTGCAGTGCTGGGATTGTGGTTGTTGTATCTAAACCCCTGAAACTGCAAAATAAAGAGAAATGGAGTCACTGGGTGTGGCCAGAGAGCTTATGTCAGCTGCGCTGCTTGTGTTAGGCAATCGCAGGCATGTGGAAAGAAGAAATCCCTTTAATGCCTTAAAAATACATCAGACTACGTTGGTCTTTGTTGGCAGCGTGATGATCTTTGAACCCAGCAATCTGGAATCGCTCTGTTTGTTTAAAACAGAGCGAAGTGATGGATTATTTGGCCAATAAATGTGCAGTGCTATGTTCTAATTGTAGAAGCAGCAGGTTTTAGGGCAACTTGAGTAACTAGCAAAAATTAAAAATAAAAAAAAAAAGAAATCCACAGCAAACAGCAATGATCTTGAGCTGTGCAGATATAACTGAGTATCTTAGTGCAAATAATGGTTTGTTAGCTCAGCAACTCAGTGGCAAAAGGAAATGCATTCAGCAGAAATGGAATTCCTATTCTTGTCTTTTACTTTCTTTGTTCCCCTCGCAGAAAGGACCTTTCCCATCCCACCCAGTTTGTGATTGTGTTTCACTGTGTTCCAGTCAAGTCAGATGAGTTTCTTTAAAGAATACAAGCCCTTCAAGCTAGGAGGGGCACAGTTGTTTTGCACAGGACAAGCCAGCAAGAAGTAGTCTGAAAAACTGGAACAGAGAGGAATTCTATCCTGCCCTATATTGCATACACGGAGAAGCCTAGTATTTGGTGCAGAACTCCTGCAGAGATTATTTCAAATAAGGAATCAAATAATTACAGGCAACTGACACATTAATAAGTGTTTTGTGTATCTCATCATCTTATATTTGCTGTGAAGGAATACAGGGGGAGCCTTAAATGGCCTCCAGCTGATTTCAGTGTCAGCAGTGAGTCAGTAGGAATTGTTATTTGTATTAACTTGTAAGAGGTAGTGGCAGAACTTGAGGCTGGGATTTGTCAGGGCAAGGGAAGGAACAGACCTGTTTGCACGGAACCAAAACCTGCTTGCCCTGAAGACAAACCCAAGACTTGTGATGTGGTTTTGTGTGGAGCCTTCCATTTGCCCAGGATAGCAAGTGCTGATAAAACAGCAGGGCTACAAGATAAGAAAGGGGTACTTGAAATGTGGAAATCAAGAGTTGAGCGCTCTTCACAAGCCATCAAAATGGCTTGTACGATACAGATACAGCACCGAGCGTGAGTTCTCCACGAGAAGCCGTAGGGAAAGCTCGGGATTAGAGATGCGTCTTGGCTTCCACCTTGTGGAGAAATAAAGGGGCGAAGTATCGGGCCGACACTCAAGTGTTGATGATCGCCCCTGTTTGTTGCTGGCTGTCCCCTTTCCTTGGCGTGGCCCATCCCCTGCACAGCCAGGGGAGCACATCTGGACGGGTGTGCAGCGGGGCACGAGGGCTGGGATAAACGCAGCGGCGGCGGGATCCCGGCGGCGTGCGCCCTGCGGGAACTTAAACCCGGGGGATTCAAGCCAAGAGGCAAAGCGGCATGGCCGCGGTCACCGCGTCGGCACTGGGGGTGGGTGGGGGGAGAAGGATACCCGCGAATCGGAAAGCGACGGGACCTGCTGAGGCGGCCACGCGAGGAGTAAAGCGCGTTTTCTGCTGAGCAGCCGCGGGTATAGACTGGAATAAGCTGCTGAGGACACACCATCACCGCCGCCCGGGAGCGCACAGCCCGCACACCCGCACCCGGCGCGCACCTGCGCGCTCTGAGCGCGGCGCTCCCGCCCACCCCCGGCCCGCGCGATCTCATTGGCCCTGCCAGGCCGAGCGACACGAGCCGGGCCAATCGGTGAGAGGGAGGGCGGGCTGTTGGACTATTCCAACGCGACAGCGCGGGGGGGTGGTGCAGCCCAGCCGGCGGGCGGGCCTACCCGGGGGACGGCGGTGCCGCAGGGCGCAGACCCCGCTCTGGCCCTGCCCTGCCGCCCGCCCCTCACCGCTCTGATTTACCGGCGCGCTCTGCCCGGATCCCAACCCGGCCGCTATTCCCCACTCTTTTCCTCTCCCCCCCGCCCCTTCCCCGCTCCGGCGGTTTCCCTCACGCCCTCTGTGCGGCCAATGGGGCGCGGCGCGCGGCGATGCGCGTGCGCAGTGTGGCGGCCGCCCTCGCTCGGCTCGGGGGTGCCCGCGGGCGGGCCGGGGGCGGGCGGGCGGCTCGGGCCCTGGTGCGGCCGCTGTGGGGCAGCGGCGCCGCCGCCGCCATGCCCGGCAGGAACAAGGCCACCTGCGGGTACGGCAGCCCGGAGCTGGCGGTGGGGCAGCAGCAGGCCGCGGAGGGCGGCCGCGACGCCGGGGGCCGCTCGCCTCACGGGGACGAGGAGGAGGAGGAGCGACCCGGCCGCAACCTCGGCGACCCCGACATCGTCAAGTCGCCCAGTGACCCCAAGCAGTACCGGTGAGGGCGGTGGGGGGGGGCGGGCCGGGGTCTGCGGCGTGTCCCGGAGCTGGTCCCGGTGCCCGTGGGGAGTTGGGGCCTGTCTGCGATAAGCGGGGCCGGGGATTCGCCAGGCACGGCAGTCCCCGATTAATTGTGAATTTGTCGGCCCTCGGCCGGCCAGCCCCTCGCCGAAAGCGTCGGGCTTGGAGTGCGAAGCGCCGTTGAAGTGTTTTCAGGGCAGGTCCCGGCTTTAAAGCAGGCTCTGCAACTCTTCCTGTTTTGGATGAGTTTCCAAGTTTTGACACGAATATATCGGCGACTTGAGGCGAAGTGCTTTCAGGCTGTCGTTTTGCTTGTGGTTTTACTTGAATATTTTTGAGTAATGCCCCTGAAAGTGATAGGAAATACCACCTCCCCTGAGCACATCCCACAGCGCCTGTGGCCCAGACGCAGCGAGGGCCTCAAACTCCGGCAGAGATCGAGCTCTTTGGATCCTGTAAGGGATTTTATTCTTGAAAGGACACTCTGATAACTTCTTCCTCTTAGGGAGAAGATGATCCAGCCCTTGTTAGAGCTGCCTTTTTTTTTTTTTTTTTTTAATCTTTACTTTTCACGGTGTCTAATCTGTGCAGCCAGTGGAGAATCTGCTGCCTGAGCCTGGAACTGAGTTTTGGATTTGCAGTGACATTGGGTGACAGTGAAATTCCCTGCTGGCTGCCTGGAGAGGACTGTGCCTATTGGCTTAGGGAGAAACTTGCTCCCTCCCTTCTTGCCCTACTTCCTTGCTGCTTCCTCTGGATCGCTGCCTGCCTCTCCTGATGGCATTCTTACTCATGCTGCTTTTGGGGCAGGTTGTCTTCCTGCCAAACTCACAGCTACAGATGCTGTCAGCTTAGGGAACTTCCACCTTGGCTCCTTGAATCCACAGTGGTGGATGAAGCTTGGGAAAAGTCCATTGAAGGCTGTCACTACCTATTAAGAAGCTCAGGAACCTCTGCTGCATATACAGAATAGGGGAGTGTGTTTGATTTTAAGATAAGCTAATATAGAAATTTTCCAGAAATCCTACTGTCCATTCTTAAAAGGGTTTTTCACACTGATTTCCGTGTGTGGGAAGTGAGCACAGACACAGATATTGCCCTTAGGAAGAAGTTCAGTGTGCCTGAAAGCAAAGTGTACCTGTGATGATGCAGACACACTTTGTTCACTCATCAGTGGTGATGGATGCTGCAGTCCAGTCACAGTGGGCTTAGTGTGTCTGTCTGGTGACATCGGCCTTAACTTAGTGAAAAAATGTCATGTTTTACCTTCTCAGATAGGCTGATCACAAAACCAAAAGAGCTCTGACAGAGATTGCAAGATGTATTTTCAGAAGTGAATTTGTTGAGACAAAATAAATGTCATAATAAAAGTTGGGTGTGCTCATTAGAACTGTAATTGGGTAGTTGTATTTACCAAAAATGTATGTTTTATTAAAGTTCATCCACATATGGAATTTCATGGGCTTGTATTGCTTGTAATTTGGGAAATTACAGCATTTCTCAGTGTTTACCATACACTGGTATGTATTTCAATCTTAACTTCTAAAACAATTGTCATTGACATAAGTAAAAATGTTGTGTGCCAACAATCCTGTTTAAACTTACTCAGGATGTTTAAACAGTATTTTGAAGAATTAGGATTTTATTTTATATTTAAGCCTTACTTGCATCAATACCTGTGTAGTCCTTCAAAAAAGCAGTTAGACTGTGCTTGCTTCTGTTTCTACATTATGTGATTGCATTTTCTGTGCCACGTTTTACATACTGATAGATACTTCTGTGTTGGTTACATTTGTCCTTTTCCATTGGCCTGAAACATGGAAAAAGTAAAGAACACCTATGTCAGTGGTGCCTCTACTCAGTATGACCTAAACTGTTCTAGATTGTCCTGGAGTGAAATCTGAGAGCCTGCAGCAGCAGCATGGCTCAGTCCTGTCCTTGCTGCTGGGTGCTTTCTGTCCTGTGTGCAACACCCAGGAACCTCCACATGAGTAATGTCAAATTAGGATAATTAAAGGGGGTATGTGGAAAGGATCAACAAGGGCTACTGGATACACCTGGCTGGACAGCTTTATGGCAAAATGTTCTTCTGGAAGGATAGCCCCATTCTGTTCTCTGCTTTCTGTGACTGGTCCCTAGGAGTTTGGTGATCCCCATGGGGAGAACCTGAGGAGGAGGAGATGCTGGTTGTGCTGGAAGATGCTGCAGCCACGTTGGCTTGTCATTATCTGGGGCTCTGGCTCTGAACTACTCGGAGTCTGAAGCATCCAACTGTACAGTGTATATTTTCGGAGCCTTTGTATGTTCAGAAGCGTGACATATGTACATAATGAAAATGGTTAGCAAACAGGCTTTTGGGATGTATAGAGGATGGATTTTGTTCCCAGACATTAACACAGATCTGCACTATCTGTGCCTCCTGCAGTTGGTCAGAGCCCCTCTGCAAGTTGCACACTCTGTACTGCAGTTTGAAGGAGCCAGAATGCACTTGT
Source organism: Acropternis orthonyx (assembly GCA_035583155.1). Lineage (NCBI taxonomy): Eukaryota > Metazoa > Chordata > Aves > Passeriformes > Rhinocryptidae > Acropternis > Acropternis orthonyx. The sequence goes on from JAWWEU010000005.1 coordinate 5,999,006, forward strand.
GCTTTGGATTGGAGCACATTTGTCCTGCTCAGCAATCCTGCAGCAAACTGGGTGTGTTCATGCTGGCCCAGGGCAAGCCCTGTCACTTCCCGTTGGATGACTGGTCGTGATTCATAAGCTTAACATGACTATTAAACATTTGTTCATTAGCTTTTTTTTCATAGACTTAGTAGCCCAAGAGCTGTGTCCACGTTGCAAAGTTCTGATATGATATAAACTTGGGGGCTGGACTAAGTGACCTCAAAAGGCCCCTTTCAAAACAAACTATTCTGTGACTCTCTGCCCTGTAACTCAGATTTTTCTGGGAGCGTGGGATGTGTGACCATGGGTTTGTTTTATTCTCGTTGGGTTCTTTTGTTTTTGGGTGGTTTTCTTTGGTTTTTTTGTTTGTTTGTTTGTTTGTTTTTTGTTTGTTTTGTTTTGTGTGGTTGTTGTTGTTGTTGTTGTTGTTGTTGTTTTTCTGGATCAGATATCACTTGTCTGTATCACACTAGTTCATAGGATGGATGAAGTATTTTCTGGATCCAGGATTCCTTCCTTTCTGCATCTGGTGTACTGGCCAGTGCAAGCTCCTGAGAGGGGTGCTCTGGCTAATTTGACAAATTATGATTGTCTGTTCCAGATCTGGTGGGAAATGGATTCTGCTGAGAGCTTGTGTAGTGCAGAGCGTTGGTGCTTGCAGTGCTCAGTGGGAAGAGTTGTAGAACAGTGCTGTACAGAGGGCTTTGTGGGGTTTTATTTGTATGTATCTATGCACTCACGTATGTTAAAAATTCTGTGTAAACACACACAGAGAGAACTCTCTTCATTGCTTCTTGATAGTAACCCAGCCAACCCCCTGTGACTTGTTTTATGGAGCCTGCAGAGGAGCTCTCTCCTTTCTAACACAAGCCTGCTATGTCTGTGGACCCCATTTAATACAAAGCATTAATCAAATCAAATCAAATGGAGTCTCTGGGGCCTACTTAGAGGCAAAGACTAAGATCTTCATTCTGCCATCTAATACCTGTTTCTAAGAACCTGACAAGAATAACAGACTGTTGAAGTTTGACTTTGCCTGTTCTGAGTGTGTGAAGTGAGTGCTAGTAGCTTAAATGTTTCACAGAGAAAGAAGGAAAAGCCATTATCAGTGTGCTTGACCTTTTCGGGGGAAGAGCTTCTGCTACTGCCTTGAACTGCTTCTTACAACTGTTGAATAACAGAAGACTGCTCACAATCTTAGCTACTGGGAGATTTGCATTAGGAAATCACTCTTGAGTTGAAAAGCACAGAACGATAAAATTTTTGTGATTCTGAAAATTAACATATTCATTGTAAATAATTATTCTTTCAGGTATATCAAACTGCAAAACGGCTTATGTGCACTTTTGATTTCGGATTTGAATTACTTGGATGGTCCCCCAACATCTTCAGAGGAGGAGGAGGAGGACAATGATGATGATGATGAGGAGTCTGAAGAGGGAAGTGATGAATATGATGACTCTGGAGCTGAGATCGAAGATGGTAGAGAAGGTTTTGATGATGAGGACTGTGATGAGGGGGATGAGAGTGAGGACAGTAATGGAGATAATGAGGATTTCAATGGTTCTGATGACAGTGAATTAGAAGAGCTGGCTGAAAAGGAAGAGACAAGGAAGAGAGGCTGTTCAGAAAAGCAGGTATGTACTTAAAGATGTAGGGTGAAAAAATACATAGTGAGCTTTCTTGAGGTCTGAAGCCTTGTGATTAGGCATTCAGACTAGACCTTGTTATTGTGCCTGTCACAGTTGATGCATCTTATACTTCTGTCATTTTCCCAAAGTGTTTCTTGAAGCAGCTTTTACTGAGAGTGTTGTATTTTCTCTAGTCTGCAGCAGCCCTCTGTGTTGCTGTTGGCAGCTTCTCTGATCCTGAAGATCTGCCTGGATTAGCACACTTCCTGGAACATAGTATGTATCTGATCCTATTTCATCTTCTCCAGATGTAGTGCAAAATGAGTGCTGTGTAGCTCAGGTTGTCTGTAGTATTTTAGTATCATTTCCTATTGTGGCTATTTGAGAATTTATTTTACTTAGTAAGGAACTCTTAATAAGGGAGAAGGTGTCTCATACCCTTTGGCAAGCCATGCATTAGCTTATATCAACATTATTTTTTATCCATTAAATTGAGGGGGAAGCATGTTACCTGTGGCTTTATAAACCAGGCTGGAGCTACAAAGCTGTATCTCCCTAGTGAAGGGTGATGAATTAGTAATATGGGCACAGAAATCACATGAGGTTTCTGCCCAGATGTGTCTCAAAATTGTGTCCTTGCCTGCCTGAGGTCAGTCATGCCCAGGTTGGCACTGTTAGAGGCAGAACTATAGTAGTTCTGGGCAGATCACAGAGCCTGTTGGTATTCAGGCCTTACCCTCTGCATGTGAGCTGTGTGTCAGTTGTAGGTAACACTGTGCTCAGGAGGGGTTGTTTTTTAGCTGCAGTTGGGAAAAACCAATTAATGTCATCTTGGTAATGTTGCTCGTTTTTTGTTGCAGTGGTTTTCATGGGCAGTTTGAAGTACCCAGATGAGAATGGGTTTGATGCATTCCTGAAGAAACACGGGGGTGGTGACAACGCTTCGACCGACTGTGAGCGGACAGTCTTCCAGTTTGACGTGCAGAGGAAGTACTTCAAAGAAGCCCTGGATAGGTAACATTATATAAACTGTGATTAGGTGTTAATCAATGTTTGTGTGTGCCTCAGGAGCTTGGGTGTACCTGTTCAGTTCTTCATTTTGGGGTGATCAAGGCTGTTGCTGAACTTCCGTAGTTATCTGCACTGCAACAGTGACACCGAACAGATGGAAATGTTATTTCCCATCAGGTGTGTTGCTGTTTTTTTAAGGTCGTGCTGGTGTAGACACTGTGGAATTTTGTAGGATCCATGTGTCAGTCTTAATGCATGCAGCTTTGTGACTGCTTTGGCACCCTCACACTGGTAGCATTGATGACAGAAGAAATGTCATGCAAGGTGACAACTGATCAGAGGGGAAGTGCTCCCCGAATCCCAGTGACTCATCCTTTGAAATATCCACCCTGATTGAAGTTACTGCTTTTTCAGTTTTTGTTAGTTTGTTTCCAAGTGTAGTCCATCAGGATGGGTGGGAGGGCAGCCTTTAAAGTAGTGGTACAATGTGTGCCTCAAAAGGAGACATTTAACCCAACCCAGGGCCTTCAGTGCTCTGTGTAGCTTTTGTCAGAAAGGGTTTTTTAACTTGCTCTTCTGTGCTCTGGGATATGCTGGGACTAAAGAGCTCCACCAGTTGGCATGATTTCCTTCAGCAAGAGGAATTACTCATGCTTGGGAGCATAGCTGAGTATTCTTGATGGCATAAAATATCTCAGGAGGAGAGTAGACTCCACTGCAGATTTACTTCAATCCAAAAAAACATTCCTGCAATGACACCAAGAGCAAGCACATTTTACCAAGTATTATTTAGATTTTACATTACTAGGCCAAATTCAGCTTCCATTTGCAGATTGGCCCAGCTTTTTTGGATGTTTGGAAGTGTGAAAGAATCAAAAAATATAATCTGCCACAGCAGCTCACTTAGTGAAGAGGAAACACAGAAATTAGGAGTTCTCTAGAACAGCTTCTTATACAAAGGAGTTAAATGGGTGCTGAGGATGATTTCTGCTCATTCAAGCACTTGTGGATCTAGAAAAACTGAAAGACATCATCTTTCAGTTGTCTTCAGTGTAATGGGTCTTGTAGCTATAGAACTCCCTCAACAATGTATTACTTTTAACCTTTTGCTTCAGCCATCATGAAAAAACCTCAACAAATAAAATAGAAATGTTAGATTCTCTGGCAGCGTTCTGCAGAGTCTCCATGCACTGCACATCTGCTCCTTTCCATTGCTCTGCTCTCAGTGGATACAGAATAGATGCATCTGGATGATAGACACAGCAGTAGATAATAAAATTGTAATGGATTTAAAAACCTGAGTTTCAGGACAGTTTGTTGCCTGCAGTTAGGAAGAAGCTTTCCCTGTGGTCATGTTGCTCCTGGTGAACAACAGATGATTTCCTCTGAAGCATCTGATACTGGTCCCCTTAGAGCCAGGAACCAGACTAGGTGGATCACTTGTGTGGTCAGGTGTGATCATTCTTAGGGTGTGAAGGCAGATAATCCTGCACCTATTAGTGTCATTTCCTACAGTATCCAACCAATTCAGTCCCACTCTGTGGAGTATGGAAGCCCTGCCCTTTAGTTTTTGATGGTATCATAAAACAGGCTTTTATCATTCTTTAAGACAGTATAGTCAAGAATTACATAATTTGTAAGACAAGCAACTTTATAAAGCAAAACAGTAGATGTTGGATTGAATTGCTGTTTTTTCCCCCCCTAGCCTAGCAGACACTGAAGAAAAGTACATGAATTTTTCTGTTCCGTAGGTGGGCCCAATTCTTTATTCACCCACTGATGATCAGGGATGCAATAGATCGAGAAGTGGAGGCTGTAGACAGTGGTAAGTAAGAGAATCTTTTCCCGTGTGTTCAGCCCATCTGAACATTGTAACACTATTTATTGGTTTCTATGCTGGACTATCCTTCTGAGCACTTCAGTCAAGTCCACCTAACTTGTCAGAGGGGTTAAGCTCTTCAGCTGAAGTTTCATGGACATCAGTGGCTGTTAGAGGAGGAAGTCTGCATGTAGTGCCATCACTGTGAGAGGTTACCCTCTCATTTGTTGAATTAGAAATTAGTAATTTGAAGTGGTTTGGCAGTGACTGACAGGGCAATTACATGAGCATATGGATGCTCTTCAGTGAACAACATGCCTTTAGCTGCAGCATAGCCCCAGTGCTCTCTCCAGTCCTTTGTGCAGTTAATACAGTAAGTTGAGGTGACTTTACTTATCTCCTTATTCTATTGCCTGAAAACTACAAAATTCCTTCCCAGAAGGGAATTTAAACTGGGCACAGAAGGGAGTGGTGTGTCGATTTTCTAATATGTGATGAATACTCCCAGACTGCTTATAGAACTTCACTGGTTTAGAAAAAAAAAAAGTTATTGGCAGATATACCAACTGGTTCCAATATTTATTCCAAGTGATCTTCTTCATCTGTCTTCTGGCAAGGAAAAATGGGCAATTTGATCTTTGAATTGAGATAAGTGTCAGTGTAAAGAAGGACCTGCCTTTGAGTTTTAAGGTGTGGCTCTTCAACAGCTTAAGCCAATGTACACCTTCATGGTAGAAAACCTGTCCTGACTGACACTCCTAATGTGCTGCCCAGTGAATGGTGTCAGCTCCCTGAACTGCCTGCAGGATAACCCAGCCTAAAGAATTAGTGTACAGCTCTGCATGTTTCTTACTACTAGCAAAAACAGGAAAATGCAGTTCAGGAGGGTGCATTCTTGATTTTGGCAGAGTCCCATATTTAGATCAGTGTAAACTGATTGTAAAACTGCATTTTTAGAAACTGTCTTGCTCAGCTATCAATTTCTTATTTCATTATTAGGCAAGAGGTTGTTCTGTGTGATCTGTGGCAGAAGCAGGTTTGCAGTTGTTCTCTGGCTCTTAAGTCAGGGCCTGGTTCTGGGTAACTGATGGCCTTTTGTCCCCATTGAATTTAACATATTAAGGGCATTTAGGACAAGTTGGGCTTTACATGCTTTGCCTTCTTACCCCTTTCTTTACTTCTCAGCGATGAGCTACGTTTTTTCTCTTCTCTTAAATTCATTACTGCTGGCAAGTCCTGTTTCTTACCCTATTTCACTACTTCATAATGCATTAAAACAAATTTCAGGCTGCATCTGTGTGGTGTGTCTCCTTATCAGTTTGGCTGGGATTTTTGCTTTGGTTTGGGGGAACCTGACCTCAAATGTTTATGCATGTCACTGCAAATTCTTTAAATTAACAGAGTATCAACTAGCAAGGCCCTCTGATGCAAACAGAAAGGAGATGTTGTTTGGGAGTCTTGCCAGGCCTGGACATCCTATGAAGAAATTTTTTTGGGGTAAGTCCTGAATTTTTGGTATAAAGTGGTGATAATATTTGAACTTTTAACCCCTTAAATATTTGAGGGGTTAGATGCACTAATGTGAACTGTCTTATCACAGCAAACACTAGCCTTGCTCAGATGTATTAGAGCAATTATCCGTTTTACAGTAAAACGGTTGGGAATAAAAGCAGCTGTCTCCTTTTTAAGATACTTTTCATTCTGGTAGTGCTTTTTGCTGATGTTAAAGCTGGGTTGCCTGAGGTATAGTCACGTAACTTTCTGTTAGCATAAAGGTGGTGCTCTCTGAGTCATCTCCATCTTAGCTTAAGCTTGGTTTTCTCTTATTAAAATTTCCTGGAAAAATAAATTATTTCTGGATTTGTGTCTAAGGAGGCTTTACAAAGTAAATATTTCACTACTGAACTTGCAGAAGAGTGACCTTCACAGCCATGTGAAGGGAGCAGAAGGGAAATATGTCCTGCGCTGGGACAATACAGTCCCAGCTCCCTCACCCTTGCGGTGCTGGTTAGTGTGTAAATTGCTTTGTGATGGGTATTAGAGTTGGCCAGCTTTGAAATGTAGCTAGTTTTTATAAATTTTTATAGTGATATACACTGAATATCATACTTCCCCCTCTTTTCCCCTCTGCTGTTCTGCAAGTTCCATTGTTGAGGGACTAGCTGGCAACACACGGTGAGCTGTGCACCATGTGGGTGATCTGATAATGCAGGAAGACTCTACCCTCCCTTGGCATAGAAATATCAACTGGCATTATAATAAGAACCAGAAACTGGAAGATACTAAACTTCCATCAACATTCCTTTAACTCCAAACTTCTATTAGGTATTTTTATTGTGCTTTACCACAGCTAGACTCAGGGAGGGAAATAAATTCTTGGTGTGTCTGGTCTTGATGTAACCATTGTGTGGAAAACTAACTACCTACCTTTTAATGTTTCCAGGTAATGCAGATACACTCAAACACGAGCCCAAAATGAATAATATTGACACCTACACCAGACTGAGGGAATTCTGGCAGCGCCATTACTCTGCTCACTACATGACCTTAGTTGTCCAGTCTAAAGGTAATAGCAGTTGCTCCTTAAAAAGAGCCTCCTTGCTGCTGTTGGTGCCGTGCTTTGGGAACCAGTTCAGCTGCAGCCCAGGCCATTCTAGTGGATTGTCCAGTCCTGCAGAGGGTATTTATATGTAGATTTTAGCCTCGTTTCCAAATGAAACAAGTCTTGAGCAGTTGTGCTGTGTTATTGTCATCCTGCCACTTCTTGAGAATCGTTTGGCTGACGCTGTTGAATAGTTCCATATTAACACAGGAGGTAAAATCTCAAAGATAACATTTCAAATATAATCTTGTAGCAGTGAAGAGTCATATCAATTAAAGGAATTAATGCTGCTGATTTTTCTGCCATCAACAGTGAACCTCCACAGCAAGTGATCTGAGACTGAGTCTCTCAGTTCTTTTGTTTCTCTGGGAGGAATAAAAATTCTAATTTTTTCCCATGGACTGAAAAATTCTATGCAAATGGATTTGAGTTTTATTTCAGCAAAGAACTTCAGACCTATGTTTTTTTTCTGCTGAGAGTAGAAGAAACAAATCTTTTAGAAGTTACTCAAGTTAGGTTTGTGCTTAGGGAAGGGTTTTGTTGAATGCTAAAAGTGATTGCAATTTTCATCTTTAAAATGGAGATAATAATAATAGAGGAAGTATTTCTTTTCTTCTCCTTTGCTCTTATTTTCTGTCTAACTACTTAGGGCATTGAATTACCATTAACCTAGTGATGGACTGTAGTGTTTCTTCTGGTGATTGGAAGGGAAGTGGTGGTAACTGATAACCAGTTAGGTCAACTTTGTATTTCAGCCTCTGTTTAAACAAACCACGAATCCCCCCCTACCCCATCCAGCCTTTTTTATTGCTGTTGTTAACCATATGCAGCATCAGTTTGGGAATTCAAAATTCTTGCTTAAACAAGCAATTTCCAAGTCTTTTTTTTTTTTTTAAATCCTTAAACTTCTGGTTAATGACTCAGTTCACATAGAAAAGAGGATGGGGAGGAGAATCAGAATCCTTGGCACTGCAGGACTGCATTTGAGTGGGAAAACTGTGTATGATCTGGAGAATGATGGAATGAGTTGCAAGTGCTGGTGATTTTGTAGATCCCTAAGACAGTAATTCCTTTTCACAGTCACTCCAGACACTACTGAACTTTAAATCCCAGTTGTATCAGTCTGGGATTTGAGCACTATATACAAAACCAGAGCTATGAGCACAGCTCGATGAATATTAAAATCTGGCTCAAACCAACAGCTTTGAAGTTTATAATTTAGAACTTTGCAATTTTCATATAGACTGACTTGCAGCTGCTGTAAAATAACTGAGCTGGTGAGATAAGATTATTTGTCTTAGATCTTCAGGAAATTGCATTTCTGTCTTTCTTTTTTTCTCTCCTTTTTAGAAACATTGGATACATTGGAAAAGTGGGTGACAGAAATCTTCTCTGAGATCCCAAATAAGTAAGATTCTTTTGATGCATAAAGACATTACAGATGATAAAATTATCTGTTCTTAAAATGACAGAAAGAATCCCTTACTGGAGAAACTAAGGAAATGACCATTTGTTAATTAGCATTCTTACCTGGAAAAAGAAAATGCAACTTTAATTTACAAAGACCAGAGTTAATTGTTCCAGGAAGACTTTGTCTCTGCTTAACAGTTATTAGGCTGTGAGCTGTGTGGTGCTAACTTGAATAATATGTGCTGATACCTTGATTTTATGATAAGACATTCAAACCTAGATTATCATTTTACATTGCTTATCTTTGCTTTGTGTCAAAAATAATTAGAAGCAGAATTAATTAACGCCATATCTGGAATATAAGTGTCGTCCTTTGGGTGGCAGTGGGTTAGAAATTAATATATTTTTTAATTGTCCACTGCAATGTGCTGTGTAAAGAAGAGGGTTCTGCAAAAGCTTTACAAATTTGAAAAGCATTTTGTTTCCCTTCCATTTTTGTTGACGTGGTACCCAACTGTTGGTTACTGACTCTGCTGTGTGGGCAATACAAGCCAGGCCAGGCTGCCTGCACTGCTGGGTGGGCCCTGGGCCGCAGCCTTGGTTAAGGGCCATTTGTGGGTTCTCTGGCTCCTGTCAGAGCTGTGGTGCTTATGTCTTTATGAATAGCTCAGTGCAGCCTGGAATCCTTGCCAGTAACATCACACTTCAATTTTGCTTTTAAGTGGTTTACCCAAACCCAGCTTTGGCCATCTGACTCAGCCTTTTGACACACCAGAATTTCACAAGCTTTACAGAGGTGAGTGAAATAGATTGAAATGTTTTCAGTACCTGACTTCAAATTTTCTTTGGGTGATCCAGATAACTTTGTAGAATAATTCTGTGTGGTTTTGAGTAACTTTTAATTATTCTTTCTGCATTATGTAAAATTTCTTATCTCTAATTGTGTATATTTGTATTAAATCCATTTATTTGTGTTCAGTTGTTCCAATCAGGAAAGTACATTCATTGACCATCACCTGGGCACTTCCCCCACAGGAACAGTATTACAGGTATGCTGGTGCTGCATTTTACTTCTACCATCTTTATGCTGTGAATAAGTTATTGACTTTGCCAACAAGCCAAAGAATCTCATTAACTTGTGTAACAGATTACTTTGGTTCAGCTAGGGGGACTTTTGAAAAATGAATTAAACTGATGCAGGTGTTGTTCTTTTAACAGAGTGAAATTTGTACATGGCTGATTTTAATGTAATTTCTCACTGACTCTGATCAGTTATTATGCTCTGAACTCCCATATCTTTAGCTTATTATCCTAATGCTACCTGAAAATGCAAAATTTGCCATGAAGAAAGAGACAGTGTATATTTTAGTCATCAGCCTGGTGATTTGAATTCATGCTGTGCAATGTGTTACCTCCTGGCATCTCATCTCCTTCAAACTTTCTTTTAGGGTGAAGCCTCTTCATTATATTTCCTGGCTGGTGGGACATGAAGGCAAAGGCAGTGTTCTTTCTTTCCTTAGGAAAAAGTATGTATTTTTAAGGAATGGTTGTAAATGCTTTGCCATCATTAAAATATAGATAAGCTCTACTTTATGTATATATATATATATATTTTCAATAGACAGAAAAGCACCCTTTTGGATCAGTGTTTTGTAGTGATATTCTGTAAGTTGATGATAGTAAAAAATAAGTGAGTTTTTGTCTGTGAGCTGTAGATCAGCAGTATGTGTGACTGATCTTTGAGATCTCCAAAAGGTAACTTAGCTTTTAAACTCTCTGTCCTGAGCTTCAGATCTCTGTACTGGAAAATCTTTGTGTAAAGTGTAAATGGATTGAAAACCACTGATGTAAAGCTATGATATGCTAGTTGTAACTAAGCTCAAATAAAGCTGAAATGATTAATTAATAAGTACTTTCAACTCCTCTGTAGGTTTTGGGCCCTTGCATTATATGGAGGAAATGGAGAGACAGGATTTGAACAGAACTCCACTTACTCCATCTTCAGCATCTCTGTGACCTTGACTGATGAAGGTTACAAGCACTTCTACGAGGTATGTTTTACTGCAGTTTGATTTCCTTACTGATCCCCTGATGTGTGGGAAAATGAATCTCTTCCTTTCTCTCTACAGGTGGCCCATGTTGTATTTCAGTACGTGAAGATGCTGCAGAAGAGAGGGCCAGATAAAAGGCAAGTGTTTGCCACTCCATCAGATATTTGTGACATTGTCCTTCTCCATTAATCTTTACTTGTGGTGTTTGCATTTTTTGTAGAGTTACTAGAACATAAACATCAGTAGTAAAACTTGTCCTTGTGGAAAATACATCAGTTTTAATGTTTGAAAAGGAACTTTCTAAATGTTTATGCTTATCTCTTGATACTTTTAGTTTGACTTATTGTGATCTGATTTCTAATGTTAGTAAGCTAAACTAGTGTAATGTTAGGTGTAGTTTTGTGTTTATTTTTAAAATTTGTTGAGCCAGATCTGTGGAAATCAGGACTGTGGTGTTCTGATGTTAGTCTTTATGTTAATTTGGGATCAGATTTTGACTCTTTGTAGTTAAGTCTCTTCCTCTTTGAAAAACAGCAGAACTTTCTGCCAGTTGAGAAAGGCCATTTTGGATGGAAGGAAAGTACATTTAGTACTGGTTTCTGTGTCTGGTACCTGAATGAATCACTGAACTCACCCTTAATGCCTTTCCCAGAAGATGGCTTTTTTCAGATTCTTGAAAAATGCTATGGAATAATGGAGAAAATCCACTTTTATTCTCTTCTTCCTCCTTTGCAGAATATGGGAAGAAATACAGAAGATTGAAGCTAATGAATTCCACTACCAAGAACAGGTATTTATCCAATTTTGTGTTGCCATATGTAAACCATGACAAGGATTTCTGTTTTCATTTTTAAGCACATTTTCAAAGTTCTATTTAACCAGAAATAGATTGTGCACTTAATGAGGCTGTATTTTGCTGAAAGAATATGTGTTGTAGGCTGAGAAATATTGTGACTTTTTCCCTAACAGTATTAAGTGTTGCTTTTTCATTCCCTACCTGCTAGGTAGGCTGTCTCTCAGTTTTAGTCATTAGCCCCTAGTATGTGAAGTTTTGTACCCATTAATAGTGCTCTGCAAATGGTTTGGGGCTTTTCAGTATTTTTTCCTAATTTCACTTTTTTAAAGCTGTTTTGGCACTGCTGATTTCTGGGAGAATACATTTAGTTCAACAGGAAGTAAGAGCTGTCCAAAAGATTAATGGTCACAGAGACGTGGGTTTGGGATAAGCAGTGCCCCAGGAGAGGTTTAATGTTTCCTCAAGTGTACAGCATTTTAAGAAATTCTTGGTCATTTTTTCCACTGTGTTTACAAGGCACAGACGTGTCCAACTCCCCTCTTTTCTGGCACTCTGTGGTCTCTATGTGACCCTCAGTCTTTGCAGCGTGATGCTGGCTGGTGCAAAAATCCCCAAAGCCCTGAGCAAGGAGCTGAGCAGCCTAGTCCCTCAGGGAGCCTCACACTGTTAAAAGGCAGTGTGTACTCCATGTCCAGATAGGGGAGGAGCCTCTTCCTCCTCACACTGTGCATCATGGCAGGGAATGTGGGGCAGGAGCAGAATCAGAGATATGCATGCAGCAGCAGCTGCATTTCCTTGCTTTGCACTTTGCAGGCTCCAGATCACTTTACATCTTGAATTGCAGGACTCTGCTTGTGTTCCCTGGAGACAAGGAGTGCATTCTGCTGTCTCTAACCTAGTAGATTCCATGACTGTAAACTGCATAATCAAGGTTTTTCTTGCAAAGATGACATATCTGATATTTCAGGATGCTCAGAGGAGACAGGGCATTAGATATGGTTATGAAATAGATTAAATTTAATAGCTGAAACTAAATGCCACAACAAGTACAGCATCTAACTCATGCTCAACATACCTGGCTAGTCAGGCTCTTGTCAGAGCAGAAAATTGGTATTCTGGTTTTCTAATTATGTGACAAATAGCTTTATTTATTTGCTTACAGACAGATCCTGTTGACTATGTGGAAAGCCTTTGTGAGAACATGCAGTTGTTCCAGAAGGAGGATTTTCTGACAGGAGACCAGCTCTTGTTTGAATACAAGCCTGAGGTAAATATGCTTTGAACTCTGATTATATGTTTTGATGTAAGGAAAACACGGGCATACTGTGTATTAGAGGGATTTATACAGGCATTTGTAATTAAGCATAGTGCAGGCAGAGATTCTGTATTAATTGAAACACTTTTTGTATTCAGAAAGCAAATCTCCTTTTTTGTAAGCTTGTATGGCTTGTTCTTCCTACATTCTGACTGAGAAGTCTCTGCTGGGTCAGGCAGAGCCAGAGCTGCATTTGAACTGCAATATGTCTTGAACTTTTAGATCATTGCTGCTGCCCTGGAGCAGCTCAGCCCTCAGAGAGCCAACCTGGTTTTGCTGTCTGCTGCCAATGAAGGCCAGTGTCACCTGAAAGAGAAGTGGTTTGGAACACAGTACAGCATGGAAGGTAACACAGCAGCAGAAACTCAGGCAGTGTCTCCTTCAGGCAGCAGAGATAGTAAAAGGGTGACAACATAAAAATGCAAGTGCATGGAAGCAGGGGAATGAATCCTCAGTGCTTTACTGAGCTCACCATTAATCAGATCCTGTGTGCTACTCGGTTATTTTTCTTTGTTTGGTGGCAGTTGATTCCCACTCCCCAGTTTGCTGTTGTTTTAGGAGGGCCCAGCGAGCCCTTGACTGCCATTGAGGTCCTGAACAGGGGAAAGAACACCAAGAGTGAAGCCCAGGGTGTGGTGAGAGCTGGGTTACTAATTCAGGCAGGCTTGGATTGCTTTTTAATAGGACTGCTTCAGTCCTGCTCCAGGTCTTGTAGGAATGGATTTAGAGTCATGATGAGCCAGGTGACAGTAAGAATCTCCCATCTACTGCAAATCTTCACAGAAATAACAAAGAGATGAGGTGACTGGCTTGGAAAACAGGAGAGCATTGCCTGCTTGTTGAACTGAATGCATTTCATGTATTTGATAGATATTGACAAGTACTGGAGTGATTTATGGGCCAGTGACTTCGAGTTAAATCAGGATTTACACCTTCCAGAAGAAAACAAATACATAGGTAAGGCACCTGAGCATGAGTGAAATCTTCCCCAGTAATTTATTTTAGAATTTGCTGTGGTTTACAATCAATCTTAATTTCCATCTGAACATCAACCTGGCTTTGCAAATTAAACAAACATGAACACTCTGTTCTCCTGAATTTTACTTACTGTTCTTTTATTTATAAGCTTGAGAACTGAATTTTGTAAGGTATAAAGTTACAGATCGTATATCCATAACATCAGGCCTCACACAGTCCGTGAGAGTTAACACAGAGCTCTGGATACCTTGGAGCAGCAGTTTTATTTGCTAAAATCCTCCAGGTTTTGAAAGCATATAAATACCTTATGTCTTTGTGGCCAAAACCAAAATAAATGAAAGGCAGAACTCGTGTCCTGGGTGGAATTCAGTATCGCCACTCCTGCACTGCTTCTGAGCCACCAGTCTGGTGTGGAACTGAAAAACAGATGGAATAGGAAAACATTATCAAAAATAATTTAGAAAACTGGAGGGGGAAAATGTGGGTTTTGATGGTTTTGAAGACTTTGGTGCATTTAACCTGCTTATGTCTGTGTTTTTGTTTTTCTTAGCTACCGACTTTGCTTTGAAAGTTGCTGACTGCCCCGAGACAGAATATCCAGTCAAAACACTGAGCACACAACAGGGCTGTCTCTGGTACAGGAAGGATGATAAATTCAAAATCCCAAAAGGTAAATGCCTGAGGGCTTTCAGAATAGCAAGTCCCTGGTTTTAGCAGCTGGAATTTATTTGAAGGCAAATAACCTGTGGTAATGTTCACCATTTTAAACTAAGTGCTTGCTGTCAGCTCTCCCTGGTCCTTTTGATATGTTTATTAGCTACAATAAAGGAGAAGCAGGTAAACTCCCTGCAACAAAGAAACCCTGCTGATACCTCAGGTTGAAAAGTGGAATCGCTGAAATACGCTGAGTTCTGCATGTCTGACTGTGGGCAGGGTTGGGCAGACAGAGCATGGTACTGAGCCAAGGGCTTGAGAGGGAAGAAACACATTAAAATAAATATAATATAAAAATATAGGCTGGATCTGAGAGAAATGTGGAGAATATATTGCTGCTTTCAAGCAGAATGTCACAATTCTTAGTGTCTCTTAAACAGCAGCTTTGTGGAGTTTTCTCGGTTTCTATTGGTCATGCCATGTGAGTTAGTGTTCTGCAAAGCACAGCTTTGCTTTCTAATATTCGGGATTTTTAAGGGAAGATTTTTGGAGTGAGGAAGAGAAGGTGTTTAATGATGACCTAGTATAAGGGGAAAAAATTCATATAGCTGAACGAGCATTTTAATTTTCAAACTGTGACCAGAGAACAACTTGATGGAAATACATTTGACTTTAGAAAACTGTCACTTTTTATACAATTGCTCACTGAAGTTTCTTTTTCCACACCAGGTTATGTTCGATTCCATCTGATCTCTCCATTGATACAGCAGTCTGCAGAGAAGTGAGGATTGTATTATTTATGCTTATCTTGCAGAGTAACTAAATTACCATACCTAGTGAAAAACCATGAAGAGACAGTAATTTTAAGCAGGAATAGAATAAGGTGTCCTTCTCTCATGTTCTTACGCTTTCCTTGTGGTTTTAGCTGCAGTTTGATGGTCTCAGGCTGGCAGTGCCATTTAGAACCAATTTCATAGCCCTTTTGCCATGAGCCTGCCAAGACCTGCACAGCTCATGTTTTGGGAAAGCCTTTATAAATCTGTTTTTATGGTAGTTTGAACTTTGAATTGGAATCCAGGCAATAGCAAAAACCTGGAAGCAGGGACTGCAATTTCCACATTGTGTAGCCTGATTTGCTCTAGAGTAATATTATTTTTTTTAATCTTGAGAGATAAAAAATCATCTCATTACTTAAGTTTTCAGTATTACTGAGTCCATCCACCCCCAATTCCTTTACACAAAGTATAATAATTTCATTTTCTGTGCTTATTCAATGTTTTGAGCATGTTACAATGTGCATTCCCACCTTGAAGAAATCTGAAATCTTGTTAAACTGGAATCTTACACATTGCAAAGGAACAGTTGGATGCCCAGATAATTTTTGAGTAGTGTAATGCCCTTTCTGGACAAAGGGAAACCTGCATTCTGTGTTTTCTGGGTTTGTTGAAAACATCTTTTTGAATCTCATGGTACTCAAGTATCCACTTCGGTTGGAGAACTCCCTGTGTGTACCATCAAACTCCTTGAGCTTCACTTTTATCTTTATTCCGTGCTTTCTTTCCTTTCTTTTTAACCCTGTGCCCTTTTTCTCCCTCCAGCATAGTTTTGTTTGATACATTTGTAAACATCCTTTCCCACAACCTCGGGGAACCAGCTTACGAAGCAGACGTGGCTCAGTTGGAATACAAGCTGGTGGCTGGGGAATATGGCTTAGTGATCCGAGTGAAAGGCTTCAACCACAAACTACCTGTGAGTTCTGCTCATCTTCTCAATACTTTTATGGCTTCTGCTTTGCAGTGTGTGTGCTTTTTCTCCTAGCAACTGCAGCTTGGAATGTTTACATGGGGGGGTTTTAGATAGTAGGCTTTGTGTCTCTGTTCAGATCCAGGGTAATGCAGCAAATGTGCTGCTTTTTTTTGTGCTTATGTGTATAAATTTGTAGTTCTATGCTCTTACACAAGCTCAAATTACTGACCCTACTTAAGAGAAATCTTCCTTGAATTAATAACTGTATCTCCATTAAAACTTTCACAGCTTTTTCTATAAAAAGAGCTTTGAGTCTCCCGTGTCCACAGAGAGTGTTAGAGCCTCTCTGTCTATAAGCTGTGGCTGTTGGCACAGTCTGAGAAGGGTGTCTGAAAACCAGTTTTGTTTACAGTTTGACTTTGGCTATCTGGCTTCTGAACACACCCATTTTGGGTGCAGATTTTCTTTGGTGGCCTGCTAAGAGCATTGGGGGATCCCTGTTCCCATTCTCTAAATGCTGGCCATGTAAGACCTGGCAGGCACAAACAGAGAGGACATAGTTGGTGAGAGGAGGCAGGCAGCAACTTCCATTGCAAGAGCTTGATGGAGCTTTAATAAGACTGTCTATTGTCTGTCAGACTTAGTAATGTGAGGTTTAACAGGAAAAGCCAAATATGCAAACAGCAGGATCTGTTTCAGTCCTGCCTGTGTCTCTGTTGTGATGTCACTGTGCTGGTCAGCTGTCAGAGGAAAAACTGGAATATCGAATACAGAAATGTTCAAGTTCCAGGCTATGTTTGTTCCAATAGAATGTGGAAACTACTATTGATTTGGGATATTGAGCTTATTCACTGTGTAAAAACGCTGTCCTTCTGAAACTGTCATTTGGGATAGAATTGTTTAGTGAAGAACATCTGGCACAATTGAGGAATGTGCTTGAGTAAACATTGTGTGTCTCTTATGTTGACCAAATAAGGATGATTTTACATTATTACATGGGATTAAGTTGAAATGGGTTCTTATAAACAAAACACATAAAACCTCAACTTAAACCCCTTTCTTTTACAGCTTCTATTTCAACTCATCATTGATTACTTGTCTGACTTCAGCTTTACTCCAGCAGTTTTTGAAATGATAACAGAGCAGCTGAAGAAAACATACTTCAACATTCTCATCAAACCCGAGACTCTGGCCAAGTGAGTTCTGGGGGAGGGCAAGCAGTGGCTGCACAGCAAGTGTTGAGGTTGAGCTGAAGGGCTCAGGGATCCCTGCTCTGTTCCAGGGCTGCCCTGTAGCTCCAGCAGCTCTGCAAGCAGCCTTGTCAGTCGTGGGGGTCCCCCAGGTGGCCACTGTTCTGTAGCCAGCAGTGGGTACTGAGGGGAGGGCACAGTGAGCTCCTGGGGCCCCTCTCCCTGTCTCCAGTACAACCCTGAGTCAGAAATGGGATGTCTGACACCAGCAGCTCTTGATGGCCCGTGGCTCTGTTGCCCTGTTGCCCTGCAGGGACGTGCGTCTCCTGATCCTGGAGCACGGCCGGTGGTCCATGATCGACAAGTACCAGACGCTGATGAACGGCCTCTCCATCGAGTCGCTCTCCAACTTCGTCAGGGCTTTCAAGTCACAGCTCTTCGTGGAGGGTCTCGTGCAAGGCAACTTCACGAGCAGAGTAAGCACAGCCTTGGCAGACGGTGTGCACCCCCTGGTGCTTAAAGTGTGCTTTCCCACACTCACCTCACCCCCCAGCTTGGTGCTGCTGTACTGGCAGTCTGGAGTCTCGTGGGGACAGGGCAGCTTCAGCTCTAACACCTCAGGAGTGCTCATACGGAGGGGCCAATGGGCAGTCCATAGTTGCCAGCTTGAACAGAAGTTTCCAGGAATTTGGATTTAAACTGTGGAGAAGGAAGAATACAGTAGATACATGCCTGTAATCTGTTTCTCCTGTTGCCACCATTCTTTGTTTGGTGTATTGATGTATTTGATATTGAGAAATTGCAGTAGTGCCACAGAGGAAGGCTTCCCTCAAAGCACATTTTTTCTGGAAATTGGATTGCCTGCATGGTTTGGTCAAACCTCATTGAGGTCCAGTTATCTTCAGTCTTGACCTGCAGTATTCAGTGAAGGCTTCTGCCCTGGGACTGGGGCACACATAGTCCTGCCAGGCTTTATAAAACAGGGTGGAATGGGGCTTAGCTCCCTGAATCCAGTGTCACTGGGTGCCTGTGTGTGGCATGGGAGAGAAACCTGCATTTGTAACTTGTGCCAGGAAGTTTGTGCTTGAACTGTTTAAAGCCTCCTAAAGAAAATGTATTGATGTCTTTTGGGAGTTCAGATTCTTGTAGTGTTTCCTTCCCAGAGATTCAGGTCCATGCACGAGAGAGGGTTTATCCCTTCCTGTGTCCACCCTTTTCTGTTGGGATGGCTGGTGCAATGGCTCATGCCCTTTCCTTCTGGTGAAGGTCCAGTGCAAAAAGCAGTGTGGAGGCTCTTTGTCTTTGCAGTGTAGTGCAGAGGAGTCTGGAGGGGGCAGGGTTGGAGGTGGCACCACAGAGCTCAGCTGTTCTTTGCTTGGGGGGGTCACACTCTCAAGTGCTGCACTGGGGTGTGAGGTTGTGAATTGGGGTAATAATTCTCTTCTAAATAAAACTTACGTTTTTGCTTTCTCCCCTAGGAAGCAAAGGATTTTCTGAATTATGTTGTTCAGTGAGTATCTCTTGACTTTTGAATTGCTTATGATGTGTAAACTATAATCAAGTTAAGATTCTTTTCTGGAAGAGGGGATCAGAGTGGGAGTGATGCAGAAATTCCCTTCTTCCCTCCAGTATTAGTAGGAGGTTGATCATGGCAGTGTAAGCAGACACAGTTCTGCCTTGGGGAAGGGGAAAATAAAGTCAGACCGAGTGTGGAAGTATCTGGGTGTTACACTGGTTTTGGCCAAGATGTGAGGGGGAGTTTGACAGTCTGCTGTTTGTGCTCCCCTCAGAAAGCTCCAGTTCTCTCCCCTGGCCCATCCCTGCCCAGTCCAGTTCCGGGTGGTGGATTTGCCAAATACTCACCTGCTCTGTAAGGTGAAAACTCTCAACAAAGGCGATGCCAACTCTGAGGTGACAGTCTATTACCAGGTAAGGTGTGCTTGGGGTGTGCTGGCCTGTAGCAGTCTCTGGGCAGGGATTTGCAGGGATTTACACCTCATGCGAGCACAGGCCCTTTCCCCTGAGGCTGAACCCAGGTGGGCTCTCAGTGTGGGGGGTTCCCTGGAACCAGCCCCTTCCCCTCCCAGGCTGTGCCAGTAGCTGTGTTGGTGCCCTGGTGACACATCCTGGTGTCCCCACCTCTGATCTCACGGGCTGGGATCAGCCCCTCCCCTCTCTCCTGAGGCCCCATGGAAAACCCAGACCTTCCCCTCTGTCCCTGCTGTGAATTGTCACTCAGTGCTGCAGTTCAGGCTGAGGTGTGTGCCACAGCTGGGCATTTAACTCCATAAAATCCCCCTAAATTCCTCATTCTCTTTCTAGTCAGGTGCCAGGAACCTGAGGGAATACACCCTTATGGAGCTGCTTGTGGTAAGTTACTGTTTGTGTCAGGTCTCAACCTCTTCCCTGAAAACAGTGCTTGGAGCCAAGGCCATGGGGCTAAATGTCCCCAAGGGGACAGTGTGTACCTACTGGTGCCTCTGAGTGTTTGGGGTCGGGGTCCCCAGACTCCTGCAGGGACGGGACTGTTCTCTGAGCTACAGACCCTCCAGACTGACCCCCTTGGTGCAGTGGGTGTGGCTGCACAGCCAGCACTTGTTGGGCTCCATTTCCCATGTGGAGCCCACGAGGGGCTGCAGGGGAGTGTCACTTGTGCTGTAACACTTTGTGCCGTTTCAGATGCACATGGAGGAGCCTTGCTTTGACTTCCTGAGGACCAAGCAGACCCTTGGGTGAGTTCACTGGGCAGGAATGCACCTGCACCTCTTCCTCCACTCCTGCTTTTGCTGTTCCCTAGGATTTTATTTTTACTTTCTGTGCAGTGGCTAATTCCTGAATTAGTAATGCAAGCAGCAACATAAACATCTCAAAACCAAGAGCATCCATCAGTACAAGCTACAAGCCAAGTTGCTTTTGATTCCTGTAAGAATTGCATCTATTACCAGTGTGTTAACTCGGAATTACTCAGCACAAAGTTGTTCCTTCCACTTCCACAGTCGGCTTCCCCTTCCCCAGGGCTGTTTTCACAGTGGCTCTGTGGTGCAGAGCAGCCTCTCCTGCTTTCTCAGGAAACTGGAACAGGCTTTTCACAGCTATAGGTCTGTCACTCTGCTTGAAATAGTTTGCAGGAACACAAGTGCTCTGCCAGGCTTAAAAGGGTTTCCTAAAGATGGGAAAACACTTGAGTGCAGCAATGCAGAAAATCTGAGATTTTTCTGTTGAAGTACCAATATTATTTTAACTTGTAGCTTGTCCTGTAAATGAAAAGTTAATTTTGCTTGTGGAATGACTTTATTGTTTTGTCCTTTTTTTAAGCTACCACGTGTACCCCACCTGCAGGAACACTTCTGGAATTCTTGGCTTCTCTGTCACAGTAGCAACCCAGGCAACTAAATACAAGTAAGTGCTGTGTGGTGAATGTTCATGAGCACTCCCAGCCCTGGGAGCCACCTGAGCACCTGCTCTCATTTCAGACTTCACACTTGTTCCAGGCCAGGAAGGGTTTATTTAATTCTCTGAAGGGGAGTTAGGTCCAAGCCCAAAGGGAGTGTCAGAAGGGACACTGCTGGCAGTTAACACATTCTGACTCACACCCAACACCTGAATAAAGCTTTAATCTTCTTAGAACTGCAGCAGTCCTGACTTGAGTAGGGAAAAGTAATCTGAAGACTAAGTAAAATATCCCACTGCCCTTTGGAAGCCATCCTGCCAGGAGAGCTCAAATCCTGTAAATCCTGCCTTAGCTGTGCTTGTGGCTCACTTTCAGCAGACACAGCACTATTACGGCTCTGTTCAAAGCTGGGGTGAATTACAGGTCTTTGACCTGCCAGAGGTGAAGGGTTATTTGAAAAGTATGCAACTTGTGAAAAATAATCCTGTGTCAGAGAAAGTTTAATTAGCACGGAGTACTGCTGCCCCTAATTTTTACATTTGGATGGCACTTCCATTACTGAGGTCTGTGACATTGGGGAAGGTTTTAAGGTGTCAGAAACCTCAGGATCCATCACATTGTTTTTCTTTCTTTTAGCCCCAATCCGATGGACCATAAGTATGTGCAGGGCTCAGGGCTGTAGTTGGGAATACCACAGCATGGACCCCAATAGCAGCATGGCAGTGGCTCCTCTGGCTGCCTGGTTACTTGAAGTCCCTGTTTGGACAATTCTTAGTACAGCTTAAAATCAGAGCACTGGCTTTATTCCCTGAGACTGGGGAAAATTGAGTGTTCTGCTACTTTACCCCCCAGGATTGCTCTGTTTGTTTTTTTTTTTTTCCTTTTTCCTGCCCGATTTAGTTATTTAATTCTCTTCTAGTTCTGAATTGGTTGACAGGAAAATAGAGGAGTTTCTTTCTTGCTTTGAAGAGAAAATCAAGGATTTAACTGAAGAGGCTTTTAACACCCAGGTAAAACTTCATCTTGAAAAGCTCTTCTTTGAACTTCAAGATTCAGTTACAGCTATCTGGTGCTTTTCTGAACAAAGACCTCATTTGTAAATCCTGCCTCTGTTCTGCAGTTGTTCTCCAAATATTCATTCTCTGGCCATTTATAATTAAGTTAGAAACTAATGAACTACCTTGTTAATGTTATTTGGCTTTTCTTCCAACTGCAGTGAATGTGATGGCAAATTAAGGTAGTTTTAAACCCTTTGAAACTAATGGTTTGATATTTTTCCATCGTAGGTTACAGCTTTGATAAAACTGAAGGAATGTGAGGACTCCCACCTTGGAGAAGAAGTGGACAGGAACTGGAATGAAGTGGTGACCCAGCAGTACCTGTTTGACAGGCTGGCCCGTGAGGTGGGTGTCCATGGTCGTGTTAAATGATGCCAAACGGAACACAAAAAGCAGGTGGTTTTTTGCAGCAGTGGGATTTATGTTACTGTGACACACTGATTCTAAAACTACCTGTGATTTTAAAAAGGTTCTTTTATCCAACAGGATAGTTTGTAGAGAAACCATTTCTATGTTTAAAATTACTTGAATCACCACTGCTACTAAAACCTCATTCCTGTGGGTTTCAGATTGAAGCTCTCAAGTCTGTTACACAATCAGACCTGGTCAGCTGGTTCCAAGCTCACAGAAGCAACCAGAGGAAAGTGCTCAGTGTACATGTGAGTGTTTCTGCAAGGCCAAGCTGTGACAATCTCAGAGAGCCCAGTAAGGGCAGCGGAGGGAACATCTGTAATGTAACTTTTACTGTGGTGGTTATCCACATTTTCTACATTTCTCATTATTGTTTGAATTGCACTTCAGGATCTGAATTTAGTTGTGAGGGCCAGAGAAACACTGAATGAGATCCAGAGTTCTCTTTTGCTTACTTTCTTCCAGGTGATTGGATATGGAAAACACGAAGGGGACTCAGAGGTTACGGCTGTCTCAGGACAGAATTCATCTGGTGAAATACCTCATCTTACTTTATTGCCCCCCTCTTCTTTGATGAGTGACGTTACTTCCATCAAGGACATCAAGGCCTACACATCAACTCTGAATGTTCTCCCTTACCATAAAATATTAAAATAAAACTGACATCGTGCCCTGCACTGCTGTGTAATACAGGTGCTTTCTGCAACGCAAACATTACAAACCTGTTTTTATTAAACCAGGGCTGTAGCGGTAGCTGGGATGAAGATGCCCACTCAGAAACTTTCCTCAAGTAAATTTCCAGCCAACCTCTCTCATCAGTCTCCCAAGCTCACTAAGAATAGGCCCTGACTTCCTCACGGATCCGCGTTCTCCCCTCCAGCTGGCCGGAGCTGGGGGCTGTGCCTTTGTGTTCAGACTGTCTGGTGCATCATCCCTGCAGTGCTGCAGCAGTGACAGCTCCTCAGGAAAGTAGCCACAGCTCTCCTGGAGCAGTGGGAGTGGGTGGGAGGGGGAGAAGAGCCTCAGGCTTCCATCTCACACCGCTTTTTTAGTTTTTCTGTATGTCCGACTAGACAAAAATGAGATGAAATCAAATAAAAACTAGATGTAACTGTGGAGAGAAAAGCAGTTTGATTGCTACATCTGGCTACTTACTCAACCATTACTAACTTCAAGCAAAAGCACAGCAGTGCAAAGGTTCCTGAAGAAGTGCTGGCAAGGCTGGATGGAGAGTCCAGGGAAAGTCTCCTGTGGATGCTGCAACCTGTGCTCCTTTTGCTAGTTCATCAACCACTTTAAATAGGTTGAGCTGCAAGGATTATTCCAGTGCGGGGAAAAAAAAAAAAGTAATACTAACACATTTCACATAAATCAATTTATCATGACTCAGCTGAAAACCAGTCTTGCTGCAAAGGTTTATTATGAAATAAATAAAAAGTCCATAAGAGAAGTTTGAAAAATCTATTTTATGAAGCTTTAAGATGCATTGGGTAGAATTACCTATGGTTACATTTCAATCTCAAAATAACAAAGTTATTTTGGGCAAGACACTGAAATGCCAAAAGATTTGATTATCATACAGGTGGAAGATAACACTTATGTAGCATTTTCTAACAAATTGTCCCATCAAAGGAATCCTCATATTTACACATTGCAAACATCGGCGAGATTTAAGTGACATCTTGCATTTTGTTTCTTGCTTTTTAAATATGTAGGACCCAGGAATATTATGCAACTGATACCAATGCCGTGGCCTTCACAGTGGTTATACAGTGTCTGTGCTCCACGGGCCAGCCTCTCCCTGCTCTGGAAGCAGCAGGAGCGGGGCCGGAGCCAGGATACAGGGCCAGTCTAGCGAGTCCCTGCACGGAGCTGCACAGCCAAGACACTTCCCGCTTTATGAATTGCTTATCTGCATCAGTAAGTCCAGTATCCCTGAGATAGGAACCACTGCAGCTGGAGGGGTCAGGCTCTCCCATCGATACATACGTGATAGCTGACGACTGGCTTGGTATCGGGTGTAAACTTTGCTAAGCCAAGGCTTGACTCTTTTCTGGCTGTAGAACCCACTCAGTGCTTACTGGCAGCAAGTCGTTTCAACAGCGGCTCGTCGTAAACCCAGCACTCTCCATCTTCGTGGAACAGCTGCGGGGGGAAAGGAATCCTCCCATGTAAAAGCTTTTCAGGAGGGGGAAAGGAACCAAGTGCATTTCCCGGTTGGAATAAAGCTCACCCTTGTTTCCCAGGGGGTCTCGCTCTCCTTCCTGGCCCTGGCCTCAGCTCTCTGCCGCTCCTCAAGCGCGTGCTTTGCGGCCGTGGCCGCGTCGATGTCTCGGATTTTTAAGTTATAGGTGACGTCTTTCCATAAGCTTGAAAAAGAAATTGGAATGGAGACTGCTTTATAGGGGCAGAGTGCTACAAGTTGTAGGAACATAGCAATGACTAAGAGCCAGCAGTGTTTGCTTGAGTTAAGATAGGTTCATTTTAGGAAAAGGGCAGAAAAGCCCCCAGTATGTATTAAACCACAACTGCGCAGCTATTGCAGGAGTGAGGAGGCTGTGGCGGAGCTGACTGAGAACTCCAGGTCTCCCCTTAAATCCCCAGCCTGCCTGTACCTGGCACTGGAGTCAGGGCACCCTTAAGTCTGTACTGCAAACTGGAGTCTAAAAGAAAATCTTAATTTGCCCAGTTAACTGAAGTTCTTACCAGCGAGACTCAAAGTCGTCTTGGTCCTCCAATTTCCTTACCTTCTTCTTAATTGTAGGCATTTTCTTGGTATCTATAAAGACAGCATTCTCCTAGAGTGGGAGATGAAAAAAACAAAACCATTCAGTTCTTTATCTGGACTTCGAATTTACCCTCACAGTCTAGTACAGTGGTTGGCAGGAAATACATGAAAAGCAGTAATTCTTTAGATTCTGTTCTCGCATAAAAGTCAAGCTTCCTTAAGAATAAATGAACAAAGTAACTTCAGAACTTCTGTCCTGAATCCTTTTGGGCAGCCTCACAGAAGTTCCCAACTATTAATGTTTGTTAAAAAAAGGAAAAGAAGGAAACCTCCCCCTAAAAAAACCACAGAAACCCCCCTCAGACCCCCTTTTTCATCACACTCTTCTGCTTCTGATGAAAAGGGAAAGAACAAAGAAATAAAGCTGTGTTACCCCTGTTGAGTATTTTGCATACATGACCCCATTCCATTCTCCTTCAATGGAGCAGAAGGGTTTCTTGTCATTTGGAGAACTAAAGAGAAACAAACAGTCATTTCTCAGCTGTATGACAGTGAAGGATCAGAACTTTATCCCAGCTGCTCTTCAGGCTGGTTCATACCCTCCCTTAAAGTGTCCACCACCAGTACAGAAGAGATGAGGGTTCTGTTTGTAAGTGAGCAGTCTGGCATGAATTAGTTGGATAAACCTTAACAGGAAGCACTGATCAGGGTAGGATCAGGGTAGGCCTTGCCTGAGGGCTAGATCTGTCTCTGGAGTTTAGGAAACTAGTTATAGACCTTCTAAACCTATTTAGAGGGTAAGTTTAAGCTTAATGCTTTGCAATCTCACACCAGTTACTGCCCCAGACTACTGGGAAACACAGACACCAGTTCTGAAATGGCATCTCTTGGTGTGTCAGAAGTGATTTAAAACCAAGTTCTAAACCTCATTCTGTCAGCATTCACTTAGTGACATCACAGAACAGCTACAAGGATGATGGGAATCTCCACTGAATTTCCTGTGCTGGGCATGTGCACAGGGGGTGACCAAAACCCACCAGAGCACAGGTATAAATCAGTATCCGAGGCCCACAGCAGAGCTGTAACACACCATGAACAGCAGCATTCCAAGGATTGCTGCAGGATTGTATTTTCAGGACAGGTAGTGATGAAGACATTTTTGACAATTCAGGAGAGAAAAGCTCCCTTTGGCAATCAGCTGAGGATGTTTTTGAGCAGGACTGGGTAGGATACAGCCTGTGCAGGCTTCCTCTCACAAACCTGGCTAGAAAAGGGCACCCCATGACAGCTAATGATGAGCTAAGTTACAGGGTGTTGCTGTTTCAATATTCTACACCCCTGACTGTCCTGGAAAAAAAGAGAATTTAAGGAGAAAAAAAGTGAGATGAAGAAACCTGCTTACAAAATTTCAGCTGTAATTCTGTGCTTCTTTCCTCCATAAAATGGTTTTGTGTGGAAGACGATGGAAGCGTTATAACCTGTCTTTGAGCAACTAATACTGCACTCCCCACCAAGTTCTATCCATGGCACAGTGAGAATAGACCTGCAATTAGAAGTGGATGTACACAGTTACAAGCTCTTGACTGATAAAATAGTAAGCATGAAATATTACAAGGCATTAAAAATGAAAAACACCAAATAGAGCATTTACTTGCCTTCCATAGCCATTAGGAAAGGTCAGAATATAGTGTTCGTCATGATCTAGGCATGTGACACATCCTATTAGGGAAAAAAAAAAGACTTAAAAACCATTAAGCAAAAACCTATACAAAGCTTTTCATCATAATCTCCTGAAATTACATCATTTAAAAACAGCTACCAAGAAAAGGCTTTGATGGATGCTGAGAATGCCCAGCTTCTGGAGAAGGCAGGGACGGCTGTATTGTTGGGGAAAATTGTGATTTCAGCACACAAGAGTGTGTGGAAGGAATCTCTGATTCCCAGATTCATAAGCTCTAGTTGCATAAATGCAACCATTCCTTACATTCAATACGATGACTTTAAATAATTGGTGTAAAAATTCTAGTTGCAGAATGCAAATTTCTCTTCTGCTGTTGAATTTACCCCCACATACCTTGCCCTATGTTATGAACCCCGATAGACATTCCCAGGAATTTTGACTTGGTCCATATGTGAGCATTGAACTGTATCCTCTTGCTGAAACACTCCGCGTAAAATGCTGAAACTGAAGAAAAAGGTATTAAAACCAGCAACACAAGACATGGATATATCGTTTCCAAATTCATTCAGCAGGCAGTATCTCCAAGTGTGTCATCACATTCATGTGGCAACAGACTTTGCAATTAGTTTCTCACAAAGACAATTTATAGAGAAAACTTTCAGCTTTTAAATTTGGAGAGAAAACGTAAATCTCAAACCAAGAACTGATTTTACTCTTGCTCCTATTCAGGATCCAACTCCACTGGCACAGTTACTGTCAACTTACTTGGAGGGTGGTGAGAGACCTGCTCTGCCACGAAGGTTACGCTGCTTTTACTGACCCAGGGGACCGGTCCTTCTGAAACGGGTTCCTGCGTGACAGGAGAGAGGATTTCCATCACTGGCAGTGCCTACAAAACACTGGATGCTTCCAGGAGAAGTTGCTTCCATGTTTTAAGGCCTCTAAAAATGTATCTCAGTGATTTTACTACATTTGCCAGTTTGCTGATGGGGAATAACCCCTCAGTCCTGAAATTATGATGCTTTCCAAAGAATAGTGTTTCTACTCTCTTGGTTTTAAGTATAAATGCATTTATTTGTCCTCAAGTAAAACAGTTAAACTGACTCATGTATAAACCCAATTACAAAATAATGTTTAAGTGGCAGAAACAGTTTTCAGTTTTGCTTCGGGGAAAGGTGATCTGCATATTAATAATGATCAGACTGTATGTACCACAAAACCATAAACCAACATTCATTTCCTGTGGCAAAGAATGCAGAGTGTAATTCATGGTTAGAAGCAATGGAAGCACAAATGCAACACTGCCTTTCTGCCAGGAGATTGGAGTGCAAGCATTCACCTCAGAAATGAGAAAGATTGGAGCAAATAAATTGGTGGGAAGCAAATTAAATGGGAAAAAATACACGGTTTGTATCTAAACAATCACGTATTTAGTTATACTACACTGAAGCTACTTGAAGTACCTCACAACAGCACTTCCCACATCATCATTTACAGCTTCCTAAGGAGAGAAGCCTAAATGAGGTGTCAAAAAACCCAAAAACCCATCAGGCTGCACTGATCTAAAAAATTAAAATATAAAGGAAGAAAGGAATTCATAATCAGTGCTATGAAACAGCTCAGGAAAAAAGAATAGTTTCAACATGTCAGGTAGTTCTTTAAAAACCAATCAATTTTGTTATGCAAAATAATTTAAACTTCTGCCCAAAGAAAATAATGAGGGAGGGGGGAGAATTGGTGAAGAAATTGCCATAGTTTGTTGATTTGCGACTTAAACAAGCATAAAGCCTCTCAGTGAGGAAGTTACCAAAGCTTT
The DNA here is from genome assembly GCA_035583155.1 of Acropternis orthonyx. Classification (NCBI taxonomy): domain Eukaryota; kingdom Metazoa; phylum Chordata; class Aves; order Passeriformes; family Rhinocryptidae; genus Acropternis; species Acropternis orthonyx. The sequence continues at coordinate 6,027,315 of JAWWEU010000005.1, forward strand.
GGGAATTGCCCAGGTGCATTCCAGGCACCACAAAACACACCACAAGGAACTCACCGTGTCATCTTCGCCTTCGGGGCCCGGCAACACCCAGTGGCATCGGAAGATCTCACCCAAAATTGGATTGTAAGGCTTTTTAGCAACTGACCCTTTTCTTCCTGCATGGAAAGCTGAGAGGTACCATTTTACCACTTGAACCATCCGCTCCTTGGGGTCCTTCTGGTCACTGATGCTACAGGGAGAGAAAAGAAGGGCAGACAAAATGAAACATAAGCAGGTACCTCAGACACAGGAAAGCTTTCTGGGTGCAACTTGGCTGCTTTACAACTACAAGTTTGACTGCTTTGACCATTTTCCAAGTTTATATCAAAACCCAAGCAAATATTCTACAGAACTCCCACCTTACTTCTGGCAGCCCACAAGGGCCATAAACCATGGCAGAGCCAGTTAATGCTTTACTTAAAAGTCACATACCTGACAAACAAGTCCGGGTGTGCAAAGAAGTCAGCATACATTTCCAACAGTGACCTCCTTTCCAGGATGAAAGTTGGAAGAACCACCTGAGTGAAAAAAACCAACTCTTAGAGATGAAGGTATTTGAACATCCTGCACAAAAGCCAACTGTACTCCCTGTGAACAGCAAACAGCCCCCACAGCTCCGTGTGCCCTAAGCTGATTGTGAGCTTCCCAATGAGTTCTGACATATGCAGGTCACTTGGCATCTTCTACAAAGCCCAAGATTTAAGAGGAACTGTCCTGTTTTACATGTATTGTACTCCCACTTACAGCATGCCCAGCCACATGGCTGAGCTTATCAAAAGCTGTTCTTAATTAGAGTATCACTGATTATTTAATGTCATCTGTATGTCCACTCTCAATTTGAATCTCACTCATGCAGTCACATCCTGTTATGTGTCTCTATCAAGATGAAGGTTAATGTCTTCCCCACTACCTCCCAAAGGAATTGCCAGGTTCCAATCCTGTGGATCTGCTCTCTGCCTCAGTGTGATCCAGACCTTTGATGAAAGCAGTGTTGACTGCTGTTGCTGACAAGGTCAGGATGCTTCTTGGCAGCTTAACTTGAGATCAGGAATTTTCAGCTATTCCAGGAATTCCCAAAACAGACACAATTTGGATCAATTCCTATTCAGAAACCTTCCCCAGTTTGCTTGGGAGCTGCTGGCTGTTTCCCCAGAGAAGTTTTACCTTTTTATCACCTACTGTGCATTCCAGACCGGACAGTTCAGGTCAGCCACTTTAGGAAACTAATGATAGGACTGATCTCTCCTACCCTTTTTCAGCCTGGAAATACTTGTTTAAATTTAACCAAACCGCCCAGAAAGGCCAACACCTTCAGAATGCTGTTCATTCAGCCTTCAGACATCAGCATTAATGTCATTCATGAAAAATCCAACCCTTTCCCTGCCAGACCTACATGTAGCATTTCAAAATACAAAGGCAACTTATTTACACATGAAGATCCCAATTAAGCAAAGCATTTCACTATATGGTTACTTCCTCCTTTTATTTTATTTATGTTTTATTGAATGTCACCATACTCTGGGATCTTGTACATCTTTATTCCAAGAAGCAAAAGACAGGAGCAGCATTACTACTGCACACAGCATTCTTCTCCCAGCTTCACAGGCACTCCAAGAATTATGTCCAAAGAGAACAAATTGCTGCTTTCCATAGCAAACTATTTTCCCAAACAGATTTTAGCAGCTGGATATATTTATTCTGCATTTATTTTCCCGCTTCCAGTAAGAACTCCGATTAAAGAATACCACGTTAGAGACACTACAGCTTAACTAGCTCTCTTAGAACAAATATGCAGTTAAATTGCCATTTAACAATGAACTGATTCACACAGAGCTCAGGGTTTACTCCCCCTCCGTGCCCATGAACACCCAGCAAGCTCACCTTGGTTAGATCCATGCCTAATCTAACTTGTGACAGGAGATGCATAATGACACTCTTATGTTCTTCCACTGACTCTCCTTCCCCATCATCTTCTCGATCATCGGGAGGATCGAAGAGGTCTAGAAAGAACAAATGGCTTTTGCTTTTCTCTAAACCTTCAAAGACAGGCTATTTAATTAGCATACATAAAGCTGTCAAAATCTAAGGTTTTTAAATCCTACAGTTCAGCAGTCTTCCCTTAGCACACAAACAGCAGATAAACCATTTCCCACATATATATGATCATGCATATACTGACCCAGCTTACACACAGACTAACAATCAGTATCTCCTTACTGAAAGCTCACTCAGGCCACTTACCAGTATCATTGGTGCCATTGGATATGGAAGAATTGAGGGACTCTGTGGTATCTGGACGTTTCATGCTGCTGCCTGTGCTGCTCCGAGTCAGGACTGCAGCAGGCCCTGAAGATCTGAGGAAGAGTCATAAATTCTCACAGTGCACAATTAACTAATTCAGAGCAATTATAATTTGAAATTCATAGACGGGGAGTTTAGTGATAGACATTAATATATGTGCAGTGACAGACACCAATATATGTGCTGCATGCTAATTCACAGAAAGCTCAGAACAGACTGTGTCTGAAGGAGTGGGAAAGCCTTCAGCCTCAGATAACAACAACTGAAGGCAGAAAACAGCTGACTAATCCCTCTTTGAAATCTCTTATGATTAGTTTTGTAATTCATAGAAGAAGAAGAGTAAATAAAGATTTTGGGAAAAGGGTGTTACCTTCAAAAATGTCTTTAGTGAATGTGAGGGGGAATTGGCCATTTACCAAAGGCTGCACCAAATACCCATGAAATGGCACCTGGTCTCAGATTACAGCTCTGGTAGCTTTCCAAGGTTGGTTTATGTTACAGTTTGTCAATATCTATACCTGATGGAAAGGCAGGGGAGCAGAGGAGGAAACTGCCACTCTCACAGCCACCTGTCTGTGGCTGAGGGAGGGGATAATCTCACTGGTACACAAAGTGGCTTTTTTGCCTCCCCTTTTACTTTTTTTAAAGCCAATAAGGCTTATTTGCTTATTTAGCTTAATGAACTTCCACAAGCAGACAAGCCCTGGCCTTGTAGATAAAAACTGCTTTCAGCACACACTGCACACAGTCAGCTACTTACTCCATACATCGCTTTGGGGAAGAACTGCTCTGGTAGAACTCGTCAGCATCATAGAACTCATCCTCACTGCTTGAGTAAGAGAAGTCTGGGACTGTATTTGGAGACAGGTTGACATGGCTTGGAGAGGTGAGACTGCTGCTTGGTGCTGATTGCCCACTTCCTGTGGAGGGTGAAAAATTACAGACTTAATCAAAACAAATGCTTTCAAAATCCACCGGTTGTACCTTACAAATTAGGATTGTTCAAATCAATTAAAGACTGATGCGAACTCAGGAGGGGAACTTAAAAAATTAGAAGGAATAATTAAGTCAGGTTCATACTGAGCTGCATTTGACAGATAAAAGAAAGGTCACAAGGCAAATCAAGAGCACAAAACACCAGTAAAGTTTAAGGGCATGTTTTCCCCAATTACTGCAAGATTGCAGTGCTGGAGACATGAAGGGAATCTGGTAGGACTCATGAATTGTGTACACATGGCAGGGAGAAAGAGCAGGATAACTGATTTTAATCAGCTGGTGTTGATTAAGAGCAAGATGTATTAAGACAACACAAAGCTGTCTTAATAACTAATTACAGACAGTACACATTCAGGGTTTGTTGCTTGTACTTCAGTAAGACAGTTACACAGAGCTGTACCTGTACTATTTGGTGTTGGAGTCTGGTTTCCAAGCGATGCTACTACAGGTCCCACTGGCAAAGAGGAGGGTCGCTGCTCTGACTTGCACAGCTGAGCAGGTTCTAGGGGATATTTTGATATGTTAAACCCAAAATTCAGAAGGAGATTCCACATTATTTCACCTCACTTCCAAAAATTAAATCCTTCTCTATAGAAGCCATTCAGACAGAAAAATAATGTGGATCCATCATTTTCATCCAGCTCCTGTTTTTACTACGCAAAGACGGTATTTGAAAAAAACAACCCCCAAAAAAGCACAGTTACTTATGTAGAAAGCGTTTGTATTTCTGAAAATTACGCTTTCATTTGTTTTAAAAAAAGTGTGTCAGAAATGTAGCTATGAGCCAGTCAAACACCTCAACTTCTGCCCAGAAGCAGAGACACCTGCTGGCTGAGGAAGCCCCTCCTGCTCCTTCCCCTGAGGTGAGCGTTGCGCACACCAAGTGCAGGGCACCTGTGTGACAGAACCGTGCCCCTTCTCTCTCTCTGGGTGGAAGTTTCCCCTGCTGCTCGTGCTGGGGCTGTCCCTGCCCACCGTACCTGGAGGTAGGACCGCCTGGGAAGGCATGGCTCCGATCCCCGCCGGCTCCAAGGGGCTGGGCTGATAGACGGCGTCCACCGGGTTGATGGTGCTCTGAGAGGCAACAGAGAGAAAAGCACTTTTTTTTTCCTTCCCCCCCCCTCCCCCCACCCTCAATTAAAACAAATAAAACAAAGCACAGATAGCAAGAACACTGTGAGCACAAGAAATGCCCAAATGCAAGAAGAGCGGATTCCTGAGAGAGAAAGCAAAACAACAATTGACAGCTGAGGACGTGAGGAATACTTTCAAAGGGGTGGTGTTTTAATTCTTTACGCAGATTTGACATTAAATTGAGTTTGCTACAGCTTTGAAGCGTCCTATAAAGAAGTCTTGCTTCAAGTTCTAGTTTCTGGTATGCCTTCCAATGTCCACTAATAAATATTGCATGCAAAGAGTGCAAAGTTAGATGCAAATTATCTGGTAAAGATTAGGATAGGTAATCTGTATTTTTAAAACCATTTTTTTCTCCAAAAATTAATTTTACCAGACCACAGTAAATCAACCATAAATCAGAACAAGAATCACCAGCACGCTTATAGCCATGAAGCAGTGCTTTTGCCAAAATTCTTCCCAAAGCAAGCTGAGAGTGTTCAGTCCAGCTCAGGAGAGGATATTTCAATCCACTTCTGAATGTGGGCACTTGGAAAATGAAGCACCTGCTCAACACTCACAGAAGTCACTGACTTCAGTGTATGTTCTGGGGGTTCATTTAATGAGCCCCTTGGAAATCTAAACTGCAATGTCTTTTAATCCAAACTATCATCTAAGCATTGTTTATTATGTATGTTTACACACAACAACCAGAACCTCTGGGTTGTTAATTGGATAAAAGGCACATAGAACCCTTTTCCAAACATCTGGCAGTTTAGACCCCTCAATCTACGTCAGAACTGTGAAAATCCCTGCCTCAGTTTGCTAGGAAATTTGATCAGTATGTTTATTCTCTTTTTTAGATCAGTACATGAAAAAGAGGAGCATCTACAACTGTTCTTCCCTCCTTTTAGTCTATTAGTTTCTATTTGCATTCACACTGAGGGAAACAGGCTTGTTTTAACCTTCCTCCTCCCACTCCCCTACAAAAGGCAGACTTCATTCCTGCCTCTTTTCCTGGCCAACTCTAATTCTGAGCTTTATCCTACATTTGGACAACACTCTCAGGCACATGGTGTGATTTGTGGGGCTGTCCTGTGCAGATCCAGGAGCTGAGACTTGATGATCCTTTTGAGTCCCTTCTAACTCAGGATATTCCATGATTCCAAGAGTCAGTGAAGAGTTTTATTATTTTTTCATAGCACAGGATTTATTTAACTGAAAACAAATCCTGTTTCTCCCTACAAAAATCTCCATTAAAAAATGGCATAAAAATAGCTGTCTACATTTTTGTTGGTGTTACTAACCAGAACACAAATAATCCTGTACAAATACTGTTACTCCACTGTATTCCAGCAGAAAATCATTGTACCTTAAACATTGCTTCACCTGCTTGTGGAATTATGCATGAAACACAGGTAGGTCCCTGTCCCACTGAGTTCATAGTTTAAAATCACAATCCCATCTTCGAAGTTAAGACTCAAAAATCAAGATGGTGCTATGATACACAGGATGCTGTTGCTGTCTCTGCCTCCCTTAGTTTTTAGGGAAATTAATAATCCATATGATACAGAACACTGGTGTGATAAAGGAAAGAAACAACCAAATAACATTGATTTTGTAAGCAGGATTGTAATTCTCCATACTGCAACATGAACTGGAGTTTCTTGTTGGATATTTTGGGGGATGCCTTCATGGCTGAGAGGCAGATGGAGGCAGACCTGCAAGTTTCCTGCTCTGAGTTTAATGACATCTTAACAACCACACAGAAACAAGACTGCCATCCCACCATGGTATCAACCACTGATCATATTTCTGCCTAAGTTTAAAGTGAAATCCTGACCTTTAGCCCAAGCTTAACACTGACCTCAACAGCATTTTAATTCTAGTCTTCACCATCACTGATGCATCAGTTAATACATTCCTACAGAAATACTTTTTTCCTCCCCAGAATAAGCCAACCCACAGAAAATTAGATTAGTGGTTAATCAAACTTAGACTATATTAAGTTGTAATACCTCTATGAAATTTCTGAGTTGCAGGTCACCTCTGCCTGTGGAAGTGCCTGCCTGCATAACTTCTCTTTTCCAGGGCACTCACACAACCTGTGTCCTTACACTAAGACCTGCTCTGTGGGACTATCCACAGGGTAGGTAATCATTCACTTTATTTACAATAAGCATGAAACAAAAATATGTATGTGCATCTCTACTCCAAAGTTCTTACCAGAAAATCCTACTGCTAAAGCTGTTCGCAAAGGGAAGACAAATAAAACCTAAAAATTACTGTCAGCTGTAATAAAACACACTATAGCTTTTAGAGTAATGTTCTACTGAAACCAATCTCCTATTAAAAGTATCTGAAATGCACTCAAGTGACAAAAAGAGAATGAAGAAAGAGAAATCACATGTGACTGAAATAAAAAAATGACAGAAGTTACACTAAAAATGCAGAAGTTCTATTACAGAAGAAACACTGCTTAGACAGACAAAACACAACTCTGCATCAAAGGAGCAGCACTGCAGAAAAGACAAACTACTGGAAGCACACGAGAACACATCTATTTCCTACACAAAGATACTCCAGATGAAACACAAAACTACTTCTATCCCAGTAATTCCCTTTCATCTGTTCACATGGCAGATTTTTATCTAAGTGTTCAGTCACAACACTGCCATTTAAGACACTTCATACACAACTGACCACTCTATTTTCTAAAGACAAGGGTGTTAGCCAACCTAGCTAAGGACTCAACAGGAGTTTTAACAAGACACTTGAAGAGGTAAATTAGAGAAAGGAAGAAGCATGTTGCAAAGTGAGTGGAAATTCAGGTCTCTGTTCACATGTTCTGCAGAAGTAAAGGGAGATAGAGATTAGATTTAAACTTACTATAAGTCCATCTGCGTGCTTCTCCTCATTATTTTGGTCCTTAAGGAAAAAATGTTCAAAATATCAACATAACAATCTTGCATGACTTATCAGTTCTGTGTTAAGCGAGGACAGCGAGTTTCTCTCAGGAATGTTTACATTTTCAGCCATAAAATGTTCTCATCCTCTGATCCAGTAACTCAACTTCGAAGACACAATTCTACACACGGTCCCTGCACCTCTGAAGCCCAGCATTTTCTGAGGGCCTGTCCACATCACTGTGAACAGTTTTAAAACTATCCTTTTTGAACTGCACAGTACATTATGCTTTACAAGGTGGGTTCTTCCCAAATAGCTAACAGCTCCCCAAAATACAGTCTGCAGCACTAATGAATCCCTGAAACATGAAGTTCTGTTGCTGTGATTAGGGCACAGGTCATGTTTTCACAAGCACTTCTTGCTTTAGAAAGGCAGGAGTGCCCTTCTAAGTTGAAAGTTTTTAACTTTTGACTTTTGGCATCTGCCAGGTTTTAAAATGTCATTAGATTACCTACAAGCTCAGATTTTGGGGGAGGTTTGTCTAGAAGCATATGTGAGAGAGCAGGCAAGGTATGGAAAACACCTGTCATCACGGGAAACTACATGAGCAGCAGATAAGTTAATGCCAATCTACAGTCAGCCTAGTTCTAACACTGTACCAGCAACAGGAGAAATTTTACTGAACACTAAGCCAAGTCTCTTCCCTTCTGCTGCAAAGTTCATATTGGTAAGTGTATTGATCCATAACTTTGCCCAGTGTAAACCTTGAGACTTGTCTGCAGAGTATTTCCCTGGATTTCCAGCTGTTACAGTCAAGAGGAATAAGTGGAAAAAAAAAGCTGTAAATAGTGTTAAGAAAGTTGGCACATACTTATGCTTTGATATTAAATATATGCTTTCTTATCTTATAGAGTTGGCACTAGGCTGTTCAAATTTCATATCTGCTAGTTGGCATTTCTCAAGGAAGGTTTCCCATGATAGAAACAACACCATGGGCAAAGAGTTCCACTGGGCTGCAAATTTACAAGCAAGGAAGGAAAAATAACACTGGATTCAAAATACATGGGTTTTTTCCCAACATACAAAATTTTCATGTCATGCTGTCATCTCTAAGGCCTCAGAAATAAAACACAAAGATGCTGCATTGGTACTGACACTTGCTATCCCATCTCAGTAGTGCACCATCAGCACTATGAATAAGGAAAGCAGAGCAGAGATGCCACAAAAACTGGGCAGGCAAGACTGTCAGAAATGATGGAGTGAAAAAGAGATGGCAAAAAGGCAAAACTAAATATCTAAATTCTAAAAATTATTTCATAGAACATATGTATTTCTAAGATTGAGGTTTACCACACATCACTGGCAGAGCATTACATACATTTTTATGGCAAACACGTCAGCAAAACCAGACATCTTCCACTGCCATACACACAAAGGGGACAACATGGGCCAAATGCTCCACCTGTCCATCCCATTTGGGTAATTTTGATAAGCAATGTATGTATTATGACATATTCCTATTTACCTCATTACTTTGAAAAGGTCCTGTGTCACCTCAGTACGAGTGGCATGATCACACACTTGGTTTACCAGTAAGCCTAGTGAAAATTTAACTGTTCAAATCCCAAGGCGGGCTTGTTTTGAAGTTCACGTAACAAATCAACAATTAAAGAAACAAAACAAAACTCAAACCATGAAAAATCCAGGTTTGCCTCAATATACCAAAGTCATCCACATAATCAGTGGCTGCATGTTTGGAACAGAGAAGTGTTCTGAGTATACAGAGAAGTGGTAACAATATCAAGGTACACAGACAACCAGAAGGTCTAGTCTGTCTCCTAATGAGAAAGGCACTGCAGAGGTAAAAATAGGGTGTAGGATGGTGTTCATATGATTTATTTTCAGCAGTGTAAGCCAGTAGCCATACTTGCCTTACAGCTTTGGGGAAAAAACTTGCAGAATCTTAAAAGGTTCAATACTGGAGAACAGAAAGCTATCAGTCAGGCACAACACATTGGTACAGAGAGGAAGCATCACACACACACAACTTGCAGAGCTGTAAAAAACCCCCACAAACCAAAACCCCCTGTATTCTTAATTTCTACAGCAGTTAGAAATCAGGATACGAACAGAGTTTACAGAAAATGTGTTGGGGGGAAGAGGGAGGATGACAGAATTCCCATGTAGTCAATAAGTAGAGTTGCCTGAGAGAGAGATATGATGAAGAGATGAAGTAGAATAATGGTTACTAAAGTAAGGGGTAGAATTATAGAGGGTATTTTTCACTATAAGTGGATCAGCATCTTCCAGTAAGCTGTGCATGAGCCACCCATTTAAAGTACCTTCTCTTCAACAGCTCCAAAAGAGCTTTAGATACGGTTTAGCAAAAACCCAAACAATAAGCCCCCCACTCCCTAATGGATAAGCTAATCTATTTACACTGGTTAATATTTACTGGTGCTGAAAGGAGGACTTCAAGGTCTGATTTAGTGTAACAGAAAGCAAGTGTTAGCACCTTTAGGGGACCCAAATTCCAGTTACCTTTACACTTATATGAGACTTGGGACAGTAAAGTACTGAACCTGGTCTAAAATAACTCCATCTGCCACTACCAGTTTTGTCCATTATCAGCAAACCACCTAACCAACTTCAAATACACTTGTCATCAGTGCAAGATAAGCAATCATATTTGTGTGTCCTACAATAAACTTACACACAGCAGAAAAAGGATTTGATATTGAACAGAAAAAAGAAAGCTAACACAGCCACCTATGATCAGCTCTGATCAAGAACCCGAAAAGCAGATTATAATTCTGCACTTTTACATTTGCTAATTACATTGCAGAGCTTTTTAAAGAAAGAGTAAAATTTGATAGGAATTAAACCCTCGTGAAAGTAAGAACCATTAAATAAATGTATACAGTAATTAACAAAAAGGAGCAAGCAAATTGTTGCAGTTTCTCCAACAGCTACTTCAACACAACAGGTCACACATAGAAAATGAGCATACTGCCATCTAATCTATCTATAACTGACTCCAATAAATCCTTAAGAACAACATATAGTCTACTGGCTTCATCGTGCTAAAACACTTCTAAATGTACCCAGTACTAAATAACAGTATTTAAATTATTAAGTACTGACAATGCTTTTCTTGCTACCACTACAGTGAAGGATTTAAGTAGTATCACTGCGTGTTAAATAAACTGTTCTAGCTCTAAATTCATGTGGCACAAAGCTATTGCAATGTACCTACTACTTGTAAAATATTTTTGGTTTTGTACAAACCTGTCAACTAACAAGCATTTTCTTCAGAATTTTTAAGTTCCTAATATGAAATTTGAATTTCACAAAACATGCACCGATCCTTTCATTAGTGAGTGACTTCTGAACCCCTAAGATTCTAAATACTTCACTGTGCTCAAGACTTTTGCAGAACACATCTGGCATCTTGAATGAAGACAAACAGCAGTACTGATTTGAAAGCTACAAAAAATAGTTGATCTAGACTACAGGAAGAGCCCATGCCTATCTCTGGATAAATCAGAATGGGTTCTGATTAAATCAGCCTGAAATTCTGAAAATACCAGAAATTAATCTCTTTGCAAAATACAGTCTCCCTTCACTTTGGTCACAAGATATAAATCAGCAGCTCGTAATTACCATATCCTAAAAACAGTATGTTAAAACGGCAAGGACAGCAGTTGACAAAAACAGCAAATCCAAATCTCACTAAATTTTAAAAACTAACAAAACATTTAGGTGAGAAGCAGAAGAGAATTACCCATACTGCATTTTCAAGTAACACAATTCTTACTTCAAGAGCTTCCAAAAGCATCATGAACTTCAGACCTGTGGCAAACCCTGCCAAACCAGTTTAGACTATTTACATCACGTTATCCCCTTTTTTACTTATTAGCCACATTCTTAAAAGAAGCAGAAAGAAGAGTTAAGCCTCTTTTCAGTCACCCTTACGTTTGTCTAAGTTCTTCTTTAGTTAATAGCAAACTCTGCAAAACAAAGTTTATCTGACAGAAACCTTATGGCACCAACACAACTGTTACGAGTATTAACAGGACTGTCTGCTATGGAACTCAGGATTTCAGAAACTTCATTAAAACACTAGCATAAATCAACTTATACTGGAGGGTTTCATATATAGATCATATAGAAGGCACTTGTACATTTTAGCTGTTTTCAAATAGATTAGTGCTGTGTAATTAAAATTCAAAAGAGTTCACAGTGTACTTACTTTAGCGATCTGTAGCAACACAATGCAGTGCTTTATTGATTCTACCATGCTCTAGGGGAAAAAGATAACAGAAAACACCCTTGTATTATTATATCTTAATATTTTGGTATTAGTTATATAGAATATTAGCTGAAATACTGGGTGAGACCTAAAGGGACACTCACTTCTGTAGAACCCCGACTTTCCCTTCCCTTTTTTTATTCCTGCTACGAAAGCACAGCAGCAGAAAACTGAAGTTTCCAAAGGCCACACAGAGCCCAAGCTGTCAGGGTGAAATGCAGGTCAGCTCCACACATCCACAGCACTGCAGGCAGGTAAATGTCCTGGGGAGGGGCTGAGAGAGCTGGGCTTGCTTAATCTGGAGGGGAAAAGGCTCAGGGAGACCTTCTCCGTGGACAGCAGCACCTGACTGCAAGGGCAGCTGAGGAGAAGACACAGTGAGGACTCCTCTCAGTGGTGCCCATGATGGGACAACAGGCAATGGCCACGAATAGAAATGCAGGAAAATCACCTTAAACAGAATAAAACACCTTTATCTTCTCTCTAGGGAGGATCAGACACTGGTACAGGTTGTACACAGAGGTTGTAGAACCTTCATCCTTGGAGTTACTCAAAACCCAACTAGATTTGGTCCTGGGCAACCTGCTTTAGCTGATGGGGCTCCGTGCACAGGGTTGGACTAAGACCTTCAGAGGCCTCTTCCAACCTCAACTATTCCCCATAATCTGAACACAGCACCAGAACCACGCTGCCTCCGCCATCACACTCTGTTGGACCTAATATCAGTTCCCACTTATCTGCAAAAAGACTTTTAAAACTTTTCCAAGAAAATAAGGCGAATTTCAGAATATACATAATAATAAATAAAAAAAATTAAAGAAACTTACACTAGTTGTTTCTTTGAGACCTTCAATTTTCTGCAAAAGAGAAATCAAAATAGCATGGTTAAAGGCAGAATTTCCAGAATCTGGTTTGACCTAAATACTGTATAAACACAATATTTTCCTCTTATATTGGGGGAGGGGAAAAAGCCCTTACCCAACATGTTAAAGGCCATTTCCATATATAGACACAATTTTCAAGACAAGACAGTAGTCAAACTGGTAGTGAAAGCTTAAAGATGACAAGGGTAGGAATTCCTAAGCAGTGACATATACACATTTACCCATTAAAGCCTACACTTTGTTTTTGCATAACATCAACAAAAATGAAATGCAGCATGAAGATTCTAAGTTCAGTTTGTATCCTTATAAAGAGCACTGCAGGGTGGCACATTTCCACACTGTTACATGAAATGACCATCATTCAAGTACAGTAAACATGTGCAGTTAAGCACAGTCTAAAACACAAGCACAGAAAACAACAGTGCACATGTCTTCTTGCTCTTTCTAAGCCTCCAGTAAAAGTGCATCTGGAAATCTGCCTACTTAATTTTATCCAGAAACACTGGTTCATAAATATTTCCTGTGTGGAACTGCACTTCAGGCATGCAAAAGGCATCTGCATGCCATTCTACACATCAGTGTGACCTGTTCCAGGAGCAGATGCATCCTGTTGATGTCCTTGGGTGTGTCTGCAGAAGGCAAGATTATTAAATTGGACCCGGCACTGAACCTCTACTAATGCAATTACAGGACCTCTTTGTTTTGATTAACACAAGTGCCTCATGTGACTTGAGTCACAAACTTCTGGGTTCCTGAACAATCAAAGTGTGTAAAGGAACCTTTTCCCCCACTGGGCACTGCAAGGCAAGCTACACCACAAGAGAGCAACATGCATCTAAAAGTCTACAGGAATTTATAGTCCCAATTTGTGCATTAGAAAGCAAACAAATGCAGTGACAGCCTCCCAGCCAGTACCTGGGGGAGGTTTTTCAGTCATGCTCCGTTCTACTCAGAGGATGCTGTACATTTTCTTCAAGATTAATTGGCAAGAGGTGGCCAAACAGCACCCAGCCTCAGACTTTACCACTGGAAAGGCTGGACCATGCTGATCCAGGAAATTGCATACCAGGGATGTCACATCACAAAGTCATATTATATTTACTCCTGCTGCTAGCAGAGAATATGCCAACAGCTACAAATTCCTTTGCTTTTGTTTTTCGTGTCTCTACTACACTTTCAGTCCGAATTTTATGAACACATATCAGAAAAAAGCATTTTAAATATGACAGCAGTGAAGTTTTGAGCCTTTTAGCACCAAAATAGAATAGGCAATGTACCCAAACACACAGATCTTCTCAGGTGAAAGATGATGCAGCTGCAAGAAATCATTCAGTCTCAAAGCTTTATATCCAACTGTAGCAGTTTTAATCATTCTTTACCCACTTTTTCCCCAACGTGTCATAGAGTATTTACACACCAAATAAACTGGGATCTCATTCCTTTCAGTGAGATCATCTTTGCTGAAAATATGGAAGTGATCTCAGGCCACATGATGCAATTTGTAATTTTCCAGACAAGACACTAAGACACTGCTCTCCTTACACACAGGTACAGACAAAAGGGTAATTGTCCAAGATCACATAAAAGATCTGACATGGGAAAAACCTCAGGACAACCAGGTTTCCAAGGCCTTTCCACAAGTTATACAACTGATTTTTTTCTACTCTGGAAATAAATTCTTTGTGAGCTGGTCAAATTAAGTAGTAACAATACACACTGATTCAGTATTGTTCACCCTTGTGCCCTATGACCACCTTGCAAGAACACAGCACATGGAATGGAATGTTGTCATCTTCACACGTGCAACAACGCAGGGAAGTCAGACAGACCCAGCCCCTGGGAAGACCCTTCTACAAAGTACCAGCAAAGACTGATATGGAAGTGCCTGGATTTTCATGGCCATGAGTTATTCTAGAATGGTGGTGTAAGCAGGCACAAAATAGTTTGTGAATTCTGCCCATGTGAGATCTTACACAAACACACCATAGATATGACACTGAGGGGGGGAAAAAAAGGTGGATGATCACTGCAATAAAACCTTCGTGCTTACAAGAGTGGTTGGTTTGGAGGCAGAGATAGGACAATGCTTCTATCCCATCTCGTCTCACCATTTGTACAGAACTATACTGCTATGTACACACACTGCAACAATCCTTGTAAATTTATTGTTTAAACTTGTTTAAAGTGAGTAGTATTGATAATTTAGACAATACAAAATTATAAGCAAAATCATAAGTATGTTGAAGATAAAACATTACCAATAAAAAAAAAATCATCAAACAGTACCATTTACTACTAAACATCTATCACAATTTCCTCTCTTCTCCCCTAGGATTTGAAAACTGATGATAAAATTTTAATAAGACAGTTCCCCTAGTTTTAGGTAATGAATACACATATTTTCAAATGAAACATCAATTTCCTGCAGATTTACATCTGCAGAACGCAGCCACATGCCACATCTAATCTAATCAAACTGCAGGCTGCTGCTGCCAAAACTACTCCATCTACTTGCTGCTCATTGCACCTCCTTGACATCTGATTTTTTATGAAATCACTGAGAAAGCTAATTTTATCTCATTGAACATGATTTTTGCCTCATCCAACAATCATGTGAGTACAGAGGGATCAGCTCATCCAGAACAGAGAGGCAGCACAGGCACGTAGGGCAGCTGACTCATGGCTGAAATCTGTAAGGTGCAACCTAAATCTGTGTGCTCAGCCTTGGATTTACTTCACAAAAAGCTCTTGTTTTGAACCAAACAGTTTAAGCAGGCTACACTTCCCTCCCAAATCCTGTTAGGTAATGTCAGCTTTATTCCAGCCTGCAAATGTGCACCTCTTTGCTGTTCCTGTGCTTTTGAATGCTTTACAGTTTCATTCTCCCCAGTATGTGTGGTCAAGATCACTCCACAACACTGAACAGAAAAGCTCACTTTGGCTCCCAGAACAATATTTCTAACACTGTCGGAAAGCAAGGCCCTGGCTTGTCTGCACCTTGAAACACCAGTACCCTGCAAAAACAATAGCTCAGGTTTGATATCCCTGGCCATAAACACAGGCAGAACAGCACTCAGCTACTTGGGAAGCACTTAATGCTCAAATATCCAAATCTTGTTTCCTCAGAGGAAAGAACTATGGGTTGGATGGAAGTATCCTGCAGGTTACACTTGACTCATAATCTGATGGCTGAACCATATTTCCACAAACAAAGAGGAGAACTGCTAAATACCATATCAAAAAACGTCTTAAGCTGCTTTAGTACAGGAAGAGACATGATCAAGAAAGTGCTTTGCCAAGTCTTTTTCATTTTTAATAGAGAATAAATGGAATCTCTATAGTAATAGCAACCCTCATCAAGATTTAAAACCAGAGGAAGCTGACCTCTTCTAAATGAGCCTCCTATTTTCTCTAGAAAGTCAGTCTATCTGTTTCATGGATATCTTGCTGAGATAAAGAGGTCAGCACAACATGCAGAAAGTCTCCAGGGATCAGGAGCACTGTCACAGGGAAGAAGAAAGTACTGCCTGATCTGCAAAGTAGCATCTGGAGGGAGGTCAAAATTGAAGGACAAGTCTTTCCAGTAAGGCACACCAAAGGAGAAATACAAAATCTTTAGATCTTACTCTTGTGGTCAGTTGTCCACAGATTAAGAACACTGCCAGAAAAGTACTTCAAAGTTATTTTAAAAGCCTGTACACGTGAAAGAACTCCCTAAGACATCACATAACACATCAGGCAAGATGGATAACACACGAGAGGTCACAACCATTTATAAAGAAGTGAACTAATCACAGAAAGCATCAAATGGCTTTCAGAACTGGAACCAAACACCAAGAGAACATCAGCTTGTTTTTCACAAGAGACATTGAGGGAGGGAACTCCGATGAAATACACCACTACTTTGTGATACTGAAATTACTGCATTTGCTGAAAAAGAGCAACTCCTCAGTAATAAAACCTTCCTAAGGAATTATTAAATCCCTCCTCCACACCACACAAATTAATATATGAAACAGCACTCAATGCCAAACCCACACCACATCAAAGGTATGTGCCAGCCTTTCTTAAACAGTGCTTGAACTCAGGCCTACAAACAGGAGGAGGTGCAAAATAATACGTAACACTTAAGTGAATTACAAGCTCACTAAAAGAGTAGTGCTCCCCACTAGTATATTTTTGGCACCCTCACTTGAGGTGAATGAATTGTGGTACTTCCATCATGTGCCATGCTAGCCACAGACCTATACAGGATGCACACGGGTTATGGGAAACACATGATTCTTAATATTTATAATTTTTTTCGGAAAACCTTAGTAATTCCTACAAATATTAAACACTCATCCTTGTTAAACATTTAAAAACCAGCAAATTCAAGTTAAAATGCTTTCAACTGTTGGATAGTAGAGGAGTAGTAAATTCTGCCAAAATTAACCCTTTTTTGGTATTAGGACACCCAGTATTACTAAAATTTCCAATTGCAACCTCTTCACAACACAAATGTTATCAGTTACTCAAACTGCTTTAACTGATTTTTGACAACATTAAACTGTCCTTTATACTTCTATAGACTACAGTAAATTGATGCACAAAGCCATCTGATGAAGCAAAACAAACAGTATTTAAGACAAAATGTACTTGCTTTTCTCTGTTCATCATCTTTGCAGTTCTGGAGTTTTTCATCGAAGAGCTGGAAGAAAGAGATACGTGTGAAAACAGAGTGTTACTTTTCCATATAAAAGAAACAGCGAAATTTCAAAACCAAAAGCATTTAGAAAGTACTTAAGTCATACAACCCCAGTATTATGATCCAAAGCAGTTCTGTTCCAGTATTTCTTTACCGCATTTGTGATATAACAAATTTGTAACTAATTTTTCACATTATCTCATCTTGCAAGAGACCAAATCTCACCTGGCATGATTCTACCATGGCTTGAACAAAAAGGTGAAGTAATAAAAGTGACACTCATCAAAACACCTCCAACTGCCTTTCTTCTATTTCAACAAAGACCTCTGGGGCATATGAAGCACCTACCAAAACAGCCTCAAGCCTCACCAACCCTTCCAGGTTACCTGGTTATTCAGGCACATAATTCCAATCATGTCAGATTTGCAAGCACTTCTTTTGGAAAGACATACAGTGATTTCCCAGCATTAATTTGTGTTTATTTTCTTAAAAGTGGAATCTGAGATGCAGCTAAGGAAAGTGAAACAAACTCTTACTGAAAAGCTTGTACATGCACATAACACAAGTTGAGCCAAAAGAGTTCACAGTTGCCTCTGAGGTGCACACATAAATAACCACAAAGTTGCTCAAGGAAGAGAAAAGATTAAGGGTAATGCTCCAAAGTTCATCACTTTCAGCCTTGCTCAGAGAAGAGGATGTAATTTTTAGGAAGTGAGCTGCAGCTCTTCACTCAACTGCATGCCTCAAACTCATGTGTTGTTCCCTTTCCCTTGAGGGTTGATTTCTGGTTCTAAAAAAAGCCTGTGATCTTGGTCTCTGTCCACCCTCAGATTGACTCTTCTTTCATTATTAATTAAATCCTATACCCCTCCCCCCAGCTGGCCTGAAATAACAACTAGAAGGTGTAAAGATGTAAATACCTTCCATCAGTGAAGTGTGCTCTGTAGCTCCACAGTGGGAGACCAAGGCAGCTCCTGAGCAAGTCTCTTTGGGGTAGCTCTGAATTTTGTTTGCATCTCTTTTGCCTCCCTTCATTTTTGTTGCTATGCTCTTCCCCCTCTGCCCTCCCCCCCAACTGAATTTTTGCTGAATATCTCACATGCAGTATTTGCACATTATATCAGGAAAAAAACAATCCAGCCCAGCAGAACTAAAGCAATCTTAACAGCAAATTTTAACCTGCTGAGTCAAGGGGAAAAGTGTCCTAAGCAGCAGCAAAAAGTGTTTCTCAATAAGGTGAGTACTGAGAGACACGACCTCATCATTCTTCATGTTCCCATCTATCCTTAAAATACAAAGTGTAAAGAACTGTATTTGTACAACATTCCCACAGAATGTTTTCTCTCAAGGACAAGGCATGGATTACCTATCACTACTGCAACAAAGTCTGAAGCCATCTGCAACTGTAGTTACACATTACTTGACAAAATTTTCTCAAAATAGATTCTAAAATGCTATGAGCAACACAATGATTTCATTATGTTTTGCAATTAAACTTAATCCCTCTTTGCCATTTCTATAAAAGTATATATAAAACACAATCTTTCAGCCATTGTAAACCATTTTATATAACCATCTTTAAGCTATTTTTAACTCCATTTTTTAGCTTATTTCAGCCCTTAGCTCACAACTTTTAATTTTTACACCTATAGTAAAAACATCTTAAATTCTAACTACTTCTGAAATGAAGTAACATGCTAAGAAAGGAAGCAAGAGGAAACAGAATTCTGTTATCATCAGACTACATATATAAAAAGGTGTGTTTTTTCCAGTTCACAGAGAGATGATCTCTCTGCATCCCATGTTTACCAGAACATATGCCAGGCACAAAACATGACTGACTCTCTGCTGAGCTTCCTTTCAACCTGGCCTTGAAATCACCCTGGCAAGCAGACCCCCAGCACAGCAAATACACCAGTCAGTCACCATACCTTCAACTGGTCTATCAAGATCTGCAAATAAGCATCAGCCTCCGTAAGTTTCTTGTCAAAATCATGAACGCTGGGAACAAATCCCCAATCCACACCCTAAAAATAAATAAGCAAGTAAAAATCAAATATTTAATTAGCATTTAGGGGGAGAAAAAAATGTAACAACGATATGGTTTTGCCTGCCATCTGACTGAGGAAACATTGCCCTGCCACGTGCAGACCCAGGCACACAGCTGAACACAGCTGGCTTCTATTTGCAGTAGCACTGAATTGCTCCACATTTTCAGTGGGGGTATAATCATCACACACCAGAGCATTTCATTACCTTATGATTGAACAAATCCTCTTGAATTACACTGATTAAAGTTGCTTTATAAAATCTAAAGGAGGGTTCAAGTTTTTCTGAAGGCTGTCTTGTGATTCCACATCCCTACATTTCAGTCAGGGAAGCCCAAACCATACCCAGTGGGATGGCTGCACTTTTCACACTTCAGACAGTACTGCTCAACTCACAGCTTCTTAGCTCAGACCTGCTAAATCTCTTCTTAAAAATGGACCCACCTTCGAGCTGAAAAGTTCAAAATTGTTAGTCCTGGTTGCCCCAGTTCCTCTACAGCTCTAGTGATTTGCATCCTTGTCACTGTATTTGAATTCCGAGGTTTTGGTGCATGCATGCCATCAAAGACAAAGTATCAGTGCCACGAGAATGATTACTTTTATATTTTCTTGCTTGGAAATTTCTTTCTCATATTAAACTCTGCACACTCTGCATATAACCTAATCCATACCTTTAAACTCATACACCAAACAAATTCCCACTGGGTTATCACATCTTTAATTAGGGGAAAGAAAGGAGAGGATTCTTGAAATGGATTATTTCTGCTTTCACGCACATATGCTATGTAAACACATTAAAGGTTTATTTATATAATACCTTTAATGCAAATGGAACTGCAAAACAAATACTGAAGCACACCCAGCTTGAAAAAACTGCACAATAAATATATATAGGAAGAAAAAAAGTCCATGAAGAGTAAAATAAGCAAACACCAGTTGTTAAGAGAAACATCACAGCAGTGACAAGTTTCCTATTAGCCTACATACCTGCACATGTACTCATACTCATCTCAAACACAGCACCTTCCCTTCAAACTCCTATGGAACATGAGCTGTGCTGTTTGACCGCCGAGAATATCAAGAATCTGAACATATGAAGATCAGCCAGTGGGGAAAAAACATTTCATGTAGGGAAGATGGGCAATCCATATTTGGAAAACTCCATATTAGCACATTTTCTTTGGCATTGTTTGCTCTGTGAGAACAGAGAGTTTCTTTTATTTTTGTATGATATTGAGCCATCTTATTAAGAGCTTTATTTATGGCTCTTTAGAGGTGTGAACACTTGTGTGCATAGAGGAATGACATGCTCTTACCTCTGTCCAGCTGTGTGCACAATATCACACACAGCCTAAAACATAAACCCAACTACTGCCAGGAGAAAACATTCTTTGCTCATTTGCCAAATCTTAAACTGTGCTGCAGACTAACAGCCAGATCTTGACAACAGCTCTACATGAGTAAATCTATCCGTTTAGTTTGGAAACCAGCAAAAAGAAAATATACTTTACCCTGTACTAGACAGTGCACACAGGACAAATCTAGAAAAGAGTGTTTTGAAACAAGAAGGAGTGAGGAGAAGACAAGAAAACAAATTTTTTTAATTATGACTAAAAATTAAGAAATGACAAAAAGCACTCAGTGTAAAAAGTTATAAAAAACTCCCCAACTAGGCAGAAGGGAAAGTCCTCTCAACCAAGCAACTTCTGACACTCCCTCACACTAGTCAAGTTTAAATTACACTGAAACTAGATCTGAAACCATATGAAATTAGTCTTCTATTTTCTTGTTGTAAATGGAATTGTCTGTACAGCCAATCCCATCAGTTCAGCAAATAGCAGTTAGCTATTTGGAGGTCAGGTTTCACATACCAAAACCACATGAACTATACAGAAAATTTCTGCTGAAGATACTATACACAGAAATACAGTTTATGGTGCATGTTATGTGCATGTTGCATCAAAATGCTGATTTTTATTTCAGTCATCACTCTATGACTACTGATATGTAACTATCTGGTATTTTTAGTGGTGGCTTAAAGACAAAATACCATTCTTAAATTTCAGGCTTTTAGCAATATGAGGAAAAGCTGATCAGTGTTACAACTGAGCAGACTCCCACATCAAGCACAGAGTGAAAACTGTAACCTAAAAAGTTCTATTAGAAAGTTAAAACTTCACTCAACCTAAACAGAAAGTCATAAAACCAAGTGCAGTGTCAAGCTAACATAGCACAGATATGAAATATGAAAATAATCTTGAAAAGAAACAAAAGTACTTAAAGCTGTAGCACTTCACTGGTTTGCTCTGGTTTGTTTAGATGAAATTTGATAACCTGCTGAGCAAATGTATTAGTCTGTGCTTTATGAGATTAGGTTACTAATTTTAAGTTGTCAGATAGCTTTAAAATTGAAAACCAGTAATTTAGAAAAAACAGACACACAAGGTGCAATTTGCATAACAAATTCTTATTTCTTTCTTATCTGGTCACCCAAAGACACAGCAGAAGTAAAAAGGTGACTCTTTCTGTCCTTCCGTGCCATGAAGGAAATGCAGCTTGGAAAGAAATGGGTGAGCAGAGTCAATAGAAGGGCATCTTACTAGCGTTATACACTGCTCACCTATTTATAAACTGACAAAACAGGTTGCCTGCAGATATTGTTGAACTTCCACCCCCGGAGGGCAGAATTCAAAACTCAGCTGGATTTGACCCTTGACAACATAATCTACTGTACAAAGTTTGTCTCACAAGGGGCTCAGAACAGGTGATTTCCAGAGGTCTTCTCCAGCTGAAACAATGCTGTCACTCTAAAATAAGTATCTTCAAATCATGGAAAAGAATAGGAACCCAGCCTATTTTAGATCTGCAGAGATACACTGATTCTACCTTACTGTCAGTACCTACCTGAAGTAATATAACTTGTTTTTTCCATTGCATAGCTACATCTATTGGTAAGTAGTTTACTTCCCTCCAATAACAACAGTGTTCTGTAAGTTTTAAAGAATTAACAGTTATATTACCAGATGAAATAGATGCAGGAGCAAGTAATTTAAAAAACTTCTTGTCTGTCCAACCACTCCCAAACCAAAGTGTGTTTGGTGTCTGACTCCTCCCCATAAAGAAACCCGTATTGATAATGACTCTGGTGAAAACAGAGAAACATACCATAGCATTCTCTCCCTCATCCCTCATACAACTTCTGGAATGTCCCTCCCCTGCAGGACATAGCAGAATATCAAGCTTAAGGACCAGACTCTACAGGGCACATCTCAAGCCCAGTGTTTGTAGGTAGGCAAGAGGAAGGGGGACCCAGCAGCACATTGCATCTCCCACTGGAATTTGTGTGATCCCTAGTAATGCTGGGCAAGCAGACAGGGTGGTTATCCTAGGAAAGGGTCTACATGCTGGTCTGGGCTTAAGTAAACAACTCTCCTGTTAACAGTCCTGCAAAATTATTCCCTTCAAACACAACCCTTTTATTTGGAAGGGGTAAACAAGAGGGCCACAAAACATAACACAACTGAAAATACGTATTATGAGCCTTATTTTCACTAGAGAACTGCCAGCATTAAGGGAGTTTACATGTTGTTTCCTTGTCCTCTAAATGGGAAGTCACACACACCACTGTAATGCATTTGTATTCAAAACTTGTCCATGCTGAGGAGTAATTCAGCCTAATTTAAACCAGTTCTTTCAAACCTGGATGGGATGAAAAGATTGCATCATCCTTAGAAGAAGCATACCAGAAAAATTCAAATACATTTCTCCAATAAAAGCATTACAATAATAGCTTTGCTGGGGGAGGAAGAGAGAAAGCTGTACAGAGCAGACTTTCTTATCTTTTCGAAGACACTTCTGCTACATTCGTCTAATTAGGATTCCCAGTCCAACAAAAAATTCTTGTGTGAGTTAGTTGAAAGAAGTGAATAAGAATGTTTTCCTTCCATCCACAATATCTCATAAAAACATATCCCCTGTCTACAGCATCTTTGATTTTGTCAAGTAGGTCATTGCCTATAATGACCAATGATGGAAAAATGACAAATCGACTCATAAGCCACTAAACATGAGCACTTTTGTGGCAAAAGCAACCCTATTTTTTTCCTCTGCTAGATTTTTAAGCAATATTTAAAGTTCAGAATATAAATGTCTCAAGATAGGTTTAAAAGCAAATATATGGGTTTTGGAAAGCATACAAGCCTTCCCAGCAGGCAGGGTATTTCAATTCTTACAAAAAACCCCTCTGCTTTGCAAAACACAACACATTTAGTAAAGACTGTGTAACTATAGATATTATCAGGTCTTCAAGGAAAATAGAAAGTTCAAAAAACAGAAGTATTTACACACTGATGTAAAATTCTGTCTTTAAAGCACAGGTTACAACTCTGAACCCTCACAAATACTAACTATATTCTAGAGTACCTTCCATTTACCTATATCTGTTCATTGATGTATAATCAACATAGACAATGCACATGTTCTAAGGTGCTTATCCACTATCAATAGTTATTTTGTTGGCAAAATCTGAAAGAGCAGCATGCCTGCCAACACAATGCCCTTCCAACAGCATTTGAAACACATCTATACTGGATATATTTTTAATCTAAAACAACCTGTTCTTTTATGCAAGAATTCTTGACTAACACTAGAAGCAGCATTGAAAATCCAGGGAATAACAATATAATATACTTCAAAGAATCATACACTTAACGGATAAGAAAGCTTTACCTTTTATTCTTGTTTGCAGCTTTAGAAAGGTCATCAAAATCCTGGTTAATGTAATACTAAGTGAACCTCTACTATCAACAGTTTCACAAGCACTTTACACCAGCATAAATGAAGGAGAAACAAATCAGTTCCCTTGCTGTTTACTCTCACCTTTACTCTGCTCTTTCTTTTGAGTCAGCATAAACATTTACCTTGCCACATAAGCAAATCAATGTGGAAACTAATCGGGGTTAAAATTAAACTTTGAAAGGGAGCACAGCAGGAAAAGTAGTACTAATTTGTGCCAGTTCTGAATCCAGTTCCAAATTCAGGTCCTCTTGCCACACTGCCCCTTCCCTTTTGCCAGGAGAAGCAAGACAGGACTGCTTCCAGTAGCAGTGCCAACTCCCACGTGTTGGGAAGCCACGGTGTAGCTCAGTGTTTAAGCCACTGTTTCACTCTTCACAGCAACCATCACACATCCACGTCTCAGAATGAAGTTTCCTTACCCTACTATTTGCTACTGAGGAAGCAAACTGCTTGTTTAAATTATGAAGGTATTGAACCACAGAGCAATTAATTTTTATTTCATTCCTTTCACTTTTATGGTGGTAAGAAATGCCCCAACCTTTGTGCTGACAGTAATCTCAGTTCCTTTGTCCATTTAAAGGTTGCAATAGTTTAGGGCAGATCAAATAAATAAGTTACTGTGTTACTGTGGTCCTGCAAGGCACGAGTTGTTTTCACGTGGGAGAATTCCAGAACCAAAAAGTACTTGTAGCATTAGGGTGCCACTTGAAAGAAGTGAGGAAAGCAGGGTGTTTACACTAAACAGGACAACTAGAAGCATGTCCTGTTGAAGGGGACTGCTGGCTGACATGAGATGCTGCTGAGGAACTAAAGAAAACTGAAGATAACTTATCACCCCACACCTCTGCTCGGACAAACGACAAGCCTAAGCCACAATATACCTTCACCCCATGAATATCCTTCCCCTTATCTCCTGTGGGCATGAGGCAATGGATGTGCTGTTACTGCAAAACCACTGGCCTGATAATGCCACAACAGTAACAAGCTGGGGGGAGAAACACTGGTGGGTTCAGGATGGTACTTCCAGTAGTACTGCACCATGTGTTCAAGGACTTCTCAACAGACAAAGCTAATACTAGAACAACTTTGTGTATTTTTCACAATAGCTTTAACATAAGTGGATGCAAAAACAAAGCAAGAAGAACAACAGACTTCAGTTTCAAAATTCAGCCAAATTAGGCTACAAGCTATCTGAAACATTTCCACCCTATTGTTGTTCCTTTTGGATACACTATTACTAATAGTCAGCCCTCTGGACAGTTTGGTTCCCTTTATTCACTCTCTGTATTTCTGACTCAGTTCCTTGCCTGTAGTTCATTCTTGCAAGTTTAGGCTTGGAGGGGCAGGGGAGAAAGGGGGTACAAAAGAAGTGTGTTTTATTAAATGCTTCAAAAGCATTTCCATTATAAAGACTGAAGGACAACACAGTAGAACATTCAGACAAAAATAAAATCAGCAAGACTAATCAGACTAGAGAACACGCAGACACCACTTCACCCTTCCACCTCGCATTAACTCCTAATCCTTCCTGACTTGATTCACACAACACACGAACCACCTGGGTTCCAATATAACTTCTCACATGTGTAGATGTGTGTTTGACGCTGTGAAGTAAACTTTAAGGCTGACTTTCCAAACTTGAACATGCCCGTCCAGAACAGGCAGAACTGAAAGCAGCATGAAAACACACACACACAAAAAAACCAAAACAAAACAAAAAAAAACAACACCACCACCAAAACAAACCGAAAAACACTCAGGAACGATACAACATGTGGACAAAACCAGACGCATAAAGGTTTGAACCTAAGAGATGCCCTTTCAGGAAATAATCTCTGCCGCGGCACTCAAACCCCTCCATCCCGCTGAGCCAATAATCCCCCCAAAGAAGCCGCCTGACTTTTCCGCCCGAAGGAAAGCGAAAGCGCCCGTTTCGCCTGAGCGCTGCGGAGGGCACGGCGCGTTCGTGCACAGCCTGCTCCGGCTGGGAGCATCCCCACGGGGCACGGCGGCCGCGGCCGCCCCGGGGGCTCCGTGCCCCGGGCAGGGCAGGGCAGGGGCTGTCCCGGGGGGCTCCCGCAGCCCCGGCACTCGCCCCGCCGCCCATCCCGCCCCATCCCGTCCCGCCCCTACTCACACCGGCCATCCCTCGGCGCGGCGCTGCGCGGGCAGCGCATCCAGCGCAGCAGCGGGGCCGCCCGCCCGCCGGGCCCCGGCTGCGCCGCTTCCAGCGGGGCGGGCAGGGGCGGGATGGCAAGGCAAGGCGAGGGATAGGAAGGGATGGGATGGAAGGGCAGGACCCTGCGGCCGCGGTTCTGCCGCGCGTCACGAGCAGGGCGGGCGGCGATTGGCGAAGAGGCGGCCCGGCCCGGAGAGCGGAGGGAAGAGGGAGGGATGGAGGGAAGGATGCGGAACGGCCGCTGGTGGAGCACAGTGGGGCCAGGCCGGCTTCCTGCCTGGGTTCGCCCCGCGGCCACCCCCGAAACTCGCCCCACGGGTGGCGGTGAATTGCAATGGAGACCCCTCCTCCTCATAAATCCATAAAAGAACGAGGCTTGGCAAGGACGCGTGGTTTGCGTTTTGTTCTTAAATGCGCGCCTGCTCAGGCATCTGTGGAGATGGCAAAGCTTGGAGTTCCCGAGTGGGGGTGTCATTGAACACTGTCCAGATACTACGCAAACAAGGGACTCAGAAACAAAAATGTTACGTGACTGATGAAGAAGGTTCGTGAAAATGAGTGGTGAGCACACAGCAGGGGCCCACAAAGTATCACGGTCGGTGGTAAACATATTTACGAGGGAGGACGACATGCTTCTTAGTGAGCAGTTCTGAATTTCTATTTATTCCTTCAAACATTACTAGATAAATTACTACCTTAGGCTTTTTTATCTAATTATGCCTTACTCATTTGAAAACCTCCAGGAATGTCAACAGTTATGTAACGGGAAACAGTTCCAGTATTAGCTGCAATTACAAAATCTATTTCTGCCAATAAAACCACACTGACAGTTTCCAGAGAGTGTAGAAGTGTGTATTTTGATAAAACCAATGTATATTCTGGTGTTTCATTCCTGTACTCTGTATCTACAAGCCACAAAAAAATCTTCCACTTGGAGAAAGTGGCAGATTCCTTTTAGTTCATTTCAGACCCTAAACAGGACCACTCATGTTAACCTACTCACTTTCTAAGCAGAGGATGGGGAAAGAGGCATCCCTTGGGAAGGGGCTCAGCTCTTCTACCTCCACATGCTGTTCCCTAGATAATCTCTGTCTCCTCACACCCACTACAGACTGGGATCCTTCAGTCCCTGGTCAGCTACTGTGTCCAGATGGAGAGATACTTCTAAAATACCCATGGCATGTTACTAAGGATACAAAGCTGATTGTCAAACAGGAATTTTTATCCAGGGATCTGCTGTCCACTAGAAAATTTGTAGTGGTCTGTAATAAATCAAAAAAGGTTGACGCCCACTCTTTAGCCGGCAAATTGACTGGGATAGCAGAAGTGCCTGAACCTGAAT
This sequence comes from Acropternis orthonyx, assembly GCA_035583155.1. NCBI lineage: Eukaryota > Metazoa > Chordata > Aves > Passeriformes > Rhinocryptidae > Acropternis > Acropternis orthonyx. Next base: position 6,054,920 of record JAWWEU010000005.1, read on the forward strand.
TTGTTCCAACTGTTTACATTGGGCAAATGTCATCTAAATCAGTCTTGATAAACTTCTCTTTATGTGATACTAGGGGGTTTACTGTATCTTTCTTCACACAGGGTCAACTGTTAAGAGACCTAATTCTCTTGCCATATTCCAAAAGCACACCAAACCTTTATTCAACACAAATAGTGAATACCTGCTTTAAGATTTCTACACTGCCATCAGACACCTCTGTGGTACAAACTGAGTATGAGAAAATCTCTTTCATGAGAGTTTAGGTTTCTCTCCAGGGCAAAATTAAATGTTTAGCAAGTTCTACAGACACGTCTAGAACATTGCCAGAAACAGATCATAGAATCAGAGAATATCCTGAGCTGGAAGTGACCCACAAGGATCACTAGTCCAACTCCTGGGACTAGATGACTAGTGCTAAGAACCATCCCCATTGCAACCATCTGTCCTTAGGACCAGGAAACTACTGATATCCATCTTACACAGGGCACTCAAGCACAAGCTGTTTCCCATTTTTGTCATCCAGAAAGAGGTTCAGTGATGGTGTCTCATTTTACCTTCAAAATTAGGTGCCATACAAGCACACAACAGGCTTGACCCAAAAAGGACTAACTCCCAGTTTTAAACAAAAAACCCAAACTACATGTACAACAGTAAGTCTGGAACCTTATTATAAATTATAAATAAATATGAGTTAATGCTACCTGTATATATGTTGAGTTAATAAAGGGAAGTCTTATACTAACTTTTCGTGATGGTGAGACAAGAAAATAGTAACAGACTCGAACCTAATCTCAGATATTCACACTGATGTTTTACTATATCTGATTGTATAGGCTATAGAACAGCAGATATTATACAGGATTTGCTTGACATTAGCAGTTGTGCCATTGTATTTCATTGCTTTGAAAAAAAGAAAGTAAACCAAGTTAAAAGGGAAAGTGAAACTTGCCTGCAGCTGGAGGGTATGGCGGAGAATGGTGTCCTCTAGAGCATGGATCCACTTCTCCCTCTCATCTGCATCTCGAGCTGCAAAAGTATCCAAAAGATACTGTTAAATTATATGCATATACTAAAAGTCGTAAACAAACAGATCTGATGTCCACACTAAATATGGAAATTAAACCATAGTTATATTTAAGTCTCCAAGGCCATAATTTGTCTTAATATCCTGCTTATTCTTCTGTGGTTACAGCTCTGTCCCCTTTCCAGCTTTAGGGCCATGCACACAGAAGGAGTTTGCACAGACAGACGTCACTTAATTAATTAAGTCCTTTATGAATTTTTGCATTTACAAGAAGCTCTTCAACCTGTAATAGGTTATTCAGTAATTCTACTTCAGTGTGGACATAGTAATCTCCAGCACGTCACCAGCGTGAATAATGAAGCACAAAGAATAATCTGAAGTATACAATAAACATTTTTTAAACTCAAGACAATCCTACTCTAAAACCAAATAGAACCTAAATTATGTGCTAACAAAACACACAAGAACATTTTCATACTTCTGCAATAGATCACCACATAGTTTCAATTAAGAACCTGTCAGGACATATTATATATCTATAAAAGAGTATTAGGATTCTCATTTGCAGACAGTAGTAATTAAGAAAGCCATATATAAAGTGATGATTAAAGGAGGATTACAGGATTGAGAGGACAAGGCAGAGAAGAGGAGTTGGAGGAGGAAGATGAAGAACAGATCAAAACAGACTAAGGACAATCATCACTTTTTTTTTTTAACCCTGATAACTGCTTTTCTTCCCCCCAGCCCCCAGTACAGACACACCACCTTCACTTCACTAGTTTGAAAGAGTTCCTTGCTGGGCTCTAAGAGTGTTCAAAAAACATAGGAGCAGAGAGCCAGTGAACTCCAGGTAAAGAAAGAGAAAATTCCACAGGCATTAAACAGACTGTAAGCAACCTGGCTTTTATATGGATTTGGAATAGTTATTGACAATTGTTTGTAGTTCCTCATTCAAATGGAAGGTATTCAAAAGAAACAGGAAGCCTGCTTTAAAAGCAAGGAAAGCTTAAGTGAGCTATCAACTATTATGAATCAGAGAGCTGAGATTCCTATCAGACTTATTTGTTCAAGAAGGAAGTATTTTTAGGTTACACTGAAATGTACTCTCCAGCTCAAATGCTTTGTTTCAATGTTCCCTTTCTCCCCTTTATGTTTCCATTGCTTTTATTCTTTGGAATCTGCAGCTCAAACCTATCCAGGTTTGAGGCCACGTGTCTTCCATATATGTAGAGTTTTCTATACTCCCCAAAGAAAACACTGTTAATATCAAGATAAACATATGCACTGTTTACTTCAGTGTATACACACTAGTTATGCCAAGTTAACAAAGCCATCAGGAAAGAACTGACAATGTGTGTGTTCATGAGAGATAGGTAAGAACGTCTTTTTAACTCGGAAACTTGCTCTAAGCCTAACTGATGAGGTGGCCTCATAAAGCCGTGGGGCAAAACTTCCACTACACACTAGGTAAATGTTGGAAATCTGTCTAGTTTTTTTCCTAAAAATACATATTTCCCCAGATACTACAAGTCAACCCCTACTCATTGTGCTTTTAAAATAGCAAAGTGTGATCAATTGCCACAGGTATTCTGGTAACAATACCATTAACCCGCACAAATTACAACTTAGACATAAGGGAAAGTGGCTACCCAAAGTGCCTTCAGATCCACAGAGGAAGCCTGCAGGAAGAAGTTAAAGTAATTAAATGCTACTTAGAACAGCAGGTGAATAACTTTTCTGCAGGGACTGCAGCAAGTATTAAAAAGCTGAATTTGCCATCTGTAATACTCTCAAAAGCTAACTAGAAAGAACTTATAATTTATCATGTCCTACCCACTAGTGATCTCTATTTGAATTGAGAAGCTGAAGTAGGTGCTGAGGACAAGTGTCTAAAGCAGTGAAGGCAGACAGGACAGAGGGTCACAGGCCCTGTGAACCCTGCCCAGTGCCAAAGACATTTTGCAATGTGCACATTATGCTTTTTTTTCTCATTATGTGCACACACCCCCCCTGCTCTTTTTGCACAGCACAGCTTACACTTTAACACTAATTTCAATTACTGAATTAGTCAATTAGAATCAATTTTAATGCTTATTAGTTTCTTTGGTTCTGCTTACCAAGCACACGCCCCTTTGCCTAGGCCTGCCAGACATATTAATCAGACTGATGCATCTTATACCAGTTATTACATATATAACATTAATCTATCAATATGTGAGATGGATCAATGCTTCAACTTTTCAAAGGTGTGTTCAAAGTGACAGTGGTTAACATATTTCAATGTGTGTAAGGTTTCATGGGTTTGTTTTCTGTTTGGTTTTCTGTGGGTTTTTTTTTCTTATATCTTTTTTATATCTTACTGAGCTGCTGAGCTGCTCCTAAGTAAATCACAGGATACAAAAATCCCATGTTGAAGAGTTTTTTTCCCACAATTATTTAAACTAAAAAAGAAACAATTAAGCCACAGACCAGTGAATTAATCCTTGTATTGCAGCAGAATTCCTGTGATCTTCCATACTGGCAGCAAAAAGAGGTCACTGTATTAGCTAAATACTAATCTCAATATACAGTAGCCCATTAATAAAGGTTATCACACTATGACTTGTATCTGAACCTGCAGCAGAACAGAGAGGCCTTACAGCTCCAGGGGAGACCTAGAAACCAACCAACCCCTACGGCTCAAAAACAGAGCTGACCTTCCCATGCTCATAAATACATTTTTGAAGCTTCTATTCCTCTAATGACCCCTCTATAGCTCTTTCTACCAGGGCTCAGCAGAGGGAAAAAAAGCTGTATTTTTTCCTCATATACTAGACACTGCAAACCTCTGGCACGGCATGATCAGTCCTTAGGGAGAACACATGAATCTCATCAATCCGGCTACTCAAGACACAGTCTCAGCCACAATAAATCCAGGAACACTGCCATGAGAAGTCTGCTTACTGCACCAAACACACAGCATCAGAACCTTTTAAGGACTCTCTGTACAGGACACTGGATTAACCTTCAGACTATCTATCATCAACAGCAGACCCTCCTGGCTCTCCTCCACAGACTCTTTTAAGAAAACTACGGAGAAAACAGTAGGATGCAGTTTTTAGTAAAGCAAGCTGCAAGAAAAGTTATATTAAATCTAATCAAAATGGCTGCTGTGAGATTAGGTGCAAGTAAAAGCTCCCTAATGGTAAAAGCAATTTAGAACTGAACAGCTGCCAAAAGATCACTGATGAGGAAAAAAATCAATGGGAACATTCAAAAAAGAGATTAGCCAACACACTCAGAAACAATTTATGGGAAAAATCTACACACAATGGTCAGAGATCATTATCCACCCATCTGTAGGCAAAGCTAGATATCCAAGCTGGTTTTCATTTACAGAAGGCAACTTTGGCCAAAGAAAAAGCTCCAATATATTTTCAGCTAAAAAGTTTGTGATGCACAGTACATAATATCCACTGTACATCTGCACATGCTGGAGGTTTTCCTCAGCAGGTAGGGGCCAGGAACACCTTGCTCATTAGTCCTCTGCCTCAAGTACCCTGAAATAATTTCTTTCTTCAGTTCATCAGGCTCCATTTTAAAATTAATCCCACCCTCAATTCCTACGTGAATGCTACTCCAGAATTTCCTTCTGCCAACATAATTGGGATAAGGCAATGATTATCTAGTCCAAGAAATTACACTAGTATCTGTGCTGCTAAAGAAATGGAGGAATGATACCTGGACCCTCCTGGCACAAAATTTCTATAAAGAGAAGAGGGGCAGGGGGCAAGAGAGAGAAAGAAGTTGCTTTCCCCTAGGCTGATTCTAGAATAAGAGTATGACAAAAGACAAATGACAAACACTGAGACATCTATGTGAGAAATACGTGGCACTTAAGAAACATAAAGGTGCTAGTTCAGCTGTTTGTAAGTGATTAATTTTTGTAATGGTAATTAGGGATTAAACAGAGGAGCCCACTGCACTACATGAATATTCATTGTGGTTCTTAGTCTGAGGGGTTAATGCAAGAGTTACCTGGTCAGCTGAAATTCAAGTTGTACTAGGGCATCAACTATCCACAAAAATAGCAGTGCTGTATCTGCAGCTGAGAGGGCACCAGCACTGCCCATGCTTTTCTCTTATTTTAAGGGCCAGAATTATTAATTCCGTTTTTACTGCAGTTTAACAGTGAGCAAACTAAATCCACACAGAGCTGCACAATCACTGCTGTATGCAAGAGACTGGAATCATTAGTTGCTGAAAGGTTGCAAATTTACTGTGATTATGTCAGTAAAGCTATTTTTACATTTTTCTAGTAGAATTAATATTAATGAGCTAGATTACAGTTTGCTCCCACATGCTTAAACTCTCACTGCTCTGTGTCTCTGGTGCACCCTTTGAAAAGCACCTGTATAATTTACTGTGACATCTCAGGCATATCTAAGACAGCCACGGGGTACTTAACATGATCACAGTCCTATTTCTGACCAGTTCAGAGAAACACACTTGAAAAGCATGTCATTGCATTACAGTGAGTTTTAATATGATAACAATGTTTTTAAAGATGTGCAGTTTTTGTGATCTGTCTGGTGGAGCTTATTCAAAAGATATTTTAACATCCATTTTATACTAAAAAAAAAAAATAAAAAATCTGAACTCTTCCCTAAAGGAGGTACAAAGAAAGAAAAGCAATTATTTCACCAAGGAGAAAATCATAGAGTGAAAAAGTCACTAAAAACAAGAATCATTGCTTCTACTGACGAATTTCTGTAAGACAGAAAAATTGTGTTTTAAAATTCCCTTTTGTTTTACAAAATAGTCCTTTCTCTCTGAATTTACCAAACCGCCAAGTAATATATGACAGGGATTTTAAAAAGTTCTATTCTATGAGGATAAGGCGGCAAATGAAATGCAACTACATTAAGTGCTCTCTGCTTCTACTAATTTTCCAAATAGAGAATAAATTTTGTAATTTAGAGTTCCTATAATATTTACTTTGCTGTGGAGAGATTATATGTGTTTATATAACATACACCAAATGTTAAAGTACAGCATAAAACAGATTACTTTTTCCAGCCTAAGCTTGATAGCATCTAAAGATTAGATATAAGCAAGTTTAACAACTCTGCTCCACAATACAGCATTTCCCACCAGCATTTCTAGGTCATGCACAGCAGTATTTGGAAGACAGAATGCACAAAACATATCACCTCAGAATCAGCATACTGGTGCCTTTTTTTTGGTGTTCATCTACATGGGCATTAGGATGAGAGAAAACCCTCGAGAATTAGTAAAAAATAAAAATTAAAAAAAAAACCCTACATTGCTTATAAACACACCATACTGTCACAAAATGAAATGCATATTTTATTTTCATTCACTGTGACCTACTTACAGGCAGAACTCAGGAAGAAAAGTCTATTACACCCACAGAGTCAATAGAGTCAATTATGCAGCCTCCATTCTGAAAAAAACTTCCACTGATTTGTATGCAAAATTCCTCTATTTTCTCAGCCAAGTGCAGAACTAATGTAGTATCTTTACAAATAACCAGATGATAGAGATGAAATTCTCGCTATATTGAGATCAATAGGATTTTTGCCATCAGTCTCAATAGAGAGAGATTTTATCAGTAGCGCTCAATAAGGTGGAAAAGTCACACATCAAAGGGCTGTCCCATGGCTAAATAAATTGCTTTTTAAAGTCACCGAAGGCCTTTCAAGCCATAGAAAAACATGCAAGATGAAGCAGCATTTCATGCAAGCCTACCAAAACACTACAGTTTCACTGCTCACAAATACCCTTCCAACACATGCAGCTCCCACATCTGTCAGGAGGTTGAACCTTATTTCCCCTGCATCGTAATTTTGGAGTTGTCACTATCATTATTCTCCCTTCTACTAATCTTCCTCCTGATGCCATTCTCCATCCACACATATAAATCAACCCTCCTCTTGTTCTGCAGGTGTCTGACCAGCCTGTTCTCCCTGTCCCTACAGAACACTCCTGTGCAGACACAAGACACAAAGGCATTAAACCTGCCCAAACAAAAGACATCAAAAAAGGTCTCCTGTGTACAACGTTATTAGCAAGATTAATCTGTGATCTTGGGAAACCAACTAAACTGCCTTTTTCACTGTTACCTAAGCTCAAAAGATTTTTTAGCAAGCTTTGCAATCAGCCCATAAACATACCTTTGGGTGGAAACTTCTGTGACAAAGGAAATACACAAGCAACCTGCTATTAGTTCTCTCTGGAAATTCATACATAATGTGCAATTTTGTAATTAAACAATTCTCAATGTGGAACAATCTGCAAGTATATGGATTTTCACTAGTGAATGTCAATGTTTAAATATTAACAATATTGACACGAAATAATACTTCACATGATATACTCTGTGAAAATTGCTTTCAAGGTAGGTTTGCGTTTAAAATCAACCATAGGATTGACCTGGGTTGGAAGGGACCTTAAAAACCATCTCATTCCAAAACCCCTGCCATGGGCAGGGACACTTTCCACTAGACCAGGTTGCTCAGAATTCCACTCAACCTGGTCTGGAACACTTCCTGGGATGGGGCATCCTCAGCTTCTCTGGGCAACCTGTGCCAGGGCCTCCCCACCCTCACTGTAAAGAATTCCTTCCATTGCAGATCACAAGGATAGAGCTCAGAAACTACTGGATTAAGGTAGGAACCATATTTTGACTTGAACTAAAATAAATCAAATAGAAAACCAAAATACAACAGTTTTCTTAGCCAATAAAATAGTTCTCAATTTAAAAGGTCAAACTAAAGTTTATTCCTACCTGAAATGTTGTCAAAACAGAAGGAAAAGAGTGTTGATCCCTGCCCCCTGCTTATAGTGAGACCTTTTCTGACCATTTCTCCCCTTCTAAAATAGCTGTCATATATCATATATACAGCTGAGATAACAGACTCATATTGATGCCACAAGTAACAAGCAGTAAATAGCCTTTTTCTTCCAGAGGAAGGACTTCTCACACAGACACAGTTTCGAGGTATTATTTCTTTGCTACTCTCAAGTTTAATATTTTGGTATCTGCAACTTCAAGAAATGGAAACCCAAGAGGTGTTTATAGATGACCATAACAATTGAGTGCAGAGAGCCCCATTAAGACTGGGACACTCAGGAGATGATTAGAAGACAGACAATGGTGACACAGGATGCTGGAGGTGCAAGAAGGAGCTGCACGAAACAAGGAAAGCACAACCACGCACCGTTCCCTGCGCTCTGGTCCCAAGTTTCCAACTACTCAAAATATCAGTGTAGTGCAACAATAGCAAAACAGAGGTAGATGGAAGAGAGGCAAAGACAGATAAATCAACGCAAACGCTAAATTTTTGCAGTTTCGCCAGTCAGGAGAGGATCAGATGCTGCCCAGAACTTTGTGCAGCCCACACCTGGTCAGGTAAAGGGAGGAGAACAGGCAGCTCAGCTCTGGTGTAAATGTATGAAGAGAAGGCTGGAAGCTTCACTCTTAGCACAGCTACTCATCCTTCTCTGCAATATAAAAGCACAGTTGAGCACAGCATAGAGGAATTCACTGCTTCAGCATCACCAGAACCCTAAAAGACCCTGAAAATGTTAGCTTAGGACAAAAAAAGTGGTCACAGCACTAAATATCACGGAGGAAACCAGCACAGACCAGGATTTCACACCAAAATCTCTCACTAGGCATTTTTTTGCATTTAATATCAGATTAAAAAGCTCTTGAAATTTTTTTTGGGAAAAGGTTGCAATTTATGAATCGTTATTTAAATTGGGTAATGTGATGGACTAAAGTGCCTCTTCATACCACAAGGGCAATCAGCTTCCTGTCATATATTTGGTGGACTATGTCAAGGTTTTGAAGAAGACTATAAATATTGACTTTCTCCCTAAGCAGTGCTGAAATACAGGTATAGAACCAGTATAATTAATTTTGATACTTAATACTAATACTTAAAATCTCAAATTCTGATACTGCTCCGCAACTGAGGCCTTTGTGGACCCCGGTATATCCTTAATAATAGCTGTCTCCCACATTAACAAAAATTTCCTCCTTTTATTTAACATCTAGGCAACCTCTTGCTGTGCATATCTCCCTTTTTCCTCAGCTGAGATGGTAGGCAGACCCAAATCAAGCTAAAAACTGGGGAAGGATGAGAAAGAAGGTGAAATCTACCTTAACCAGCTGACAGCTTTCATGTAACAGGAGAGTAAGTTGCACAGCTTCATGCTTCATTTCTCAGACACTTCTGTGGCAGGAATAGGAAAGGTAAGACAAAAGCTAAAGCCAAATCATCTCAGATCAATGCACTGAACTGCTTCCAATCTTTCAGTCTTTTATTACACAAAACAGTGGAGACAAAACTGATTTGCCCTCCAAGGAACTGTGCTGCAGGGTGTAAAAATAAGAGCTGGGTTTTCAGGTAGAAGCTTAAAAATCTGAATTCTTTTTTAAAACTCTGAATTTGTTTTTCCTGCACACTGTGTGCATTTAGTGAAGGAATTCAGTCCAAATAAAAGCTATCATGGCTTCAGATTAGACAGCAGATCAAATGTCAAGAAGAAATACAATAGCCTTGCTGGACTCCCTTGAACATCATGTTCCCACTCTTGAATTTAAGTCACAAGCATCCCAGTGAGCAGAAAGAACAGCTAAGTGATATGAGAGAGCTGAATTTCCTTCCACATGGAAAGAGCTTATACCTTGGTGATGATATAAAATGTTGAAAGAAAAACCAAACCAAACCAACTCCCCACAGTGTTTGAAGGTTATGGAACATTTAGAACAGGGACATGTACTACAGCAAGGAAAAGAAAGAGCTTCTGACAGGAAGGTAAATTAAACTAAGGGTATTATCCCAAATGTCTTACAGCAACTTGAATGGATTTTTGCATCTAATCTGAACAAACCCACGAGGGAATGCTTTGTGATCTACCTAATTCAAAAGCCTTACAAGCAAGCCATGAAACTGGATACACAGCATGACCAATCAGGAGATAAAATACATTACTTTTAAATATATTTTAAAATTTCTGAGGTCATTCTACCTCCCTTCCCCCTCCAGCGTGAACAGGTATCAATACAGCTGTCCATAACAATAAAATAGAGGGGAAAAAATCTGCTGGGCATTCTGGCAGAGCTAAAGTTAAGCTGACAGTAAAACCAAAACATGCTGTTTGTTTTATTGCCCATATTTATTCAATTCACTTCTTTCCTTTATAGCCAGGTAATAAATATATGGATCCCATTTGGGATGTATCCAGCCATCATTCAAAACCTACATTGTCTTTCTAATAAAAACTTCTTAATTTCAACTAACATTTAATACAGGGATGGCCACTGGGAAGCACAGTTGAGAACAGAAGTGAGGAGACTGTCACAGGCAGCAACAAAATATGAACTATACACCAGAAAGACTCAGAATTTACCAAGATCCAGTGACAGGCAAATCTTAGTGGGAGATGCTGGAGATTTAGCACTTTGGAAATTCAGTTACACACATAGGGGATCAACATCCATGTGAGAAGATAATCAGACACATTAAATGACTTATTTGCCCATCATCTCATTACTTACATCTCTAGAGTGTTAGCCAAATGTGCACATTAAGAAATAATTCAAGTTTTTTCTTTCTTTTCTGTAATTCAAATTCTATCACTGCCTGTCAGCAAAATTTCACTGAGGCACCAATCAGTACTTAAAGTCCAGGTGAATAAAAAGAGCTTTTGTTTGAAGCCTGAAACTGTTCCACTGCAGATAGGACCCTAACTTAGATACAGAGCAGCAAATCTTTGAAATCATGGATTTTTAAAGTTCTGGTTTTTTCCCAGTGAGGCTCCAGGTTATTTGGATCCCTGGGTGACTTTGAGAATTAGGGAAGGCAGTAAGGAGGAAAGAAGAGACTATATCTTTAAAAAAAGTTGCCATTTCTGCAGCATTTTCTTGTACAAGACTTCTTTTGTAAAGGGTGAATGTATTTATAGCTATGATTATCTCACAGAACAAAAGCTCTATCTGACTCAGGTATAAAATAAACTTAGAAAGAAATTGTTAGGAATAGTGTATGTTTTCTTGGATTATTCCCAGAATCTGTCCAACGTGTCCTGTGTAGTCTCAGCATACATTTTGCAGTATTTACATTATTACCCACTCCCCATTCCTGACTGACAGTGACCTATATTTTGCATAAGTTAAAGCCTGTGTAACACTGAATTAATTTAATATAATGAAAAAACGTTTTGCATAAATATGACACAAGGCTTGCATGAGGTGAGAATACATTTAGAGTAGCCTAAGAACTATAAATACAGTTCTACAGAGCTTTTTTTATACTGAAATATCCCAGCACTAATATCTTACCTGTCTTTTTACATTTTTTGCATTAAAGCCACATATAATAACCCTATGCTTGTATCATTATAATTTCCTGGATATCAGGGATCTTATCTTCATAATATGCTCACAGAAAAAGCATAATACAGAACACAGTGTACAAGATCTTAGTTGTACACTAAAGGAGCGTACAGATCCTATGAAATGCAGAGAAACTGAGATTATAAAGCACAAGATGTTATGTGACAAAACTGGTGTTCAAAAAGTATCAATATAATTTACAGTAGAATATTACTTGTATCAAATACTATCAGTTTTCTTTTAAGACATCTGAGTACCCAAAGGAGAATATAACATATTACAAACCACTGCAAACAAGATGTATTAAAAAAGGTCTCTTATGAACTAAAGATGAGAGATTTCCAGATTTACCTGTATCAAGTTCTCAAATATTCAGCAGTATTTAGCTTCGTAGTTCTGAAAGACTGCCCTAGTACAGCATTCCATTACTGCATTAGCAATTAGCTTGCATTTTATCAGCTCTCCTTGGGAACAGTAGATTTAAGTATTACTGTGAGCTCAGCATTATGAAGGTATGTTTACGAGGCTTAGTGCAGTGAAAAGCCAGAGAGCAGCAGCATTTAGGAAGAACTGTAGCACAAGGAATACAGAAGCCACTGACAATATGGTGTACAATTAATATTTATCACTAGAAATAGTCTCACAAAAAAGCCCCAGTATAAATGACAACTCCCATTTGCAAAGCACTCATTTAAAAATATATACAGTACAACACAGGTTATAGAACTATTTCAATTTATATGTATATATGTTTTTAATGTGACTGTTTAAATGCAAATGTGCCTCTTGGATATTTACAATTTCTGGCTCTATGCAAAGCAATTAAATGATTTAGTCACTACATTTTAGAGGAAAAACAAAAACGACTAACAAATGTTAGTTGCAAAATATTTTCATCACACTTCCCTAGGATTTTAACAATCAGAAAAGGAAGTTCTCTACTCAATATTAGCACAGTATTTTGTCCCACTACTGCAGATAAAATAATTTAAGGAGTACATAACAATTATACAGGACCTTACCCTTTCTACCGGTGAGCCATAGCATGCAATGACGAAACATAGCAGTGGCAGATGGCATTGGTGTTAGTAAATGTGAATAAAAGGGTAATAGCAGAGAAATGGTGACTGGCAGACAAGACACAGAAATGCAGATGAAATGAATGCAAGCTGGTAAATCTTGAAGCAAAGCTCCACCGTTAAGCCAAATGTTGCCTCTAGTCTCCTCCTAATTGAGCATTAAGTTCTATCTGGATACAAATCGCAACCTTCAGACCAATCTTGATTCTCTTCATACTGAAATGCATAATTGTATCTTGATAACGAAGATCAGAAACGGTTTGTAAGCGAAACCCATAATCAGAAGCACATTACTTTCTCCCCTTGAGTGATTTATTCTTTGCATTATTAATCTCCAAATCCTGCCAGAGCTAGTCTCTTTCTAGCACATATGTATCCACTGCAGATGTAAATCTCTGCCTAACCTGCAGCACCCCTGGATCCAGAATGTTCTCAGTGTGCTCATTCATGCTGCTCTGCTGCCAAACATTTAAAATCATCCATTAAATGCAAGTGGAATCTATTATAAGAAAAAAAACCAATCTCTTCTTTCAGCTCACCCTGAAAATGGAAGGTTTTCTGATCAACAGTTATTGTGAAGGTGCTGTCGTCCTCATCGTCTATACCAATCACAGCTCCCTGTGAAACAAAGAACAAAATCCTGATAAGGCAAGCAGTGACATCAGCAGCATACACTCTAGCACTACACCACTGGAATTTAAAAAGCTTTGACAAATTAGAAGCAAACTGAAGACAGCAGAGAGCAGAAAGATTCCCTGTATAGTCATAGGATGCAGTTGGTTCTTTAAAATAATAAAATTTCAGTTGCAGAAATGCTTGTAAAGCTGATTTTCTGAATAATAATATGTATCTTCTATTTTTGTAATGGAGGTGGCTTTATATTGCAGCAGCTCCCTACTACATTCCAACATATATTTTAAAGAGCAGGGAGCAATACTTTCTATGTACTTTCCATGTATAAAAATAATAATTCCTAAGCACTCTACAAAAAGAAGCTCTTGACCTGATTTTATCTACCAGTCTGCAACAAAAAATAAATCATTCTAGCAGAATGAATTTGGTCTATCATGTCATGTCACTGCTACACTGCATGATCTAATTTTCAGTCCCTAAGTAAATATTAACAGTAAGTAATCAGGATATATCAAAAGCAACTAGTTTTGTCTTCTAATTCTTCATGAATTATTAGAAGGAAATGCAAACAAATTACAGAGTTAAAGGCCATCTGTGTTTAGCTATTTACAAATCTACCCACCATTTCATTCCCACCCCCACCTCCAACATTTAAAAAATAACAGTCTCACCCAGAAGAAGATGACACTGAAGAAAGAACCATTTCAGGCCTCCACCAATTCCAATAAATTATAATATTTAGTTCAAAAATCACTAGTGGGTTTACTCAGTTTCTCTTGTTCTCCAGGAGATAAAGCATCAGGATCTGTTGTATCCTTCCCCCTCCCACAAAACAGGCATCACTGGGAGGTGCCCATATTTTAAGGGTCAATTCTGACCTTGGTCTCAGAGTGAACAGTGATAACATTACTACCAGCACCCCTGGGTAAATTCCAACCAATGCTTCATTTCAGTCAGCCAGGTACCCACACAGCAGCTACAGGGCAGGGGTCAGGTATCCTCAGGCTGGCCAAAATCTAAGGATTCTTTTGATTCAGACTTGGGGGCAGAGGGATCTGAGTCCATCTTACCCACACACATTCCTCATAGCCCCTACATGTGGTTTGTGGCCAACACAACCAGCTCATGCATGGCTGGGACTATCACAGGTCCTACAAGACAGAGTGGCAGGAACAGGTTCTATTTAAAATCAGCACCAATCACATGTAATCCAAGGCTATATAGCAGCAAAGGATAGCTCCAAACTGGTTTTTTTCTTCCCTCCACTGCCAAAAATGTACCACTTAACTTCTCCAAAAGTATCTTATATATAGGCTTTTCATGGACAGCTCTGTGTTCACTATAAAAGAGGCCCCTAAACAGTGTACCCAAGCCAGTATAATTCTGAGTATTTTTGGTATCACGATCTAACAACCACCAGATGACCAGTCATCACACTCAGAGACTATCTGATAACCATGCAGCGTGCCAGTGATGTGACATGACGGGCCAGATTCATTCTGATAGAATCATCTGGGTTTTATTAAACATACCAATAGAAAAGAATGTCTGGCACTTTAAGTACATGTTTTGTTACACAATAAATCTGAAGATCACTGCAAGTTGTACCGTATCATTTTGCTCAACAGTTGTCTCATAGAGTCATAGAATGGCTGAGGTTGGAAAAGAGCTCTGAGATCATTGAGTCCAACCATTAATCCACCATGTTCACCTCTCAATTACATCAGCAAGCGCCATATCAACACATTTGTGAACACTTTCAGGGATAGTGATTCCACCACTTCCCTGGGCAACCTATTCCAATGGCTCACCACCCTTTCAGTGAAGAAATTTTCCCTAATATCCAATCTAAACCTACCCTGGTACAACCTGAGGCCATTTCCTCTCATCCTGTCCTTGTTCGCTGGAAGAAGAGACCAACCCAACCCCTGGCTACAACCTCCTGTAAGGGAGTTGTAGTGAGCAGGAAGGTCCCCCAAGCCTCCTTTTCTCCATGCTAAAGATATCAAAAATCTGTTAAGTCAGACACCAAGAGCATGACCAAGATATTCTTTCCAGAGAATAGAGGTAAAAGTAATGTAAGGCTAAACACAGATTAGGACAGCCAAGTCCTGCCCTATCCTAAGTGTGGGAGAAAACTGAGGAGCAGGGAGGGCTCAGCACAAACCTGCATGAAGTGCACACGCTGCAACTGCAACCCCGCAGCAAAGGATCTGAGCCATAAGCACAGAAGATCCTTGTCATGCAGATGCCATGAACAAGTAAAGAAAAGCTAAAGGGCAAAAGTTTAAGTGTCTATTCCAGAAAACTTTAGGACTTACGCATAGCGCAGATGACCCAGAATCCTCTATGAATGCACTTTCTTAAGTACGCTTGACAGTCAGCAGAAGAATTTGAAGATGAAACTTCAGGTGTATCAAGAGCAAAAAGGTGAGGAACAAGGGTTTAAAAATCCATTCAGGAGAAAAGGAAGTATTTTGGTGAAATTGCTTAAATTACACGTTTGTTTATGTTCACACCTACAGTTACCAATCAACAATTACTCTAAACAGAAAACCTCTTTGATAGAATTTCAGACTGCAAAAGCCCATCTGTTCAGCTATCAGTATCACTGTCATCTGCCACAGGAGCTGCTTTACAAGAGCAGAAAAAAGAAAGATGCCTTCCTCCCTCACAAGAAAAAAAAAAGCAAACCCCACACATATTCAGAGAAAGGTTGGGGGAGTCAGTAAGTCTTCAGAAAACTCCAAAGAATAATTTTTGATAGAAGAGTGGCAGATGGGAGAAGATAAAGGGATTGTTTCATGTTAAATACATATAAAGATGGATCATGCAATATTGAACAGATTGTTCACTTTTAATATTTCCTAAACTGGCAGGCTGAGGCCAACCTCCACATTGACAAGCTCACAGCACTATTAAAGCAGACATGGTTTTTCAGACTACATTTTTCTGCCCAGTGCAAAAAAACATCAGCATGAATCTTTGGGAATGTCATGTTCTAGACAGTGACTTGAGTTTACATTACTCTTAAAGACATGCTAAATTAAAATATCAATACATTATATAAGGAACAAAGTACAAAAAAAGTCATCTGGAATCCAAGTGAATGGAGATTCTCTGAATCTCAGAAGACTGCAAGTACCCCTGCATTAGGGCCACAGAAAGACTAGAAAGAAGTAGTGACAGAAGGAAGGAGTAACTGGAAGATACAGAGTTCTGCTGCAATACTCATCACAGTGTTTGTCAGACACAGACCCCCTTCCCTAGACTTCTTTTGCTTCAAGACTCAAAATGCTCCTATTCATACCCATTATCCTCCTGGCTCCTTCCCCCTATTGACAGCAGCTCTTCACGAGACTGCTGTATGCTGGAGCCAGAGATTCTATGAGAAATGGGAAAAAATATAGAAAAAGATCTTGTGCAAGAAATATTTTCAGTGCATGCATGAGCACAGCGTAGGAACTGGGCACACGCAAAGACACCACAGCATTCCCACTCACTTCAGTGCTGCCCCTCGAAGCTACAAGGTTAAATGTCTCAAGGCTACGGCTCTACAGGTAATGCTCAGCTTGCCCAATCTGCATCTCTTTACCTCTTTTTCCCTAATCTGTATCCACTTCCAGCTGGTATTTCAACAACTTTGCCAGCAGTTCTCCCTTCCCTTTCCAGTCCTCATGTGTTTCAATAAGCTCAAGCAAAGTCAGCTTGGCAGGATGGAGGACACAGTAAGAGAAGAAAGGCAAATCAAAAGGACACAAGGACGCAGTTTCACAATGACTTCTGTAGCACAGAACAATATGTATATACATATACAATATGTATATACATATACAATATGTATATATATCTATACCTCCACACGCAGAGAAATGAGAACTGCAAACAGCAACTTTTTCATAATTTGCTACTATTAACCCATCCAACTCTGTCAAAGAACATTTTTTAATATATCATATAAAATGTATGAGGTTTCTACGAAATATATAAATCACTGAATGTCATTAGCCCAGCATGTCACTTGACCTCTATAACGTTGTCTTCCCTTAAATCCTTTCACTATTTCAGTATTTTGCAGAGTCAGGAATAGAGCCCAAACCTCAAAAGTCTCCTTGCTGTTCTCTCCATTAGGTCATATTATACACAGTAAGTCATTAAGTACTGAATAAAACAACACTTACCCTGAGTCTAACACACCCTCGGCGAGAGCCTCTCATCATTTTGTCTTTTGACTGAAACAGAAAAAAACCAGATGAGTGCGTTAACAAATGCAATAGGAAGAAGTTATTCAAAGTGGAGAAAAGAATAAAGGAGTCTTGCATAATGTTTCATTGACTGAAATAATGATGTTTCATTGCAACTTCTGTTACAAAATATTGTTTCTCACACAGAAATACACCACCATGGTATGAAAAATTAATCCTTCAAAAAATAAAAATACAATATCCCTCTTGCAGAAGTTTTCTAGATACCTTCAAGAAATACTTATAAGATGCAGCCCACACGTTTACAGAAAGTAAAAAGAAGAAAGGACCTGGGAAATATTAAAAATCAGCAGATTTACAGCTTTCTTTTTCTCCTACTCTCAGAAAAGTGTTCACAAAACAAAATCCAGCTGTGTAGGCAGGATTGTACAAATGAAATTTTATCTCTGTAAGAAAGTTTCCCTGTTTAATATCCTTTTTATGCAGATACAAATTCCATTTTTAGACAGGTTTCTATGCCTACTTCCTAGCTAGTACAGCCCACTTTCATTACTACAGTTAGAAAAGTTATGTTTATAGCTGTTTAAGCAGTAAGAGCCCAGATCAGAAAACAGGATTCCCATGTCCATAACAAGTGCTCAAACCTGAAGGCTAATACACCTTGCAGCTAAATTACTGAATCTCTTCTTCACTGTTTGAAGCACTGACAAAAACCCACTCACACCCCCAGTCCCCTAAACAGCCAACTCACTTCTAGCTCGAAATTGTGATACTTGAACTTTCAGCTATTCCCACCACTGACTCAGGCAGAGTTGTCAGTAACCAGTGCTATTGGGCAATAGTGACAAGCCCAAGCAGAACACACACAAACTATTTAAGGTAAAGAAGAAAAAGGAAACATTTAGGTCATCCTAAATGTTCAGTTTTCTGATAAATGCAAACACCTGCTGGTTTTTAACTACACACACACACACACTTTCTGTTTTTTTAAATTATAAGTTACCTGCCATTGTAGCTTCATCTGAAAGGTAGTCCTGTCTAATACAACCCCTTCTCTCTGACCATCCAAATATTCAAACTACATTCTTTCAGGTCAGGAAAACAACCGCTGTCACTGTCATGAACAGATTCTCTTGCTGTCATCTCCTGAAATACCCACTTCTTTCCAATAGCATCTTAGCAATTCCATCAAGACAGTGCACTGACATTATGATCACCAGACCTATTTTCACTGAAGCCATTAGACAACGAAATGTTGCTGACATCAATACAAAAACAAAGACAGGACAAGAAATATCATTCTTAACAGTAACAAATTATTCTTCATCTGCTACATATTTGGGATACAGCTACAAGGAAAGCATGAAGCAGTCACAGCAAGTCTTATTCACTAAAGATAATGTAAAAATACAGCACTCAGGGCTTCAAATAATGTTTTTGCTGATCTCCCATTCAATTCAGGCTCTAATTTATCAGAGCTGTCTTCTGAATGTTACAAACCATCAGTTTGAATCTACTTGTTTTCACATCAACACAGGTTAGTTGGTCTAAGTGAATTTGGAAGTAAAGACCAGCAGTGCATCCATAATGTATTCCACAGATACATCATTTATTTTTACATTTCCTGAATAAAAACCTGTACATAGGGAAGACTTTTTGGAGGTTTTGTTGTGTTTTTTGAAAGCTCAAACCCAAGAAAGGATCTAGTAACAAAATTTCTCTGATAATTTCCTATCAGAAATTGTGTATATTTGGGACATACCTCACTAGACTGCACTTTTATTTTTTTATATTCACTGCCTTGAGAGTTCTCCTAAAATGGGAGGACACTTCTGAGAGCTTATCACTCCCTCTAGTCGTTTCTGGAAGAAATATTCGCATAATCCTAGGAGGAAACAAATGTCTGGGCTGAGGTTGCACCTCTGCAGCAGCTGCGAAGACCCTGATGGGGTCTGACTGCCCATATCACAAGCACCAGGCAGGGCCCGCCCAGCTCCCTGTGCTGGGACAGGCAGGGAACCACATCGGGTAAAAGCAAAGGCAGCAGAAGAGACATTCTGGTTAGTTTGGTTTGAACCCTCAGCCAGGGAAGGGCAGGGAATTCCAGAAGGAAATGTCCCCGTGCAAGGGAGGGCAGAATCCCAACAGCCTTCCTTTCCACTGTGCAGGCTGACTATCAATCCAGCTGCAAAAGATATGGTAAAAGCCCTCCTTTTTCCTATACACTACATTTTAATGGAATGGAAATTAAGTTTAAACGTTATCATGGTCTTAGTCTGCAAAAAGATTCACAAGATAAATCACAGGTCAGAGCGTGGGTCTAGGTACTTAAAATCTCACCATCTTCAGATAGAGCTTTACTTTGTTAATACCAATTATAATGAAGCAGTAAATCAAATTCATTTTACCTAAGGAGAATAAAGCACCCATCATTCCAGTATCTGAATTCCCCGAGCACTTAACAGGCAGCTGTCGCCACACAGTGCTGGATCCTCTCACTGGCAGACAGCAAACCCTTCACTCATTGCTGCAGGACAGGACTTTAACTCAGCTGACATTCTCTATTTGTTGTCCACCTCCAAAAGTAAGATTTTATAAAAAATACAATTCAAATAAGTTTCAGATTCTCCTTACTACCCTTTGGTTGAAATTAGGTTCTCCAGTATCTCCCACACTTCATCAAGTATTCTTGGATAAATAAAGCCATCCCATAACTGATTTGAGGAATGAATTCATTTCATTGAATAAAATCTCATACAGCAGAAAGACATCTCTGAATGGCTCATAAAAAAGCCACATTTTACTTTCTTTTTAAAGTTTTAATATGCAGCTATCTTTTTTCAGTTATCAGTTTTATAACCAGACAGAATTACATTTTCCATAAACTTTCAACACACACTGTACTGACTTTGATGATAAAAGACTTGAACAGGTCACAAGCTGACAGCAATACAAGATAAATTTCAGCTGAAACTCAAATAAAAATGTGTAAAACTGAACAAAGCTATACACCAATACTTCAGGGGAATGTAGGTATCTGCCAAAATAATACAGCCTTTATTGGTTTCTCTTTTACATGCACAGAGTGAAGTTGATCACATACAGAACTGATCTAGCGTAAGGTTTTTCAGGTAACCTACAACTTCTTAGAGAAATGAAAACCATGTCGGGGCCTATCTAAAAAATAGGACAAAATTAGAATCCTAACCCCCAGAGGCCCCCAGCCCTTCTTCATCTTTGGAAATTATACTATTTCTTTCATCTGAGTTTTAGCTGTTCTGTGGAAAGTTTAAGGTTTCCAATGAAACCTGGCTCCTGTCTGCCTCCAAAACTCCTCAGGCACAAGCTCTGCTTGCACAGAAGTGCTGTACAGAGCTTTAGGAGGTGCATTTCTGACTCACACAGCCTGTCATGGAAATTGTTAAGTAAGTACACAGATGAGCCAAACCACTTGGGACATTCATTTCCTGTTAGGGATAAAGAACCTGGAACAAGCTGTATTTATAAACAGTGATCTTTGTGGTTTAGCTACATCTACAAAGGAAGCTTTAATTTGGATCACTTTCCATAATAGTCATTTTTCTCATCAAATGCTAAGGCAACCCTCATTTTTCAAGCAGAAATAAAGCTCAACAATTTAAAGACTTTACAGGCTGTTCCCAGCCCACCATTCCTTCAGCTTCCTTGCAAGGCACATGCCAGTCTCAGAGGAGCTCCCTGAGCTCAGGGACAGCATCTCATAGCCATGCTGTTTCTGCAGCTAAAGCTGTGACTTCTGTGGATGCAGACAAAAAGCAGGAACCAAAACACTGCAGGGATAGCTGAGGGTGCCACTGAGCCTCATTTAACACCGACAGATGCCATGGATCTATGAAGCAGATTAGGCAACAATTCATGGCACAGAAAAGCATAAAATTCTTAGAGAATCCTACCAGAAATTAATACATGGGAGGCCTCAGCTGAATCAAGGTGTAAAAGACACAGCACAATCACAGGACCCTCCCTTCAGCCCTTCCCCAAAAAGCGCAGCTACAGACTAAACAGCCTACAGCTACAACAGGACCGGGTATCTGATCACCAGACAGACCTGTCCGAGTTTCTAAATCCTGTAATTGTTATTAAAAGATCATTCTGCATAATTCTACATTAATTTAAATACAGCTTTTTCATTAGGTTGTCTCTCTCATGACAATTCATTAGCTCATTAGTCTCAGCTCCATGCACAACCCGCATTGGGGACTTTTAAATAGCAGAAACCTTAAACTAAGTCGTAATCTAACCACAACAAAAACTGATCCTGTAGATTGCTACTGGTTTTATTCTGCACCCCTAATAAAGAAAACAAAAACATGCAATAGATGAGATTTTACAGGTAAGTGAACAGATCTAGTGCTGATCCACTGTTAGCACATGATCTGTACTCAGAATTCTGATTTGCCGCACTGTGCCCATGCTGATCCACATCCTACACGAGCACCCAACTACATCAAATTAACGGAGCCAACAACAGGCTGGCTTTGAGGAGACCGATGACACGTGGTTTGGAGTGCCAATAGAATAATAACCCATCAAAAATTTTTGAACAAAACAGGCAAAATATATTTATAGTGGATTTGAAATCCCAATGACTTGCACTGCAAAGCAGTGGTCAAGTACTGGGAGACCTATAACCAGTCCCATAACCTATTTACTACAGAGGAGTCAACTACTTTAATGATCATCCTGTAACAGTTTGTTCAGTGCACCAAAACCTGTGATACAAAGTTTAAACTATGTACAAAATTCAATTTAGTGTTGCATAATAGCCATCAATGTTTTTTATCCTGTGACCATAAATTCAGAGTTATTTTTATTATTATTCATTCACTTACAGTTTTGTCTGGTTTTAATAGGCTCACTGAGCTGTCTGCGAGGCACGTAACAGAACAAGTTATTATAAGAAAAAAAGTGTCACTTCATCTGAGAATGGAAAACAGAGACCTCTGAGGGAATGTTTGTGCAAAAGCAGATGTATTTTTTTTCCTGTTTTCTTGGGATTTTTGCATACAGCTGTTGATTGCGAAATTGTATTTGGAAAAATGATTCAACTGAAAGTCTCTACCGCAGGGGCACTGAGCCGTGACTCCAGCTTCAGAGTCATCACTTGAAACCAAGTCAACAAGGTTTGGTTTTAGTTCACCACCAAAGATTCATAAAACTACACCAAAATTTGAGTCCCTCTCCTTGATATCTGGATAGTACAATCCACAGGCATTTCTTCAATACAGTACAATCAGTACTGAAGTTGCTAACTAGTAGTGAGGAGAAAAACACTTTTATACTATCACAACTACTTTTCCTAACCACTGTTTTCACCCAGCAGACTTTCAAACTAGTTTGATGGAATGATTAACAGAAGACTAGCACTTAAATCTATTCTTCAAGCATTTATTGGTGGAAGAACCATTAAGATGGTGGGAGGCTTCCCAGTTTGGTTTCAAGAATACAGAGTTGTTATACACAACGATTTTTCTGGCAACCCTCATTCACTATGCAAGGCAGCTGTTTAAGCCTAAAACATTTTGAATAGTTCTCCTTTCAGTACCACCATATGTCAAATATCCACAAAATTTTAAAATACTTTAAGGAACTGACCTTCTGTACTGGCCCTGGGTTTAGCACTGTTTGCACAGCTATGCCAGTTCTGCTTTTAATTTATTATACAATTTAAATATTTATTTAAAGAGTACACTTAAAATGAGAATTTAAATCAGATTTTTGACTTTGAGTGGTTCTCTGGATTATTTCTGCAGGATTCCCAAGGGTTATCAAGGCTATATAGCTGATGTGTATTTAAAACAGCACTTCTGCCAGAAAACACAAACAAAAAGCAAATTGCATTCAACTCCTTCTTCCTCCCTGGCCATTTCTTTGTCTTCAGGTTCTCTTCCAGCATAATGTCGACACATTTTTATACTGACATGCACAAAAGAACCAACAGAACAAATTCAGCTGAAAAAAATAAAGCAGCACAAAGCTATTTTTCAGCTGGAATCCAGCTCATGGAACAACTTTACAGCTCCTGTGCCAGCAGAAGGCAGGAATGAGCCACTTCGAGACTAGTCAGTTAAATATTGCCAGCGCAACCAACTACACGCCAAAAATCCACAATGCTTTAGTAGACTTGTATTTGCTATCCCCTCAAGAGAAAACATTGGTGAATTCACAAGTCAGACAATATTGATGGGAAAAAAGAAGTAATCCGTCAAGCCATTGGTCAAATTGATCAAAAATGGCAGAACATAATGCATTTAATAATTTGCTCTTTAAAAAAATAAGTGACCATTCACTGATATCAGGCAATCATTTATTTGAGCAAAACCATGAAAAGAAAGCATTTGGATGACAAGTTCAGAGCATACTCTCTGAAATACAAAATTCATAAATACCTTCACACAGAGGTATTTATAAGCAAATCTGAAGATGAACATTTGTATTCTAGAGGAGCAAAAAACCACTGAAATACCGAAGTGGGAATAAAGCAATTTGGCATTGTGAAAAGCCTTTGTAAAATAACTTGCAAATGGATGTGAGAAACATTTGCAAGTAGTACTACCAGTGTTCACTGCAATACAAGTAGAGAGGAAGGAATACACAAATTAATACAGAAATAAGCGTGAACATTAAATTCTCCTTTTTCTTTTGAGTCAGATTTGATGCAAAACCTTTTGCTTTGCTCCTTTAAAGTTCTAACCATGTCAGAAATGGATATTTAATTGTATGAATTTGCTTTTACTGTATGTACTCAAAACATACTTAGATTACAATCTATTCATTTTACCAAAAGACAAAGCATAGCTGTTTGAGTTTTTATTTCATATTAAGGGTCCTTTTCTGCAGTCTATTTTAACTTACTACCAACACCAACTAAATACAACAGTGCAAGGACACACCTATGAAGAAACATGTTTGTGGATCAGGCTCTGATGGAAAGTTCAGCTGTATCAGGAGTTCTACCCTGCAGTTTTCCATAGCATCCTTGCCAAAGGTTAGTAGGCTGTTGGGTGTGCTGGAGAAGGCGCTTCCTGCATGCACAACTTTTTGGATTGAAACGGGCTGAGGAGCCTGGAGGGGCAATGAGCAGGTACAAGCTGCTCAGATACCTGTAATCCCTCCTATCAGCAAAACTATTTCCAGACTGTGTGTCTGTACAGCCAGGGTGAAGCCATCCCAGCCTACCCCACCCATGATGACACTCAAGGGAAGGGCCACATTCAGGCTCAAACAGGGCCCAGTCACACTCACAAAAGCAGAGAGAGGCAGCTCTGTTGCTTCAGACTGAAAGTGGCTCAGCGGGAACACAGCTCAGCCTTTTTTAAGTCACCATACAGTGCTGCATATACAGACTCACAACAGGCTGTTTCCCCATATAAAAAAGCCCCCAAACCTGCTAACATTCCAAATTTATGTTGTTTATGAGCCTTATGAACTACCACTCAGGAATTACTACTCTAAAACTAAAGGTGACGCTGAAGGAAACAGTATCCTACCACCTTCTCAGTGATAATACTAGTTTTAGTGAGGCGTGTGATCAGCTGGGACTCGCTCCGAGTTATCTTTCAGCTCCTGCTCCAGCTGATGGTGCAGCCCTGGGAGCAATCATGCCAGCACACATAAAGAGACGTGTGCTGAAGGACCAGATCTTTTGGCAGGCAGTTTTCAGCAAGACACATGCCCTTAGGTACAAGAATGACTTCAGATGTCTAGAGAACGGCATGACAAGTACTTCACAGACATATGTGCAGAAAAGACAGCACATGGATGAGGAAAGCATTCTAAAAGAAATGTTAACTGCAACCACTTCTTAGTGGGAAAGGCACATAGAGCAGAGATTTTATTCCTTGAATCCAAATCGAATTTTTTAGGATAGGTAATTAAAAATAGGATTTTTAAATTTGCGAGCTAGAAGTTGTTATACTCACATAGAACGTAATAAATTACACAAAAGAAAAGTGTAATGCATGTATAGGGATACCTAGTTATAGGAAATAAGGAAATAGAAGAATTTTTACTAAACAACTGAAGACCCTAGACTGAAAGTCAGGGCAATAATCAAGACTACAATTATACACACTAGTCATCAGCAAATGTTTCTATTTCTGTAGCTGAGCGTTAAATGACTTGGCACCTTGGACTGCTGCTTGGACCACACTCAATAATTCATCTCTGTCATAGAGCTGACATTTGAACAGCCATTAAATAGCAACTATAAAAGAACTATCATTTCTCCCTCCACATTCCAGGTGAGGGATTTTGAACTTACATGAACAAAGTGGTTTGGAAGTCTGTAACTGTTTATGCCAAGAGCCTCACACTCTTGGGTCCGGAGAGACAAGCTGTCTCCTAGAAATGCAGATTGAGGGACTAGAAGTTGTATATGCTTCTGTAGGAACATACCTTCACAGACAGCAGGATACTTCAAGTTATTCGCTGTAAACCTATTACAACTTACTACATGTTTAATTTGTATGTGTTTTATTCAGGCTGACACACTAATTGCTCCAGGAGGGGAAAACTCTGGTGCACGGATGAAGTTCACCCAGTCAACCTTCTCATTTCAGGGCACATCCTTGATAAAATGAACAGTATTTGTAAGTTGTGTCAAAAAACGTGAATTAAGAGGCTGAACAACCCGGCAAGGCTGGATCTGCCAGAGGTTATGCAAAAAAAAAAAAAAAAAATTAAAAATAAAAAACAGTTAAGGAAAACACCACTGTTTGTTAACACAGCGCACCTAAAAACTTCGCGTTTGGAAGTGCCAAGTCCTGAACGGAAAGCAGGAAAGCCGACGGGGCTCCGGTCAGCAGCAGCAGCAGCGAGCCCGCGACCCCCGGCCCGAGGCCACGGGCGTTGCCCGGCGCTCACGGGCGAGGCGGCACCGCCCGGGGCCCCGCGCTGGGCTGGGCGCCCACACCGGGCCAAGGTCGAGCTCCCGCCGGACAGGGCGGGGGGGGGGCAGCTGTCCGCGCTGGACAGCACGGCCCCGGGGCAGAGGGGCGGCCCCAGGGGGAGCGCGGCCCCGGAGCCGCCCGGGCGGGTCCCGCGGCCGCTCCCGCCGCCAACAATAACAGCGCCGCCCGCCCCCGCCGCCTCCTCCGCTCCCATTGGCCGCGCCCGCCGCCTCCTCCCCTCCCATTGGCCGCGCCCGCACGCCGCGAGTCCCCTCCCCGCCCCCACCCTGCGCCTCAGCCGCCCGCTCTCCCGGCGCCTCCCCGCCCGCCCGCCCGGCCCGCCGCCCCTCACCGGGTAGTAGGAGAGCAGCCCGGCGTTGTAGTCCAGCACGAACCAGCGGTACTGCCAGCCCTTCATCACGTTGGTCCATTTGCTCAGCGGGCCCTCCATGATAGACGCCATCTTAGGCACCGGAGCGGCCCCGCCGCGCGCTCGGTGAGGGGAGCGGGGGAGCGGGCGGGCGGGGCACGCACCGAGGGGGCGGGCCCGGGCTGTCCGGGGGCGGGGATTGCGCTCGCAGCGGGGCGGGGCGGGGCGGGACGGGGCGGTGTGAGCGGATGCGGGGCGGTCGCGGTGTGTGTGTGGGGGGGATGGGAGTTGGGATTTTGGGGGTTTGGGGATTTTGGGGTGCTGCCGGAGGATGGCCACCCCCGGGGGAGCGCGGCTTCCCCTCACGGCCCGGGATGGGCGGCGCGGTGAGGGCACGGCGCTGTGGATGTGTGAGGGCGGGAGGGCGCCTCCCTGTCCCCCAAAACACTCGGTACCTCGTAGTTCCTCTCCACAGCGCTTGGAACCTTTCAGCTCCTCTCGCTGTTGTGCTTGCCCCTCCGCTTCTCGGCTGTTTCCTGGCCAAAGTGCTTTTAAGTGTTAAGCCAAAGTGGGGTTTAGCAGTGGGGTCTGAAGGTCTGCCTTTAAAGGCGCTACGTAGCCAGAGTGTACAAAAAAAACATTCAGCTCTTAGATAACCTTTAGAGGGTAAGGCTTGAATGTGACACAGCTTTCCTGTGGACTGATCCAAGAATGAGGAATGAATTCCCCAGGAGCTACAGACAATTGCAGATCTGTTGTTCAGCGCGAGGCTTGGTTTTGGCACTGATCTTCTCTGACATAAGAACTTGAGTTGTGCTTTAACATCAAAACTTCCAAGGACCCATAGGGATACTCATGTTCCTTCCTGGGGATCAACAATAAAGCAGCAGAAACAGTGCTTTTACCATGAGGTTTCTGTCATGCATTCTTTAAAGTATTAATGAAATAACTTTTTTCCTTCCCCACATATAGCGCTTTTGTAATTATTTTAATAGAAAAGTGCCTTTATAGTAGGCTGAAGTAGGTTTAGTGTCTTACGACACTGCAACTTTATACTGAGTTAAACTAAACTTAATAGAAAATTACTTACTACTTTATTACCAATTGGAATTTAAAGCATTGACTTATGATGCCCCTTGGAGTCACTGGTGTGTTTATGCACCTTAAGGTACCTAATGCACAATCTGGTCTTGAAACTCATCTTGTTAATTTAGATAACATTCTTTTTCAAGCTGCATATGACCTTAGTAGTCTGTTTTGTTCTTCAGTTTCACTGACTAAACAAAGCCTGGCTGCCTAGAGATTATACCCAGGCAAGCAAAACAAAAAACATCAGATGGTGCCAGAACATTACTAGTGCTGCCAGTTAAAGCTGTAGCTGGAATGGAGTTTTATTATCTCAGATCACTACTCTTTGGCTGTGTTATACCACAGGAGTTGAAACAATGCAAAGAACTCGTGCAAAAAAACCCTCTTGGCTTAACTGTGTAGGCAGAGCATCTGCAGTGAGAAATTCTCCACGGGAGAGCATTCTACTTACAGTGGTTTGCTAGAGCATGAATCTGATCTACTTTGGCTGAATATCTTACTATTTCCTTCGGTAATTGACAGAGATCAGAGAATCATTGTTTTTCAAAAACACCCATCACAAGTTAAAATAAATACATATGAAATTACAGTCTAGGAGCATTCAGAATACAATGTCATGCAGGTTTATGTACAGCCATGGCACGCCAGGATGCTCTGTCTTCTGTGTCTGTCAGATTACTCCCCTATATATTGAACATGGATCATGAGGGCATTATTGAAGGGGTTAGGTTTAATTCCTTAGCTCCTTCTGATAACAATTTTATGGGCCCCATTCAAATTCTTTTGAAAGGTAAGTGCAACCATTTTATTTCACTTAAACAAACCAACAAACTGAAATCAGTCACAACTGTGGTATAAGCTGTCTTTATATGCTTTGTATTTTAAGTCATCAGCAACAGTAATTTTGATTTAAAAAAATTACTTCAAATAGAAGTCAGTAACTTCCTTAATAGAAGAATTTAGTTTGCTTTAACATGTTCCATCAGAATCCAATCTGGAGCAGTAACAAAGACCTGTTGTTTTCTGTAATTATAGACAGTTTTATTGTAATGTTCTCCATATTTTGCACAACTTAAATCAGACTAGTATGTCACCCTTTGTAACATTTAGTACTTACTGTCATCTGAGAGAATAATGTACTACAGAGATCAACAGCCAGAATGTAGGGGGAAATTTGAGATATGCCCAGTCCTTGTGTTTTCCAGGATATCCCAACTTGCACCCTACTTTTAAACACTTCTTTTCCTTTGTCCGAAATTATCCAATTAATTACATTTTTTTTGGCCATTACAATGTAAATCTATATGGTTTCTAGCCAAAAGGAAGATTAAATACTGCTGATTAAACACCAGTGAAGGACCAGGGTGGAGGGAATGGGAAGCAGGCATATACTGGAAGTTTAATTCTTTAAGAGGGAAATGCATTTGTGCTGTAAATTTTCGTGACATTATGGTTGAACTGACTCTGATGAAGCTGTGGCTTGTGGGTTTCCCTAAGGGTGTCTGGAAGTGTGACTGGCAGCAGTGAAAGTGGCTTTAGGTTCTCCCGGCAGCTGCAATTGCCTGGGGTTTTGAGGAACATAAGGAAGCCATTTGAGAAGAGAACAAATAACATTTTGTTTTATTTTCTTTTCCCACTACAGAAATGCGCTGGTAGTTTAATTTTGTGTTGCTTGTCCTGTCAGGTGACTGTGTGTCAACTACTGTCAACATAATCATCATAATTAAGAAATTATGTTTTAGCGTGATAATGGATGTTTCTTTTTCTGCTTGTTGGTTGCAAGTAATGTCTTCTGTTTGTTCCTTCAGGTAAAGATTTCTTCAGTTTTATTTTTTTATGGGTTACAAATGCATTAAAGTGCAATCAAGTAGAAGATGGAGCATTCTGTGTCATCTTTAGTTTCCTGCTATTGTCTTTTAAAGGTATTTTCTAGTCCCTCTGTACACATCCTGACTTCACTAAGAATAAGAGCAATGTCAGAGCCTAAACATTTTTTATTTTATTTCTTCAGAATTATGTTTGATTTAGGGGGTTATGGAGAGGAAGATAGATGGGGGAGAATCACCTTCACCCTACAAGCAGTCATTCTTCAAAGAGGATAATTAAATCAAATATGACAGTAAGTGCCATTGTAAGTAGATTTTCTGAATAGATTTATTATACTGTCACTGGTTTTAATACAAAAGTTTATGAAAAAAAATCAGCAAGACAGTGGAAGGAAGACAGTAGTTGTTTTCTGAAGCAAACAAATAATTCTCTTGGGCCTTTCTTGCCAGTTCCTGTATGATTCTATGAAATAAAAGCCTTTAGCCATTAATTTTCCCAATTTTTTCCATTTTCATCTAGGTTTTTGCTGATCTTAATGAATTGTCATAAATTCCTCTAGGTCAGGGATGAGCAACCTCGTTGAGGGCTAAGCAGACCTTTCTGAGTCTTCTAAATTACTCCATATTAGCATACACTGGGAAAAATCAAATTACCCCAGGTTGTATGAAATTAAAGTCATCAGGTCTCAGAATTCCTGTTCTGTTTCTGCTTATTGCTGTTCTTGGTGTAAGTTCACAAGAGAAGGGACTTTTCTTTTTGAGCATTTTAAGTCTCTGCCTTATTAGTGTTCAGATTCTCATCCTTTCATGGCACGTTTAGAGCTGCACTGGAAACTATTACAATATTGGAGCCATTTCCCCAAAACCCATGGAATACGTTCAGCCAAAATGTGACACCATTTAAGAAAGGGCCGAAGATTCTCCCTTGCATTTAAAATAGATAGGGATGATTCTGAAACTAAGATTTTTTTAGTCCGTAGTTGTTTAATCCTCTCTAGCAGGGCTGTGTGTCAGGGGCATGATGCAGCAAAGGCACAGCTGACTCACCTCGCTGGCACCGGTACTTGCCAGGCCTGGGAGGAGTTTGTCAGATGGTGCAGTGTGCCTTAAAATCAGGGCGTGAAGGTACTCGCCTGAGCCATTCCAGTGACTCACTGAATGACCAAATGCTGTTACAAGCTCTAAGGAAGACACATTTTAGGGACACGGTAAAGTCGAGCAGCTCTGTAACAATAACAAAACTTGAATTTTGGTATGGTCTCATAGGAGTAAATTCAGGTTAAAGTTTTGCAGGGCAGTTTGACATAACAGTGTTATCTGGGAGTTGCAGGAGGTGTAAACTGACATTTTGGGACTCAACATTTCTCTAAAAAGTCCATTTCTGAACTTACTGAGGGGCTTTGCCATTAAGAAATGTGTGTATTTTCTGCACTCACATTACACACAGGGCAGAGATTCCTCCTACACGTCCTGGTCACGCTTGGGATCTTTCAGTGTGCCAAGCTGATGCCACGAACAGCAATAGAAAGTTAATGGGGAAAGCACCTTCTAACAAATCCTGTGATTTAAACATAATATAAATCGAGTCCAAAATAATTTTAAAAATTACCCAGCCTTTATACTGAAAAACCATTTTTTTTCAGCTGAGCTCTGGTAATCTGTATATCAATCTGGCAACTAGAAAAATGCTGGAATGAATTTTGTAGGGGGAATGATTCATTGTAATCTTTGTGTTATTTTATTATAAAACTTAAAACATCATAATTTACTCTTGAGATTGACAAGCCTTGGACACTTTTCAGATTCAGCTGGACAGGGTGCTGAGCCATCTTGTCTAGAGTGTGCTTTTGCCAAGCGAGATTGGACCAGATGATCCTTGAGGTCCCTTCCATCCTGGTATATTGTATGAGTCTATGATTCTTTGCTGAGCACAGGAGTTGAGGATTCACAGCATGCTGAATCCCATTTTATACTCCTAATGCACTGCTGAGATGGGTAATGTCTCATCATTTGATTTAAGCGTCTTACCCTCCTCTGGGCAGAATTTATTTAAAATTTAATGCAGAAGTCTCTGCTATTTTCTCAACCGCAAATAAGTGATTTCTACTTTAGCCTCCACAGAGACTCTGAAAAGATATGGAGGAATGCTACTTGACTGGAATGTTTCCTTCACTGCAGCTGTGCTATGCAGCCCACTGGTACAAAAAGGCAAATAAGCATAATCTCTTTACCCAAAGCTTTCCCTTTTTTTCATAGTGTTTGGCCTATTAATATGTTTCAAATAAGGTTATTAGCTCTTTGTAATCAGTTCTGCAAGAATGCAATACATACAGCATCATCTTCTCACAAAAATTAGACTTTTACTGTAGAGTTTGATGTGTAACAAGTTCAGCAAGGCAAGAAGTAAGAACTCAATTAACATTTTAGAGTATTGTCCCTAATCATAAGGATTATATCCTGTGTTTATTTTTCTTTATATATTATATTTGCTATTAATAGCTAGAACAATATCAAGGGTGGTATTTAAAGCTAGTGTATATACATACAAAATGGGTCCCAAAATATATGTGTATTATTAGGCTGTTATGAACACTATCAATGCTCTCTTTTACAAAGTCATATTGGAATCTGGAAGAAAAATATCCTTTTCCTTTTTTTTTTTTTTGGCTTTTTTTCTCCAGGTAAATAACAGAAATCTGACTATAGTAATTTTTAGGGTACTAGGTGGGAACTTTAAGGAGATGAAAGGAAGGATAGAAGTAAAGCCAAGGAGACCTAGAGCTGAGCAATCAATCATAAAACACAAGTATATAGAATGTGTGTCTCTAGTGCTCATTTTATCTCCATAGCTGAAAGTATTAAAGGATATCTGTTAAAACTAAGTTTCCCTTGTGTCAGTTTAGAGTCAGTTTATGTCTTCTTTTGCATTCTATGCTGGACTTAATGACCAAATTATTTTTCTTTAGGTCTAGCATGGTTTCCTGTGATTTGTATGTAGGAGGAGCCCCATATATAGCATAAGCCCTCATTTAATACTGCCCTGATTTTGGGATGCCAAAAAGATTTTTCCTCGAGGTTACTGTTTTTTGTATAAGGATGAGAGACAACAGTAGCAGGGTTTACCCTACCAAAAAATGGAGAATGTTTTTTTCTTCTTATCTGAGAATTAAAATATCCTTTTTGGGTCCAGCTTAAAGGATTTGCTTCCTTCTTTTTCTGATGAAAGCGAAAATGAAGGATTTTTTTTTATCCTACTCAACTCTCTCTCTCCCATGAGAAATGAAGAAGGAAGGGGAGAATTGATTTAGTAGAAGAAAAATAAGTAGCCACCAGAATTGGCAGAATAAACTCAGATTGCTCCCCAAAAATCCCTGTCTGCACTTGGACCTCGATTTAGAAAGCAGATGGGTGCTTTGCTACTGTGACAGCTCTCAGGAGCTGTCAGGAGGCTCTTCCATCTATGTGTGAACAGAGCAGGCTCATGCAGAATGCAGTTACATCTGATTTCTAGATAAGTGAGAATCAGTTCACAGCAGCACCTCCTGCAGCTTGGTGTCAGCAGGAACAGAACTCAGGTTCAAGGATCAGGGAAAGCCTTAGCACACCCTGGCTGGGATTCCAGCCTTAGCAGTATGAAGACAAAAGCCTGGGACATATTACAGGACACATTAAGCTGCTGTCTAGACTAAAACAACCACCCACAACAATTAACTCCAGCTCAGGTGACTTCTGAGCTGTAAATCATTGGAAGTTTGGGAAGTACACCAGGGCACCTCACTCCATTTTCCACTCCTACCATTTTCCATAGGTACCAGTTATTGCCACTGCTGGAGACAGGACACTGGGCTGTTTAGATTTTGGGTTTAGACCTTTGTGCTGAGCCACTACCTCTATTTTCATATTATGCTCTTATCTTCATTAAGGGACTTATTTTCACTAAGAGACTCTATAGCTTTCAAGGAAGGGTTTGGGTTCTAGGGGTTTTTTTCCGGTAAAGTAGTGGGATTTCTACGAGAATCTTTGATGATATCATAGCCTAATTTCACATTTCAGTAGTCAGACCTTATTTTGCCCATTCTCTAACATGAACAGTTTTGCTGACTTTCTCTGAAGCTGAATTTGCTCAGAACTGTTGAAATACACCCAGATGTCATGAACTGAAACAAAGGAAATCCTACTCAGCTCGTAGGCAGCAGCACACACGGGGCAGCTCCGTTCCTCACTTCGTAAGCCAAGAAAATTCAGGCCTTCTTGCATCTGTTTGCTTCTAAGTTTCAAAGGTTCAGTCTGTGAACTTCCCAGTGCCCTGATAAACTATTTAATTTGAGCAGCAACTGCAACACATCTTCTAAGCAAATACTACAATAACATTAACATTGAAATATCTAAATGCTGCTGGAGTTAACTGAATTCTCTGGACAGTTGACAAAATGGAGAGTTACATCATTTGTTTTCCATTGCCCAAGAGAATTACTTTTTGAAAATAAACTTGTGAGGAATGTATTTACAAGGAAGTCTAACTATAAAAATAGTCTGAAGTGTACTGTGAAACTTTGATTTCCATGGATAAGCTGAAGTTGATAATGTTTGCAATGTTATAATTTCTTAAAATGATGTGTTTACTTGAGGTATACACAATAAATAGTTTTTTTTAATTTATTGGTCAAGTGTGCAATGTAAGTTGTAGATGAGCGTTGAGCCATTGGAAAGAAGTTACCAACAAAGGAAAGCACGAGTTTAGTCGGGTTTTTCCAGTTCAGGCCCAACAGGACAAAAATTGTTCATACTTGTGTGTTCCTTTGGTGTTGATGGGGTTACATGTACATAATCAAGAGCAAAATTTATCACATTGACTTAGAGATTAAAGCATGTAAATACCCACAGTTAAGCTCTGCTATTCTTATTGCATAAGCAAAGAGAAGGATCTGAGTGTTTCATTAGTATTACACACTCTGGTTTATGTTGACTAGTTCTAATTATGCTGTTCCTAGTCTGCCAACTAGAGAAAAGATGCAGCTCTTCTGAATACAGCAAAACCAGTAGCCAATGAGCTGTTGTCAGTCTTTCAGATTTTGGCTTACATATCTGACAACTTCAGACAAAACAAAATCCTACCCACAGTTTTCTCTGATCCAGCTGTCACTTACATATTGATAACATTAACCCATTCTGTCTGTGAAATTTTACATCTATTTGGCTTTGCACTTTTAGATGGGAATTTGCTCTGTTAAATATCAGGGGTGATGTCTCGTACATTTAATTGCTACCGAGTCACTGCCTTAAATGTACTCTGAATTGCCCTGAATTTCTAAAACACAGGGAGGACAATGTTATTTTTCTTGTAGGTAGTGGACCAGTTTTGACTGTGGAGTTTAATGACAATTTCTTTGTGGTTTTCAGCTTTACTTCTTTATATCCACAAATCCTTAACTGTACTATTGCAGTACTTTGAACATTTCAGGGGATAATCAGTGTGGTGTCAGCTGGTGCAGTGTGAAGCATAGGTAATACTCTGCAGCGTGTCGTCTCTTAGTAGTGCTTGGCTGACTGGAGTGATGGCTGTCATTTCTGTTCCCAGCAGCACCATGGGCATATTCTGTACTGTGAGTGCTCAGACTGTGTAATTACTTTTTGGAAATGTTCAATTTTTTCATGCACAGAGAAACTCTGCAGTATGGAATCTGCCATTCCCTGAGGTTTTTGCATGTATTCAATAATCCTGTGTCAGGATTCCTGATGTTAAGAAATTCAGATGCCTAGATACAGAGATTGGGGAGAGGGACCGATTAATAGACATCTATATATATATATGTACATAGAGGTGTGTGTGTGTGCCCCCATGGAAAAAATCCAGATGGAATAAACTGGCATGTATGAGAAAATCAAGACATATGGTAGCTTTAAATCAGGTTTACTTTACAGTTGAAGACATTGCCTAAAGCATAATAATGCCAGCAGGAGCAATGCCTCCATTTAGGCAAGCTGTGGACCAAGTGCCGGGCAGGGAGTTCTGTGGGAAGGCTAGGAAGTATTACAAAATGGGGAGAACTCTCTGGTACCGTGTATCAGATGGTTTAAATGGGAAATCAGTACCCTTTATATCCCAGGCATTTAAAGTTATTTATGTATGCTTAAGCTCTTCCAACCAAAGCATAAGTTAAAAAGGAATTTTGGTTTCTGAGCCTTAAGGGTTCATTTCAGCCTTCATTTTCAACCTTTTCTTGGCAACCTTGAAGACCATCAAGGTCTTATATTTTTCTGTTTTCTTGTCGGCTTCTTTTTTTTAATTAAAGCTCAAATAACCCGTGCAAGGTCCTAACTCTAGAGTCTGGAACTCTATTTAAAAAACCAAACAAAAAATTGGAAAGCATTTTATAAAATCTTGGTAGTCAGTAAAACTGAATTTGTTTTCTAGAGCAAGTAGGTAGAAAATGAGAAAGTGGCATCTTCCAAGCAGATAGGCCTTATTAATCTACAATGGGACAAGGAAAACTTTTATTCCACTTCACTTTTACTTTTGGATGGTATTTGAATTAGCCTTGTGTGTTTGGCAGCTCATCTGCTGAGCCGTCTGTTTCAGATTATGAATGCTTGGAGGGCACATTGCACCCAGGACTACAGTTCCCCTGAACACAAGACATTTGCATTGGATTTGCAGTGTAGTGATCTGTAAACATGGATGTGCATGTACATGTGCATGACACATCTAAATAAACTCAGTTTATTTGGGACAAATTGAAGCATTCCTAGAGCTGGAGAAACCTGAGGGAGGTTAGAAGCAGAAAACCTTAGCCCATGCTCACTGTGCTGTGCCCGCTGTCAGTGCTCAGGTCGGGCAGAACAAGAGAAAACCACCCAAGGTTCAGGAAATTCTCTTCTGGACCTAAAAGTTCTTAATGGACTGAGAGCTAATACATTAACCAGTTTTACATCCCACTTAAACAGTGTCTTAAAGGGATTGCAGGGTAGAGAAGCTGTAATCTGGCTCCCTCCATTAATGAATCATCTCCGGTCCCATCACAGTGCTAGAGGTGAACAGGGTAGTGAATCAATAGCATAACCAGCTCTTGGAGAGCCTTTGTCATGCCTAAGCACTTCTTGGTCAGGAAAGAAGGGTTGATCCATAAACTTTAATGGTGCATTAGGTAAACTTGATATTATTTATGACATACTAATAGCACTTATTTTTGTCATATGTTATCTGCTTTGAACATACTTTTTTTTTTTTGTAGAATATACTGGTCATTCCACCCCTCCCTTTTCCTTCCTTTCCCCAGAATGCTGACTCAATTCCTTTTACTCTTTCAGTCAGCTTGCAATTTTAGACATTTCCTTGTCCAGTTTTCAGGGGAACACACTTTACTTCCCTCTAATAAGCATTGTGCAGCCACGTTGCAGCTGCTGAATCTCATGCTGGCTGGAGGTGGAGATTTCTTTGCAAGCAGTAGATACTGACAAAAGATCATCTGCTCTTCATGGAACACATTGAAGTTTTGGACTTGGGTAGCAGTTGTGCAGTTGTGTATGAGAAGAAAATTTGGCAGTGATGGAAGAACTAGTAAATCTAGAACCAGCCAGGAGACTGGAGGGATAAATTTATTTTGTCACAGATTCTTCCTCTAGATAATTTTATTTCTTTTTTTAAGAGGTTTTCACATTAGCCAAACCCCTAGGACTGTTTGAGTCCTCTGGTGATGAGGATCAGACTTAATGAATATAGTTTATAATAAATTGTGAATAGAGCATTGACCAAATGTGGACATATTGTATTGTTTGGGCAGATCTTATTCAATTTGCACGAGGAGTCTTAATTATGGCATTAGATCAAGTGAGGTGCTTGGAAATACTTCTTCTTGCTTGAAGTAGCACATACAGTTCATTTAATCAGATAGCTGCATATGTGCAGTAAGATGTGCAACATCTAAAATTTTATGAATTTTACTTTTTGTAATATATTTAATCTGCTCCTTTCGTCAAAGATAGAGCTTTATATGGCATTGCTTACTCAAGTACTAAGTTCTATTACTTTTTAAATTAGTAATCCCAAAAGAGCAAGAGGAATTGATGAACATCAACCTTACAAAATTGAGGTACCTGAAAGAAAAAAGAAGTGTAATGAAAATTTTGCCTTTTTGAATCCTGTTAGTAGATTAAATGCTTTTCCCATATGATCAATTTGAAGTCATTGCAAAGCTGTAAGGGCAGGGGACAGAACTGCAAATATGTATAAAACTCAAGCTGTATGATAATGGTAAGGGGGGAGAGAGAGACAGAATCTGTTTTTACAATCTGCCAAGGATGTAGGTGCTGTTTTGGGCAGGAGAACTCTTTCAGCCTAATGCCATCTGGATGCTTTTGTCTGTGCCAGTTGTTTTATAGGCCAAGCCACCTGTCCTGCCTCTACCACATTTCTTGAAATAAGAATTGGATTAAAAATACAGTAATATCCTGTTACCTGACAGGAGACATATCCATGAAATGACTTAGAAACCCAAGGAAGCAACCCAAGCTTCTGTGCTTTTATCAGAAACTTTGATCAGAAGTATCCCATCCATGTCCTGAAGAAATCTTTAAATACTTTTTGCCTTTCAAGCCTCACTGGCAGCAAAAACTCCTGGCTCTAGGATCTGCTCTAATTTGTTGTCCAATGCACATGATAAAACAGTTAAAACACACAAAAAACCTCTACACACCCCCACCCAGGATCTTCTATTTAATTCTTTTAATTAGTAACTAGATAGCTGTATTTATAAGTACAACAATGTAGATTTTCTTCACCTCGATTTCTACAAGGTGCCTGTATGGTGTATATTTTTGGGCTGGCAGTTGTGCCATCTAGCTAATGGATTTGTTCTGTAATCCTGTGCAGGAGACACACAGCTAATTTTGGGATTTATTCCCTACTTAAAAGAACTGGAGTTGAATTAAATTAAGTAACTCATCTATATATTAATTTTACAGTTAACTGAATAGCTCTATGGATGATTTTGGAGTATTTTTTTTCTCATGCTCATCTGTGTGTCTGTAATTTACCATCATTAATGCTATCACAAGCAAAGGAGACAGAAGTGCATGAAATCATTTTGTACAGATGTTTCTGTAAGGAAAATCATTAGGGTAAACTTGATTGAAACAGGAACAACTTATGTGTCTGCAGTAAACAGGAAGAGACTGACAATCAAGAATGTTTCCATTTTGGATGTAATTTGAATGCCTTTTGAATCATGGAGATTCTTTTAGGAAGAACAGATCCCCTGTTTGTGCAAAACTCATGCAGCTATCTGACCTTATGTTGCTTATATGGTTTCTTCCCCTGTCTTACAGCTAAAACCTTGGTACTTATCTCCTTTGGACCTCAGTGATCTTTGTGTCATTGTTATACCTCATATCTATTTGTCATGTGAGCACTGTGTGGGAGAGTTGTCCTTCTAAAGAAGGTCAAATTTCTTTGTCATTAAACTGATTTGACAAATTACACTGATATGGGAATCTGAAAAATCTGGGTGGTGTGATACTTGTGCATCCTCCTCAATAATTTTGGTAATCTGATGTAGATAGCTATACATTCTTCAATTGTTTCTCAGCTATTGTGCATCTCATTTAAGTGAATATTACCAGTAACAGTGGGAGTTAACAGAGTCTTTCAGATTCTGCAGTGCATTTTTGAGATCAGAATGTATTTAAATGTAATTTTATTCATAAACTGGGCAAGTTTGATTGCAAAACTGTTGTGAAACTACTGAATCCATGATGTAGTTTTCACAGTCACAGTGATTATTACACTGGAAGTATTTTCCATGGCTTTTTTAAGTGCTACTAAAACTCACTTAAAGAAACATTTTTTATGAATGGTCACCAGGCTTCCATAGCTGTAGCTGCTGTATAGCTATTTCTGTTTATAGATAAATCAGCTTTACTTGTTTAACAGGTGAAGGTGATGAAATATCTTTTATTACAGATAACAGGACAGGAACATAAGGTGACACAGAGGTTAGGAAGTCTTTGTGAGCTGGTGCAGTTCAAATTCCATTAATATCCCTTTGCATCTGACCAGACACGTGCACACCTTAAACATTTCCTTTAAGGCTGAATCACTGCTGCATTACTTCAGCAACTCAATCATAAAAAAACCCAAATAAAACCAACTAATCAAACAAATCAGTCATTAAGAAAATAATTTGGTCATCTTTAAGGGTACTTTGTGTTTCAATCGCATTGTGTGTGCAGCCAAATGAGAACATTTCTTGAATTGTGAACTATTTACTGCACTTGTACTTTACAGCAAGAAGAGCATATTCAGTCTTTGATATTTAGTAGTCATATTTATTATATGTGTTTAAAACATTTTTCATAAAGGAAAATCTTTCAGGTGTTATCAGTCAAGTTACATTCTCTTATTGATAGGACCAAATTGATGTAGAAGAATGAAAAAATAAAATCACACATCAATTACTCAGTAGTCCAAAAAACAAAGAGAGGTTTTAAGATAACATTCCTTATTCTTACATGTTGATACCAGTGGCATTATATGTTTTGCACTTAAAGGAACATTTTGCCTGCTGTTGTTGTGCAATAGTTGGCCGAGTAACAGGAGAGATTCCTCTCCCTGCTACAGAGCTGTAAATCAAAATAGTCCCACATTGTGGTTTCTCATTTATGGACATGCAGCAGGATTGTGGTTCTGAGAAGGGGAAGTGCAACAGAAAGAGTGTCTGTGGAGATTCCTACAGACTCACACCAAATTCCTTCTGCCTGCAGAAAGAACATTGCAATATGATATTTCATAGATTTCACAAAGTGCAACCTGCGGTCTCCTTTGTATGATTTAAATTTAGGAAAATTTTTAACTACTGGTGTAAAATTAAACACAAATACTGTGTTGTCTTGAACGTGTGTTTTAAGTGTTTTGCTGTTAGTGCCTGAATTGGTGCTCAGCTTGAAAACTGGGTTGCAGGCAGTAGGTTACTGTGATTTGAGAGAGTTATTTTTTTGTCTTATGACCAACAGTATTGCATCAGTGTTATTTTAATCTTTCCCAAACCATTTACATTGTTATGATTGCAATTAAGACGAGATGAATGTGAAAGAAAATTGAGAAGGTGAGGATATATAAGAAGATAAAAATAATTAAAATGACAAAAAAGGAAAGTCTCAAGAAGAAACTTGCTAGTATCAAGATTTACAGTGATGCCACAAAAACAGCATCATGACATAAATAGTCATGGGTTTGTCTTACAGACAAACCATTTCATGGGAAGAAAAATTATCAAATGGTCAATAACATGCTCTTTTACAGAATTACGTCTTGTATCTTACAATTCTGAAATTAATGATCTTTGCGAAGTGCAGAGTGAACTAGTTCTGGATTAGAGGAATGTTGGAAATTCACTATGCAGATTCTATTTGTTAATGCTTTCTGTTTACTTAAAACATAATCTTGTTTCAGAAAGGCAAGCCATGCATTCCCTGAATTTATAGTATAGACAACATGCCTAAGGGAGCAGGGAGCAGAAGAAACTGCTGGTAGAAGCCTTCCTGCCTGCTACTTTATGAACATATTAGTTTTCAATCCTCATTTTGATTTAATACACAGTACACACTACAATATTGATGTGTTTAATTTATAATGAAGACTGATACTGTTTCAGCAGTGGTATTGCTTGTTCTGTTGCTGTCAGAACATGTATTAAGCTGTTGGAGAAACAGCGAAATCTCCAACTGCTACATTAGCTGGACATCATGTCTAATTAATGGCTATTGAAGATTTTTCTGGGTTTCAAATATGGTCTTGAATTAAAAATGTCACTTTGCTGTCTGTTGTCCAGCTAATTATAAAAAGGTCAAGCTGACCTCTTGTGTATATCAATATTTTCTCATTCTTTTGCAGTATGAGGTATAACCCCATGGAATTGGCTCATATAAATTAGAGAAAATATGCTTAGAGTCTTGATGAAAAGATAAAGTGTGTATGGTTTAAAATGGCATAGATGGGTCTGTACTGCTGCATTTTAGATCTGCCATCTCTTCCATCAAAGGTAATTGTTTTGAAGAGATTCACTCAAGCCCTTTTCAGATTATATTCAACTGTAACATTCCAATC
The DNA here is from genome assembly GCA_035583155.1 of Acropternis orthonyx. Taxonomy (NCBI): domain Eukaryota; kingdom Metazoa; phylum Chordata; class Aves; order Passeriformes; family Rhinocryptidae; genus Acropternis; species Acropternis orthonyx. Next base: position 6,096,584 of record JAWWEU010000005.1, read on the forward strand.
TCCTAATAAAAATTCAAGATTGTTTGTTCTGATTGTCACGGTTCAAAAATAATTTTAGCCTTTGGGATTTTGAATATCTGTAGTATGAATTACATCATTTTATATAAACAAAGAGGTACAATTATTCCACACTGTACTCTGTTTCTGACAGATGAAGAAGTTAGATATATTCAAGTATTTCTGAATATCTGAACTGAAAACACTTTAGAGATGAAGAAATTTGGTTACCTTAATATCCTAGTTTATGCTTCTTTAATACTGCTACAGTTTTGTGTAAATTGTATCATCCCACAACCCACTTTGAAATGCTTTCAAGGCAGCTAAAACTGAAAGTCTGCAAAGCACCTTAAGAAGCCAAAAACACAGCACAGGAGGAATTAGCAGATAATTCATACTTGGTTTTTGTAATGATCACTGTTCATACTCTAGTAACTAGACATCTCCCTAGAAGACACACTGTAGGACTCACACATTACAAGTTTTGTTTAAGAAAACCCATAACTTAATAGATCTCTGTGGAAGTTCAGACAGAGTCAGATTATATGCCTGTAATGTTCTCTTGTGGCCTTAAAACATACTGGCCTATCTGCAACCCTCTCTCTAGAAAACTTGCAGCTGCATAAAATGTAAAGAGCACACAAAGCATATCCTGGGATGTATTTCTACCTAAAGGCACACCTGCAGTTCTGGCTTCCTAAAGCAACTTGTGCCACTACTCCTGGAAAGTACCCTGAGATTTCTGATAAAAGGTGCCTTCACTCCAAAGGTCATCAAAGTTTTGTGTGATGATCTTCCTCATTTCTCAGGAGGGATCTCTCAATAATCCAGGTGTGGGAAAATGCTGTTTGGGATCAGGGCAATGGGTGTTGCTTGGCTCTCTTTACCTGCGAGGAGGTTCTCTTGAATGGTGTTCTTCAGTCATAGAACAGTGGGTCCTGGTTTTGGCCAGGACTTTGAGCGTTCATGCACATGGTTCCTTTTGTTCTGGAAAACTCAGAATGCTTTAATCCTTCTGACCTTTAGATCCCTGATTCTGTATATGCAGTACTGGAGCTACTAATCTGCTTTGTTCTGGAATTCCAGAGGGCTGGGTACATCATTTCATGCTCAGGTATGCAGGAGGTGGGAGTGAGTCATTCCTGGCAGCCTCCTGAGTGCTCATGGCTTATAGCAACGCTTTTCCTAGAACGAGCAGAGCAAGTCATACTAAATGCCTGTGTGATGTTTTGGGCTTCCTGTGTGTTCATCCATAGGGTAAACAAGGCTATAAGAAAGGAAGGGATGGACACTTAAGATATTATTTCCAGGGAAACCAGTGGATATGATTAAAATGCTTTTAGGTATGTTTGCTTTACTAACAAACATATTTGGTAATCATAAGAGATTTATAAAACAGAGGTCTTTAGTGTCTGACTCTGACTGGTGTGAGGCCTTTCTACACTGCCTTGCTGCAGCACAGGTTTCAAATTCAAGTCAACTGTACCAGAACAAGTTGCTTTGTACTCTTACCCGGTGTCTTACAGTGGGGATTTGCACCAAAACAGTTACGCTGCCGCTGTGCTCACTGCACTGCTGCAAGGCCCAGCCTTCAGTAGCCATTTGGCTGGCTTTGATTTATTCGTAGTCACTTGTCTGTCCAGCATAGACTAACCTTGTGCATTGTACTGTCAAAGAAACAGTAAAGAATGTTGAGATCTGGGTACCCATTTGTCAAAATGTCAGTGCTTAGAATCATAAAAAATCCTATTACATTTACTGATAGTAGCATGCTAATATTGTTCTTCACGTCCTTTTGGTATGGTGTCCAGTAATAGAGGATCTTATGACAAAGCATCAACTACAGGAGTTATTGCAGAGCAGATTACAGATTACATTTCCTGCAAAGAGAATTCATGTTGAATGTGAAAAGATATAAAATGAAACTGTTAGTTCAAGTTCTCACACTTCATTGACCTTTTGACTTTCTTATATACTTAAGAAGCTTTCCCAAAAACCCAGCACAGAATCCTACCACTCCTTACACAATTTGCAGTGCAGAAGATATTGCAAAAGGTCAAGATTGACAGGGAGAGACAGAAAAATGGGATTTCCACTGAGGAGCAAATAGGAGGAGAAGTACATTTAGAAAGTCCCCCATTTCCAGAGTTCCGGAGATCTTCTGCCCTAGCCAAGCCCTTGTGAGCTGCTCATGGCTAAACCAGGAAGGCAGTTGGAGGGATCTGTTTTGCAAACCTGCCAACAGTTCTGGGTAGATTTTAGTAGCCATAATTTTTCTCTTCACAGAAAATAAGTGTGAGGTCCAGTTTTATGACCCAATGTCAGGTGATGACATTTCAACTCCAGCTTAGCAGCAGAGAATTGTTTCCTTCTGGGAGCTGTCATTCTAGATTCATACAAACATGCAGTACAATCATTTCTCATCAGGAGGCTGAAAAGTGCTGTTGTAGTTGTTACAGAGAGTTGTTACTGAAGCTCTGAGCTGGTTGTTTTAACTCAGGTGGTTGGAGGCATCCAGGACAATTTGTGAGATGCACAGAACGATCAACAACAGCAGAGATCTACGTGACCACACTAATTCAGCTTTGATTGTATGGGACTCATTATTATTTCAATTTGCAGAGGCCACAGTGGTTACCATGAGTGATTCTTACCCTCTGACTGTGGATAAAGTGGACATGTATGACGATTGAAAGTCCACCAGTCTCTCAGAGGAGCCAAGCGTGCTGTAGGCATGGCCAGGGTGAAGGTAGGTAACCACATACCTGGCACTGCCTGCTGGTTTCTGAGATGTGAGTGCAACTGCTACTGCTGCTCAGGAGAGCTCAGAAAGGCTCTCCAGAGCAGTGGACTGCTGCACACTTCACAGTCTGAGGGACAGAATGGTGGCTTTTTTTGTTGTATGTATTTTCTAACCCAGAGGCTCCAGGAAGGTCAGGCCCTTGGGAGCGTTTGTTTGGCCAGAGCAGACCTACCTCCTGGACCAGTGTACCTGCTCAGGGGTCACCTGGGGCATTTAATCCTGCTCTGGGTGAGGCTGCCTTGCTGGGAGAAGCGAGTAGCTGAACAAGTCCCTCCTTGAGTCAACACCCTTTCTCCACAGCCTCGCTGCAGCTGAGGGTCTAGTCGTGGACCAGATGGGAAACCCTTGATGCAATACCCAGCAGAGAGAAAGGGAACAGCAGCAAGAGCACATCTGCTGAGCCACATAGCCTGCCCACAAAATCCTGCTCACAGCAGCTCTTGACATCAAGCCCGTAACTCCAGAGCAAGGTCTCAAGTCCAAGCTTTGCATTTTCCTTCTGTCTGCAGTGAGAACACAGCAGCCTGGGTGTAACCTCTCTCCTGAGAGGCCACCAGTCCCTGCCAAGCTGTAGCTGTTCTCCTGGTCCAGGAGAGGAAGATTGAGAGACTGAGAAAACAACTGACAGAGCAAAGGGCACCCCCATGAGATCATGGCAGCTGACAGAAACCCAGGACCTCCAAAGCCCTGCCAAGGGGCCCCCTCCCAAATACAAATGGCCTCAAATACTGCTGTCCCCAGGAGATACAGCTGTAGTTTTACAGTCATCCAGTTTAATTTCCAGGTATTAATTATTGCAGGATAGTATTCCAGTTTTAATCAGAGAAGGAAAAAAATCAACCTGGAACTATAAAAGACTGCTATTTCTAGGGATTTTACTTAGGAGAGGATAAGTGTTAGGTGGAGTAGAGATGTGACAGTATGTGAATGGTGTGCATATTCTTATATCTCTTCATTTGCTTTTTATATTCTTCCCCTTTATATCTTTTTATTGCTGAAAAAATGACTGAGAAGCAGGTTGGTAAAGCAGAGCTTTTATAAAACCTTTCTTAGGGAATAGGTGAGAAGGAGGGATTCCACATGTTTCATGACAGATGATGAGCACCAGCAGCTCAGGATGACTGCCAGCTGAGGAATGACAGGATGCAGAGGTGGGGCATGAGCATGCATCTGAACTAAGGAGGACAAAAAAATGCGGTGGTAGAGAATTAAGAAGAGAGAAAGAAAACAAAGCATGTTGGAAACCTTTCCAATAATCAAGTATGACTTCAGGTGATTTCCTCTTATTGGTCCCAATGTGTATTTCAAGTTTAAATTTGTGCCTAATCCATCTTGGGGTAAAGTATAAAAATAGGAACCTTTTCCCTCTGCCCTCAGTGACTGATGTGTGCTCAGAGTGGGAGTTGAAATACCCAGTGTGTGGGAGTGAGCAGGTACAGGAGGAGCAGGGGAACAAACGGTGACACGAATATCACTTCCAGTGATTTCTCACTGTTTGGCGAAGTTGATGCAGTTTGCTCCCCGCTCCAGCTTGCTCCTTGTTCTCTTTGTGCCTATGTTGTCTCACTCTTTCTCCTGTCATAAGGATAGCTCATCCCTTTCTTCTGGTTTTGCCCTCCCAGAAGACCCACTGTTCCCCTGAGTACAACCAGTCGGACAGAAGGACCTGTACAGCCAAGAGTTGCCTGGGCAGGCATTTCATTTCCTCTGAGTGGAGGGAGGCAGGAGGCTGAGCCCAGGGCTGATCCTCGCTGCTGCAGAGCCAGGAGGGGATGCGTCCGGCCAGGGCATCCTGCTGGGCTCACCAGCCGCTTCCTCCTGGGCCCTGTGCCCAAACCTGTTGCAACCAAGCCCAGACCTGGTGCACCTCCTGTTTTGGGACTTCCCCCACCTGTGTCATGACCAGGCTGGAGAGCTGTAACCGTGCAACATGCTGGAAGCACCCCCAGCAGGGAAGGGAAGGGAAGGGCAGGAGCGGCCATGTTGCTCGTACCATGAGTCCGGCTCCGGGTTTTGGCTGCCGCTGGCTGGAGCAGGCTCCGGCTCCGACGGGCGCGGCTCCGGCGCCGGGCTTTGCGCGGGGCCGGGCGGGGAAGTTGCCGAAGTTGTGCGGCGAGTGGCGGTGCCGCGGCGCGTCCTTCCTGCGGCCCGGCCGGGGGGATGGAACAGCATGGCCGCGCGCCTCTCCCTGGCACAGGTACCGCGGGGCACCGCGCCGTGTGCGCTGTCAGGGGCGGCGGGCGGGGCGCGGGCCCTCTGCGTGCCGGAGGGAGCGAGGGAGGGAGGGAGGACGCGAGCGAGCCGAGCCGGCAGCGGGGCAGGGGGTGCCGGCCGGCCGCAGGTGCCCGGGGCCGGGCGGGGAGCGGCCCGGGGCGGGCAGAGCGCGGCGCTGCCCCCGCGCCCCGCCTTTGTCTGTGAGGGGCGCGGGGCTGGGGCGGCACCGCCGGGCTGAGCTCTCCCTGCCCACACCGCCCTCCCCGCACACCCCCAGGTCAGCCTGCGCTGCGGAGCCCCGCTGCTCCCTGTGGCAGAGACCCCCCGGGAGGTGCTCCCTGGGCCGCACCGTGCCGTGTCTGCGGTGCGGGCACAGCCGTGTCCCGTCCGGGCCGCACAGGTGCCTCACGCCGAAGGGCTTGGCGGGTCGCGGCCCCAAAACTTGGAGGCTCTCGGCTCCGAGTCGTGCTCAGGTGATCGATCGCACATCGCCTCAGTCCTTGCTGAGCGCGTTTTTTCCCCGCGGTAATGGAATCGCTGCGCACAGGTTATTCTATACCGTTAGGTCTGTGTCTTATTCCCTAGAGCTGCGATAGCAGCTAATGAACTGCACTTTTTGGTACTTTTTAATTTCATTTAGCAATGAGCGACACGAGAAGTTTTCCCTCTTATCTGACATAAGCCTGAGGCAGGCCTGGTGGTGCGCCCTCCTGCCTTGGGATGCTTCAGTCTGATAATCAATTGTGACATTTACAGAAAGGAAAGCTGGTAAATACGCATGAGCTGCTTAAGGACATGGAAGTTGGCAGCAAGGCTGCTCAGTTTGCAGTTAGTCACTTACGTGGTTGACTTTTGAGAATGTTATCAACCATTTCAAAGAAAGAAAGGAAGATGGTTCAGTGTAAAGATGAGCTTCAAATATGTGGAGAAAATGTGTCTTTAAGGGTCTAAAGGTAGAGTTACAAAGTATAGTACATTTTGTAAGAGCTTTCTTTAGTATTAAAATTGCTGAGTTAGCTTTGTCTGAGTCTCAACAGTCTTCAAGCAAAAGAAAAAAACTTGAAACATCTGCTTACTGAAGAGGACAGAAGTTTTCACAGACTTCAGTTCTGCTGATCTAAAGGCGTGGGCTGTTCTAGCTCTTGTTTTGTGGAGAAGAGCGGGGTGTCTGCTCTGGTGTGTTCTACAGCAAGACTTCATTGCTTACAGGCTGTGTAATCCTTTCATTGTAGAATTTATTTACTTTTTTGGTCACATGGAAGGGGGACTAAATACAAATGTGATAATGTTGACAGAAGCAGAAAAATCGGCAGTACCCTTAAAACCATTGTGGCTGCAGCTTTACATCAGTGGTTAAACTGAGGAAGCTATTTCTATGTGTTGGCCATTTGTGTAGGGATTTCTTTTTTTGGTTTGTTTGTTTTTTCTTCTTGCATTGCATAAGAATCATCTTAGAAAGTCAGCCAAGCCTGAAGATGATTTTTTTCAATGTAGGTTCTAACTTGTGGAATTTTAGGGTTATAAAAAGTCCTATCAAATAGTGAAGTGTCCTGAGTCTGTTGAGATGAGCATGAGGAAGTGAAAATGGCAGCAGGAGGGTGGGGAGTGCAGTGATGGCTGCACTGGGCTCAGTTACTGACACCAGCAATAAAAGTGTGCAGATCAGTACATTCTGCTGCACATCACAGACAGAGAGTAAGAGGAACATTAACCTGTGCTCAGGCTCACAATTTTCTGTTCCCTTTCCTGTGTTTGGTTTGACAGTTCTTTAGCACGGCTGGCATGTTGGGTATTTCCAAACGAGGCGAGGGTATTTTCAGATGACTTTGCAGCTGCAGTGTCTGAGAGAACTGCACGTCCTTTATTTGAATAGCAAAGCTGTAATTTCACTAATTGGAAACTTTTTGGTGCTAATTGTATTCTGTTGGCTGATTAGTGAAAATACTTCAGGACTATGTAGCTGTAGTGAAATTTGTTATACCAAGTGTGCTTGAACCAGGGTTGCAAACTGAAGGTGATTATCTCCCCCTCTTCCCTCCAATTTAGGAGTAACCTGAAGTGTCTTCTATCTCCCCAATTTGAACCCATTTTGCAATATCTTGTTGGCACTTGTGTTTGTTCAGTGAGCGCAATGGGCTGAGCATGACTGTGAATTTAATGTGGAACTTCTACCACGTGAATGTTTTGTTGTGGTTGCCTTGAGTTTGGAAACAAGCGAGCACCAGCAATGAGAAGGAACTGTCCTATCTCACAGGTTGTCATTTTTTGTTGGAAAACTCAAATTAAGCTGGAGACAATATTAAGAATAGTGTTTCTTGACCTTCCAAGAATGGTTGCATCTCTGGCCTATTTCATGTGGGGAATTTAAGGTGGAAGAACAAAAAACTGAAGATGCAGAAAATGTTTGCTGGGAGTGGGGAAGAGGTGGTTGTTGTTGCAAGGTGATCTAATACAGACATTCAAAACCTTCTTGTTGCTCTTGAAAATTGAACTTGTGGTTTATTCTGACAAACTGCCCTGTGTGTGATTGAGGGGGAAACTCACAGTTCAGGGAAGGACTGTAAAGAACTACACAGGGGGAAACAGGAAGATAATTTTTTGTGAAATGGTTTTTGTGAAAAATGTGGTGGTTGTCTTAAAGTCATTATGAGCTGCTTTGGTAGACAAGACAAAATCATGTAATAACAGTTTGTATCCTAATTAGCTGCAGGTCTCATTTTAAACTTGAGTGTTGTGTTGCAGAGTCCAGAAGGTTGTGCTGTGCTGTTGAAGGGAAACATGGAGTATTGCAGCTGAGGCTGAGCTGGATGGATTCCTGTCTCATGCACACATTGCCAGGATTAATGTCTTATTACTGCAATACACAGGATCTAAATACTTGCAGTATGAATGATACCTTCACAGTAATGTACACGTTATGTATAGCATAGAGCCAAAGATTTTGAGGTCTCTGGCAAACTTCTGATTTTTTTTTTTTTTAAGGAGTTAGCAAAATGATCAAATTAAGATCTTAGTTTATTCTTTGTAGTGGAATGAGGGTCGTGTTGTTCCTCTTTCTGTCCTCCACGAAAGATGAAGAAACCTGAGTATGCATGTGTGTGTTTAAACCTGCACACAGAGGAGGCTGACTGCTGCTGAAACAGATAGAACTTAGTTTTTTCTGAAGAGCAGCTGCATCTGGAAAGGCAGTGGAGCTACTCTTTCATGTTGTACAGGCTTTGTTCAGTACTGATTAGAAGATGGTGGAGATCTTCTGTATCAATTGGAAAATTAAATGGAACCATTTCCAATTACACAGTGACAGACATCTCTGCAGAGATAAGACAGCAGTCCTTGTGCATGCTTCAGCTGTTCAATGGGAAGGAAACTGCTGAATTTTGAAGTACTTGGGAATATTTGTATATAAAGTTATAGTAAATATTTTCTTATCTTTACCTTTGTTATTGCTGTGGGAGATGTTCTTGGTTATATAATTGAAGGTGGTAGAAGGCTTTATACCATGAAATTGGAAACTGCATTGTCAGAAAACCAGCTTGCCTTAAAGTGTTTTTTGGCTGGCTGACTGTGTGGAGAACATTTATGGCCTGATTGTGTAGTTTGTTCTGGAAACTCTTAAAATGAGTCCTAGAGCTTTGCATCATGATAAAATACAGTATTTTGTATTTTTATCAAGATAGAATAGCTTGTTTCTCCCCTTCTATCTCATTGCAGTTGGAAGGGAAAATTATTTTTGTTTCTCTCAGAAGACAAGTTTTATTTGTCTGTTTTCAAACCTTTGTGCGGAAGGAAGGCTGTGGCTTGATGGGGTCGACAGACTGGTAATAGTATCTTATTACAACTAAATGCAAGTGTGCCAGAGCGGTGAAAGCATGGGGATATAAAGGCTTGATTGACAACAGAAGATGAAAAAGACAGGTGTCCCTGAAGGTGTTTTTTATTTCCTAGGTTAGCATTCTGAAGTTCATAGGTTTGTATCAAAGGTTGTAATTACTACAACACACGTTACTCTTATGAGGTGATCAACTCTGAAATGGAGCCATAATAATATCTTTCTATTTCTGTACACTGTGGAATCTGACCTTTTCTCCCTCCCTCCTTTTTACATTGAAAACAACTTGAATTCACTGCAATGGGTTGCTACAAACCCCATAAAAAGAATTTTGCCAGGTAAATTCTGCAGCAGCACTTGGAAAGGTGTTGAACAATATTTTTGTTCTTAGCCCAGAAGAATATCCTAGATTGTGTTTTCATCTGTTGGTGTATTGTAGGGTGTACTTTGCAGGAAAACCAAGGCTGTTACTAATAAAATAGTCCGGGAAACCTTTTTACTACTATTATTCTATTTGCCATCCCAGGAAATTCCAGTTAACTGCAGGGATACTGATGTTAATATTACACTAATGAAATAAACACTGATGAAGTAAATAAGAATTATTGGCTTGTACTCTTTGAGTAGTGAATGAAAAGAGTATTTTGCTCTTAGTGGTTTCACTGCAGGACTTCAACATGATGTTTCCTGTCCAGGAGTGACCATGATCAGTTTGGCCGTAATAACGAAACATTTGGCTGAACAAAGGGTGATATTAGGCAAGAGGGATGATGCACAAGATTTGATGGTTCCAGTGTATGCACTGGCCAGCTCTGTTCTAGTTTTCTGCTCAGAGCTTTAATTCTGCTCTGTGCCTAGACTTTTACATTCTAATGGATAACACTTGGCCAAATACCTGACTGTTTAGGGGCACTACCCCTCTAGGTTGCTGTGCAAAGTGCAGCTTAGCTGGTTAAGCACAGCACGTGAGGTTTAAGTAAGAAAGTACAGCGTGCTTTGGAGTGCTGGAAAGGAACTGGAAGTTGTTTGTTGTATTGGTGTTATGGAAGTCTGAGGGCTGTCAAAACTTGAATGTATTTTCTCATGCTATTTTAAGGGATGTGTAAATGCATGCTTAGTTGTTGGCTGAAATAACAAAAGTCTTTGGGTACCAGAGCAAAGTCACAGCAAGGTTAAGCTATAAAACTGGAGGTATTGCACTGAATACCAATGATGGTTGCCCAGCATATGTAATTTTTCTTGTTTGCCTATGCAAGAGGTATTTCACAGCCACCCCCCAATAAACAAATAAAACATCACCAGTTGGGTATCCCTGTCGTAACACCCCCAGCTCCCCAACCTCCAAAGACAAACCCAAAAACCAAACAACAATAAAAAAAAAAGCCCAAAACAACTAGAAAATCAGCAACTGAGTGTCTCTGGAGCCGTGTACTTGCTGAACAAGCAAATACCAAGGTCTGAATGGAAATCCTCCTGTTATTTCTAGCTGTTCTCTATGGGTTTTTTCTGTTCTTGGGTGATACTTGATATTTGAAGTTATGTGCTTTGGGCTTTTTTTAGTGTATATTGTGTAGTTACCTTGTATTATGCTCAGTTTGGGTTCGTCAGGACAACACACTGTGGTAATTCTAGGCTTATCCTCTGCATAAATGCACCCACTCTTGCATCTATGGTTTAAACAATACGCATTTCATGAAAAGAGTCTCTGATTTTGTGCCTGTTTTTATGTTGGGGAAGAGAGGTAACCCAAACACTTCCTTTCTTGGGAATCCTCTGAACAAGGGTATTTGATATAGGCCAAATAGGGTTTGCATTGTTTCAGGCCTTAGACCTTTTTAGAGTTTCTAAGAATGATTTTAAAATAAATTCATAATGAAAGAAAGTTTTCCAAAGAAGCTGTTTTATGCTTGTCCACTTCAGTTTAGGTGAGCACAGAATGTCTGGTGATGGCAGTGGAATTAAGGCATAAGTTGTTGCGGACAAGGATTCAAGTTACAAAAACCAACGTTGAAATATTACTCTCTTTTAATGCGGTACCATGGCTGCGGATTTAGTCGTGAATCCAGGGTTTAATTTGGGTAACTGAAAGTTTTCCAGACTGGTTGCATATGACACTAAATTCTAAAGAAGCAGTGGAGAGCAAAATAATGTTATTGTACTCTAATATTAGAGAGCACTTCCTAACCTGAGTCATTTCAGGTTGCTGCTCTTGCCTGTGGGCGATGTTGCCCAAGAGTTCCTGTTTCACAGAGCCTTACCTGGTGACCTGGTGATGGTAATCTGAGCTGGGCTGGTGTCACTGGCTCCAAAACAAGCAGTCAGTCTCCTAAAAATTACACTTGAAGAGCTATTGGAGTCCTCATCATTTCATAGAATAAATAGAATTATATAAAACCTTAATGCGTCTTTGAAAACCAGTAGAAAGTGTTTATAGAATATGTTTATTTGTCCAGGGAGAGGGAAATGGAAATGTGGATCGTCAGGGTTAATTTTCTCTCTCATCTCTTTTACAGCTATCAAGTGCAAATCCTGTGTATGAGAAATTCTATCGACAGGTATGTATGTTCTTGTCAAGAGAAACCTCATTTTAATTTTAAAGAATTGATATTCTTTTGCTGTGGACTCATCATGGCCAACAGTGTGTGAACAGTAAAAGTTCAAGGAAAATGATTCTGCTTTAAAATGTAATTTTGTAGTAACCAAGTTAGGTCTGAGCTATATTGGTATAAATTTAATAGTGGTTGTAAGATGACTTACTCAATTTGCCACGGAACTGCCAGGTATTATGACATACATCACTTCACAGTTTTAACAGACTGTGAGCTCTTGGAATGGAGGAAATTCTTACAAAATGCTGTGTTGGTTTGTTCTTTGTTCCTTTCTACAAGTGAAGCTGAATTTCTTGTGTTTGTAGTGCAGCATCATGTAAGACTTGCGTCTGTCTCAGTATCCCCAGAGGTGCTTACAGGATGTTGTAAGGAGTGAAATTTGGATAGAAGGCCACTGAGTGCAAAAGGAATGCCTGTACTTCTTGCAGCTTCAGTCAAGAGATACAAATATCTTGACTTTATAATCTAAAAATAAAAAATTATATGTTAATAAAATATAATATAACTTTTATTTATCACCTGTCTTTTATATTTTGGCCCAGCAATACTAACGTGTTTTAATTCCTATAAATACAGCTTTTTTTTTTGAAAAAGAGCTGTTTTACCTACTTTATAATAGCAATATTTTTTATCATATGAATACTGTACTTTACTGTACAAATATAAAAACTTTCAGGGAAATGTAAACTACATGACTGTATAAAACAATTGAAAATAGATTTCTTTTTTAATAGATCTGATGAATAATTGATGAACCCCATAAAAAATCAACCTTATAGGAAGTTTTTTCACTTCGTTCAACTGGTAATGCTCCTGTTTGTTTCTTAAGGCAGAATATAGCGTATATGACCTCTTTATTTAGGAACTTCTTTTGGGTGTCAACATCAGGATGTAAGCTTATCTGCTGGGCAAGAGACAAGACCATGATTTCTATCCATGCTCTATTTTTGGATTGTGCTCAGAGGATTAGTCCCATTACCAAGTGCATAAAACAGCAGCTAAAGCCTATGATGCCTGAAAGATTTGAGCTTTCCATTGTTCTTTAATAAGGATTTTTCTCCACTACAGGGGAGTAGCAGATTTGAAATCGCTAAACAAGAAGAGAGAGTTTACCTCGGTCTAAGTTCAAGTGGCTCCTAGTGGCTGAAGGAGATAGTATCACCCTCACAGAGTTTTCCTTCAGTCTGATGGACAAATCCACTGTGTGTTTATCTCTGGTCATTGGATTAAAAGCCTTAGGACAATCCCATATCCCTGTAAGGTGATCATTGTAAGGGCACAAGAAAAGGCAAGGAGCAATTGTTTTGTGCAGTAGGTTTCCTAGTGGATACTTCTGACTCTTCACCGTGGTGTGCCACCTTTGCCATGTGCCTGTCCCTTCCTCCCGCTGCAGCTGTTTAACCACTGAGGTGTGAAGCAAAAAGCTGGGTAAAGAAACTGAGTTGAAGCCCAAGGGTGGTACAGGTTCCTAAGCCCCTTAACATCTTGCATTTGTTGGAATAGATAGCCTAGCAAAACTGTAGCACTGTTTGTTGTCCAGCAGTCTCAGTAGTGTGCAGGAGTGGGGATTCCTTAAATATGATGTTACCATTAGTGAAGTTGTGCCAACGGATTTCTTTTCCAGAGGATTAATTTTCTGACTTGCTCAGCTGAACTCTTTTCTTCAAGCATTTACCTTAAAGAATAGATTTCAAACATACTGTGTCCGAAGACTTTCTGTTGTACTAGCACACTTCTACCTTCCCTTCCTCAGATAAGGAGATGTCAGCTTTCAGAACAGAAATGCTAGAAAGACATTTCCCACTCTGTCCTGTGGTGCTGGTAGAGTGTGTTTATTCTACCAGAAGCACTTCAGAGCATTTCATGCAATGTGAGAATAAATTCATCACTTGAAATAGTTCTGATGCCAAGTACACTTCCAGCTCTGTCACAAACTTGAAGTAATTCATCTGGCCTAAATGTTGTGCAATGGATGTAAATCCTGGGCTTTGTACTTAGGAGGAGATTGGAATCTCAGCCTTTCAATAGGGACACTTTTCTTTCATATAATTAATTTTCTGTTTAACCTTTTCTAGGCTGACTCTCAAAACAGGGTGAGGTTAAAGGATAATTTTAAACACATGTCATAAAGCAGTAAGAAATTGCTTAATCACATGGTGCAGTGGAGCAGGAGAGCAGTGCCTGAGCTGCTGCTGAATTGATGAATCCTGAGCTGAAGTGCTTCTCACTGTAACCTTGTGACCTAATGACATCAGATGTATGTTTGTAAATTTTAATAATTTCTGGGCATACAAAAGACAGGGTGCAACAAGGGAGTTGTTGGCTGATACAACTCTGAATGCTGCTTTTTGCACAGCAGGGAAAAAACTCTGCCAAGTTGGTATATTACTGACAAACACCAGCAGTCATCTCAGTGCAGTATTCAAACAGAAGTACCCCCATCCCAACATTCAAGACTCAGTAATTTGTAAAGACATTGAAATCAGCCCTTTAAAAAAAAATAGTTACTGAAATTTAGGTAATTAATTGGACAAAAAGAAACTGTATCCATATTGAGTTAGATCCGAATCCTGCTTAAATTCCTTAAAGTCACCTTCGTCTGGGTTGGAGGTAGGGAAATAAAAAGTAAACACAACTGATACTGTGGTGTTTTGTGAATTTCCTGAAAGAGAAGTCCTGGGCTGGAGGTTTTCTGAGTGAATGCCTTGCTTACTTGCAAGGTCAGCTCCACTACTTGAAACGGGGATTCAGTGCAGTGTCTTGGCAACTTTTTGCCTGTATGATGAACAGCTTTCCCATACAGGCTGAATTAGATATTTTAAAAATCTACAATGCTGTAGAGTTTTTAGTTTTATTGCCCTTACCAGGGAATCCTCAATGAGAGGAGAAAACCCCTCCTAATTAAAATCATACTACTTATGTTGAAAACAAAATGTTTTCACTTTTGCATTAAATGACTCTTTTGGGATTGCTTTTGGAGTGTTTTGTTCCCTTTCAGAAGTGTCTACAGCCAGCTTTGATCAGCTGCAGCATTCTTCCCAAGTGATAAATTCTCCAGGCTTTCACCAGCCATGTCTAATCCCCTCTTTGGAAGCTGTTTGTGAATGCTGCACCTGTGAACTTGGACTGTTGGTCTTACATTCCAAACAATATTGAAGATAGTCTTTGTTTTAACACAAAGCTATGAGACTGTAAATGGTGCAGTGCATCATCATTTTCCAGATACCTATGTGATGTATTAAAGCTGACAGTTTGTATTGACTGAAGATATTTTTCAGTCCTGTTTTCCATACTGTGCCCTTTTTAATCATCCTTTTACTTTAGGCTCTTAAAGACACGCAGCTTTTCCTCTACTTCCCTTGTCCTTACATCACCATGTAGGTGATTTGAGTTTTCCTGCTTGCTTTTTCCACTTGAAAAGGTTTAGCGTAGGTACTATTTTCACTTAGGTACTTGAATAACTATCTATTTTAATGATCTCCCTGTTGATGCAGGGAGAAATGCATGCTGGTTGATAGTCTGCCAAAAATGTCACCAACTTCTTCATTCTGTAAATAAGCTTCACTTCAGGGAGTATTTCCCTCTGCTGGGGTGATAAAGGTATATTCAAGCAGAGCTTTCTTTTCCAGACCATACCAGTAACGAATGCAGAGCTGAACAATGAAATGTAATCAAACCCTGGGAATTTTCTGTCCTTACAAGTCAAATTTTTTTGCAGGAATCAAGAAGAGAAACCTGTGATTACAAAGGGATAATTAGATAGGTCCAGATGATAGTCTAATATGAACAACCTTCCCTATCTGCTGCATAACTTGAGAAATTCATGGGCCTTAAGCTTTAAACTTACCACTGAAGACCTTGGAATTCAGAGATAATCAGTGGTTAGAAACCTAGGGCAGTGAATACTTGATTGCTTGCGTATGTATTGGTGTGATTTTATGAGATTTTAAGGGGGATTAGTCTAAAGCTTTACTGATAACCTATAAGATTATGCCTGTGTTGGGGTGTTGGCATATGACTTGAGAGACCTGGGTTACCTTCCTTGCTTCTGCCCCAAGATGGTCATCTAGCAGAAATTCTTAATTCCCTGTATTTTATTTGTGTACAGGCAGGTAGGGATAAAGTGTGTTTTTCTGGACTGTTGTGAAGCATATTAGAGTGTAAAAGATACTTGGGATGTATATGTTAAATTTGGCAGTGTTTTAGATACTGATTTCCAAATCTTGCCCGTTAATGTTAAATCTGGAGCAGTTAGTTCAAAATGTCTTAATGTAATGTGATTTTTAGTGAAAAGTAGTTTTTCGGTTTTTTACAAAAAGCCTGAAGATTGTTCTCAAAGTGACTGTTAAATTGAGCATTCTTCTTTGCTAGCTTTTTGGGAGCCTGTGTAGAGACATCAAGTCAAAAGCGAGTTTGTCATGTGAGGTGTTTTTCTTCCCCAGGTTGATTCTGCTAATGCTGGAAGAGTGTTAGCTTCTGATGCAGCTGTTTTCTTGAAGAAGTCTGGATTGACGGATTTGGTCCTTGGAAAGGTATTTAATGACAGTTATTTAATTATCCTGTCTCTTGGCTTCAGTTAGTATCCTGTGTAAATTAAAATACTTAATGGTACTACAGGGTACATGATCTTCCCTTATGTTGTTTTATCCAGTAGTTCCCAACTTCAGTATCCTTGCTTATTCTACTGTGTATGTAGCTTGTTGTAGGAATTAAAACAATATTTAAACTTGTCATCACAAGTAAATGCTATCACGAAAGTTAAGACCTGAACTTTCCTCCAAGAATGCATTGTTAAATGGAGTGAGAACTTGCCAGCTTTCTCACAGTGCTCTGAACACTTTGTGTCTGTTATTTTTATGTTTTAGATTTGGGACTTAGCTGATACTGATGGCAAAGGTATCCTGAACAAACAGGTATGATTATTAATGTGATGTATGAGGTTACTCTAACCATTGGCAAGCCTTGAAACAAGATAAAAGTTAAGATTTCTGGTTCAGGAAAGCAGTTTTTCTAACTGATTTCCCCCCCCCCCCCCCCCGATTTTTCTAATTTGAACTAGCTGTGTAATTCCCACTTGAGTGAAAGCTGCAGTAAATTAACGAGCCTTCAGCTGCCTCATCAGCTTCTCTTCAGGTCATAAAATGGGCTGCTGTGTAGATATGCAGTGCAATATGCTGAGAAGTAATTTAAGGTTTAATGTACTGTATTTACTAGGAAGGTGACTTTTTCCTCTTGATCTTGGAGGAATCAATGCAGAAGTTAAAATTCTAGTAAAATCTTTAACATTATTATATATCTAACTCTGGTGGACTTGACATGAGTACATTCTCTTCGGAGCTGTCCTTCCCAAGCTATGGCAGTGAGCAGTGTGAGGCAGAATTGCAGCAGTGGTACTACCAACAAGCTCTAGTGTGTGTGTTGCTGTTTGATTTTAAGTGTAATTCCTTAAATAACCACCCATGCTTCATCCCATGGTAGGAGAAGGAGGAGGTTGTAATGTCTACCAAACAATTTTATTTGTTTGGGCTTCTTTTGGTTCATTTTTCTGTTTTCCTCCCCTTTCATGGACCAGTTCCTCAGAGATAAACAGCTGTAATTACACTTCAGATTTTCAGTGTTCTGTCATAGAGGACCTGAGTGCTGAGAACTGACAGAACTTAGTGAATGCTTGGAAAATTAATGACAGACTTTGCCTCACTGGAGGAATCCAGCAGTTGCTGCCTGCTGCTTTCTTTCACTTTCTGACCCCCTTTGAAGCCATTTGCAATCCCTTGTATGTACAGCAATCCTAGAAGAGCTCTTAACCCTTCTGAAATTTTAGTATTTTCATGTAATAAATCCTTCCAAATTTCCTTTTTTTTTTCCTTCAGGAATTTTTTGTGGCTTTGCGACTTGTAGCATGTGCACAGAATGGATTGGATGTTTCCCTGAATAGTCTTAACTTGCCTGTTCCTCCACCAAGATTTGTAAGTTTTCTCTTTTAATTGAACATATGAGCTCATTAAGAACTGCTTTTAAGTGAACAATTAGGAAGGTTTGGTATAAATACCAAACACTTCAGAAGGTGAAGTTGGACAGCAATGGGGGGCCCTACAGGAGGGGAAAATTAAGCCATGTGGAATAGGGTGCTACATGTTTAGTGAGGATTTTAATACAAAATTATGTGTAATTTGAAAAAAAATTATGGTATTTGTTCAATTAGTGTTGTCCTTAATGGACGAAACATTTTAAATTTTTTACTCTAACTTTTGGTGTGAGTGACTAAAATGCAGTTCTGGCTTTGAAAAGCACCTTTTCAAGTGAGGGAGTGGTTTTGCAGATTCAGAATTATGTCTTTCTTAATGTGGGTTTTCCCCCTCCCTGTTTTTCCTTAGACTGATACTAGCAGTCCTTTGCTACTCAGTGGAACAGCATCAAGTGATCTACCATGGGCTGTTAAGGTAAACTAAATATCAGGCTGTTACCAAGAACTGTGATCTTGTTTGCAGGAAAACATGTCTTTCTGAGCAAACTTTAATGCTACTGGTAGCTACAGTTTATAAGGTATGATTGTTACCATTTGTGTCAAATCTGTAATTGGGCTAGTAGACCTAATTTGATAAGAACACTTGACCCTTGGGAAATCTGTTCATGTTTAGAAGTTCGTAATAAAGAAAAAAGGAGTTACCTGAAGCCATGAAAATAATTGAAGAAGAAGTCTCAGTGGGTTTTGGATGAGTCTCCAGCTAACTTAAAAATAATGTCTTTTTTCTTATTTACTTATAAGCATCAGGAACTGCAATGTGTGTTTTTGAAGAAAAAAGACGTACTTTTGAAGGAATTACTGCTTCTTAGGCTATGAGTGTGACTGTTTGCATAAGTAATACTTTTCTTCTGCCCTTGCAGCCAGAAGACAAAGCCAGGTATGATGCTATTTTTGACAGCCTAAATCCAGTGAATGGACTGTTGTCAGGGGATAAGGTGAAACCTGTACTCCTTAACTCAAAACTGCCAGTGGATATCTTAGGACGAGTAAGAATATCTTTCATCTTGTTTACTAATTCACAGATAATGGTGCTGCACTCAGCAATATCTTATTTTCAAATAAAGATTTGTGGTAATGAGCCTGACTATTAAATGCCATCTTGTGGAGTAGCCACACATGTGCAACTGTTAAACTGAACAATGAAATAAAATTTATTTTGATATTTGGATGTCTCACCTCTTACTACAGTGTGTCAGCTGGGTGTGGTCTTTAACACTTGGGGCGGGGCAGGTGCCTCTGTCTCCAGCTTAAGAATCTGTGCTTTTGCATGGTTTAGGTGTATTTGTGTTGCTCCCTGAAAACTAACACTGTTAATCTCAATAGAACTTGGGATGTGGTGGAGGGAGGCTGTTCTCATGTTTGTTTTTAATGAGGTTTTAAATAGCAAAAAGTGCTGCAGTTTGGGCAAACATGCCTATATTCTGCTTTTTATTGGCAGGTGTGGGAATTGAGTGACATTGACCGTGATGGAATGTTGGATCGAGATGAGTTTGCAGTTGTAAGTACCTTCTGCCTCTTGGGATTTTGAAAGCTTGATGGCAGGCAGGGTTTAAAATACATGCATTGTGTACTAATTTTTGACTGTGTGGTTAATTTATTATCTTTATTTGGAGATCTTAATCAAGTTTTAATACTGTTTAATGTTTCTGTCAGTCTGTTGAATGACTCTCAGTGCACAGCAGTAGCTTTCTTTGTGGGCTAAACGAGCCATTAAAAACTTACACCTGAGATCTGCTGTCCCATGAGACAGAGTGTTTCACACCATAACTGCTAAGAACTTTAGTATTTATAGAACCTGAGTGCCTCAAGGTACCCTTGAGGAAAATGTTTAAAGGAATTTTATATAAATTCTTCAGAAGTTCATAGCAAGTCAGAATTTTAACACTATTTATGCCAGGACTGATGAAATAATGGAAGAAGTGGTAAATCAGAGATGGCCACAACAAAATAATAGATGCTAAGTGGAGCAATTCCTGGAAAAACAGTGATACATTAAAATTAAGTGTTTGAAGTCTTCTCTCAAAGAAAATTCTCCAAGCTTGGTAATATTTAGGAGAATGATTTTAATGTTCTAAAAAATACTGAACTTTGTTTGCTAAGCACTGAATCTCAAATGAACGTGGTAAGGAGACACACCGAAGGCAATAAGCTGTGGTTTAGTTGAGGGGCTTGGGAAGGAGAAACATAATGAAAAAATGATACAAAGTTATTTGTTAACTCATTCTTTAGTCGCTCTGTATATTTATGTCTTATATATTAACATCCACACACCTTGTTTTCTTGTTCAGGCCATGTTTTTGGTGTACTGTGCTTTGGAGAAAGAACCAGTGCCAATGTCCTTGCCTGCAGCTTTGGTGCCACCATCCAAGAGAAAACCTCTTAGTGTTCCAGGAGCAATGCCATTAATTCCATCTTCAACATCCACCAAAGAGTCTCATCAGTCCTTGCCACCTGTAGGCATTTTAGCTGCCAAAACACCATTAACACAGGTATAGTTCTGAGGTTATTTGGGATTAGAAGATTTCTGTTCTTAATTTAAGATTTTCCTCTTTGGAGACTGCCTGTATAAAGAGTCCTGATAAATGTTTTTAGTTTGCCTCTTACCCTGTTGATTGGTTGATGAATTTTAGGAGGCTGTTGGGAAGACCAGATGGGGAGGTGTGAAATTTATCTTGTTCTGCTTCTCCTGGATGCCTTCAGATATAAACGGTTGTATAAAAGGATATTATTTAGTACAGATTTTGAAGATATTTTTAAATATCTTGAAATTATTTCAAGGCATCAAGCTCAGAAAAGAAGTAGTAGTCCAGTACACATCTGCAGAGCAAAAGTCTTCAGTCTGAACACTGATTGTTCTTAAAACAAATCATGGCAGGCATGTATGTGCAGTTGTGTGTGTGTGCATGTGTGCAATTTGGAGAAGATTCATGAAAATGGATTAGGTAAATGGAAGCAATGGGAAAAAGAAACAAAAGGTTCAGCATATCCACCTAACACAGGAGATTTAATGCTTGTTGTTCTCCATGTAATTATTAAGAAGCCTGATGTCTCCCACCGTCCCCCCCCAGGGCATCTTCTTTACTCCTTGTAATTTTAGACCCCAGAATTTGGGAAAGGTCTTTCCCAGAAGATTATAACTTTGTAATTCCAACAAGATTTACCTAGCTATATTAAAAATAAGAAAAAATAATACAATCTGAGGTAAGAACTGTAATATTTAATGTATCAGATGCTGCTTGAACAACATTTGGGTGCCCATATTTGAGCAATCAATAGGAAACTGGCATCTTAGTTCTGGAGGTGCCAAGGTTTTAACCTGGCAGTCTCCCTGACTGATGGTAAATCTTGCTCTATGTGCTACAAAGCAATGCCATTCTGGGTGAGTTTCAGTGTGTTTTGTATACTGCACCATTTGGGAGTCATCTGGTAAGTGTCTCCCTGTGTGCGGAAATTAATTAACATTCATACACTCACTGGAGGACATTTTCACTCAAAAAACCCAAACATCTCCATAGTAGCTAAGTGTTGTGAAAAATTGCTCAAGTATCAGAAGTGGCTCTAATTCCCATCTTTACCTTGTTCAAAGGTAAATTTCCTCAATTTAGAATGTGCCAACTATTAACAGTCTGGGCTTGAGCAGTTCTCCAGTCCCTCCAGCTAAAGCTCTCCAGCTGCATAAAGGGGAGTAAAATTGTCAGAGCCAGACAGTCAGCAGGACTCTGACTGAGCACAGTGATGAAGGCTCAGCCCAGTGCTGGGAGGAGACCTGGGCTCAGGGGAATGCTTTTACTGCATAGGCAAAGAGGCAGAGCAGTTCCAGCCACCTTTGGTGCTTCGCTGATGTAAATGCTTTGCTTCCGGAGTTACTTGTGGATCTCTGCATGTCTCTGTTTTGGAGGATAAAACTGGTTCATGAACTAGGCACCTGTATCACTTAAATCTGTGCTGTAGTCCTTGACTAATATAACTCTGAAAACAGAGCTGCCTCTGTCTTAGCAGTGTGGTTTTGGTTTTTTCCCCTTCCATCCCTGCCCCCCTTCAGTGGGTTGTGTCGCCTGCAGACAAAATTAAGTATGATGAGATCTTTGTGAAAACTGACAAGGACATGGATGGATTTGTGTCAGGTGTGGAAGCCAGAGAACTATTCCTGAAGACAGGACTGCCTTCTGCTCTCCTTGCACATATCTGGTAGGTTTTTTTCCACGACAGCTGTTCAGATGATTGCATGGGTCTCACTTCTTGTTATGCTGACTGTTCTGGAAGGTGAAAGTTATTTTTTTGTATATAATAGCATGGCCTTTGTATAATCAGTGGTAACTTACTGCTTCTGGTTTTGGGCAGAAATGGGGGAGAACAGGTTTATGCTATGCACCACGTCTTAGGGGAGGAGGTCAAGTGCCTGAACACAAATTTTTACAAATAACTGCAGTTCAGCTACCCCATGTATTTAGGAATCACAGTGTTTCTGTGTATCTGATCACTGATACTACCCATATACTGGTAAAGGGAATTGTCTGTATAAAATTCTTAGCCTGCCAGGTCCCATCTTGTTCTACAACTTAGTTGTTTTTCCTCACAGCCACACAATTCATTACTTCAATGCATACATTACGCTCACTGCTTTTTTAATTCTGTCCCTACTATGAGCTTTTGCAGGGCACCCTCACAGAAACAACCTTTTGGTTTTTTCCAAGGTACGGTTAACACAGCCTCTAATGTAGGAAAATTTAGATCAACTTACTTTTACTGTGAAAAGTTGTTTAATTTAGGAGGACCTTAGGTGTTGTTAGTGTCTGCCTTTCACCAGACCAGATCTGTGGGCCTCAGCATGAAAATAGAAAGTAGTTGTGTGTGAGTGATGTTTCCTGTTTAGCACCATGCCTTATGTCTATATTGTTTTATTTTAAAAGAGGAGATAGACACTAGCAATTTCCACATTTTTAAAGCCCAATAAACAGGGCTGTACTTGGAGAAATGAGGATTTGATTTATTTCATGTGCATCTCTGTACAGGGCACTCTGTGACACCAAGGACTGCGGAAAGCTTTCAAAGGAACAGTTTGCTTTGGCTTTCTATTTAATTAATCAGAAGTTAACAAAGGGCATTGATCCACCTCAGGCTCTGACTCCAGAGATGATTCCACCGTCAGACAGGGGTGCCAGTTTACAGAAGGTAAGGATGCGTTTGGCATTTTTGGTATGAAATCTCAAACAAATAATGTTAATTTCAAAGGCTACGCAAGAAGCACATCAAGTAGTGACCTATCATTAAATTTACCATAATACCAGGAAGAAAAGAAGTTTTAACAAAAAACCTCCATCCATGTTTCAAAGTAAAGCTACCATTTATTACACCTGCCAACCAAGCAGAGAGATCTTATGTTGAGAAAGCATTTTCTCTTTTGAAAGAATAATCCTCCTGCCTATTTAAAGAAGTTTCAGTTTGCGTATGAAATGACATGAACAAATTCAGTGTTTTTCTCCTAATGTGTTTGGTTACCTTTTTTTTACATTGATCTTTTTTAATATGTTTGGAAACAATGTGAACTAAAAGTTTAGAATTATATATTTAAAATTTTAAAAATAAATGCTCCTCCATTTTATATACACAGATTATTATACACAGATAGTTTGAGTGTCTTACTAGTCATAGTTTGCCATCTCTCTTAATCCAGCAGTAGACTGTACCTCAGCAGTGTAAGTTGTGGTTATGGGAATGGGAATGGTCATCACAAGTTCTTATGGGACTTACACATCATGAAGTCTGATGTGTTACCTTTTCTTGGTTGTGCAAACATTGACCTAATTCTGCAGCTTTCTTAAACAGAATGAAAAATTTGCACCTGAAAAGACGAAACTCAAAATTTGGCACTGCTTTTGAGTTTCTGTAACTGGTATCTAATTCATTTTTACATTCTGTTTTTAAAAAGTAATTGCTTTATTTGCAACTCTACTAATCTTTTTTGTATGTTTGCTTTCCTTTCTATGTCTCTTTTCTAGTTTGGACTGTTTTTTCCATTCTGCACCACTCTGCTTTTCATCCTTATTATTCTGTCAGTTTGTTAACTCTGCTTTCTCAAGGTTAGAGAATCTTTGCTTTTCTAATATTTACTGTCTGTCGGTTGAATAATGAACATCCTTCTAAGACCCTTCATAGTCACTGAAATACCACAACACTTCCCTGCAGTGTCACACTGTGTTCCAATCTCAGGTTATTGCTGATTTTCAGTGTTGTTCATCCGGAAGAACCCCCAGGTCCTTCCTTGAGCCCAGCCCTCTGTGGCTGTTCCTGTTGGCAGTATGTGCTGCTTAAACTGCAAAGAGAAAAGGCTATGTCTTACACTGGGGAAGTGGTGACAGAGCAGCAGCCCCACTGGCAATTATCAGCAGGACTAATAACCATGGTCCTACTGATGATACTCCAGGAAATTTAGTGATGAGAACACGTTAGATGAGATCAGTATTGGTTACTCTTAGTCTGTGTAAAATTATTTTATAAAATTCTAAAGGACATCAATGTGATTTTACTTTTCGTTACTTACATAAACTGTAAGACTGTTGTGGAAGAAGGTAAGTTAGCTTTCAGTTAGCTCTGTAAATCCTTATCCAGAATTTCTTTTTCTAAATTGAGCTGAACCTTCAGCTCATTTTGAGCTTTATCAAAAGAGATGTCTTGTTGATATGAAAGAACTTTTTTGTCCAAGATTATTGCTCAAGATTTGAACTCAAATGATAAGAGTAGTGGGTTGAGATAGGCTTTGTGCTGGTTTTCTTGATGTGGTGTGGCTGACATTGTAAAAAGAACCAAAAAAACCAATTTAGGCTTTGTTTTCTGAATTGCTGAGTATAAAGATGGTAGCAGAAATATCAGTAAGTGAAATGTGTTCCCTTGTAGTTTTGAAGTAGGGAAGGGTTAACTTGTGATCCTTGATAGATGCTAAAAATGCATATATGTGTATTCTGCTGTTATTTAATGTTTAGTTCCCTTACAGAATTTTATTACCTCAGTAGTGCAACTTTTATTTCTGTTTTTTGGCATGAATGCAGATCCCATGAATGGGATACATCAGCAGTTCAGCACTTGTTGCTGTGTTTCTTTATCTAGAACTGTTTGTAATCATCACTTGCATTACAAGTCATAAAAATTAAACTTCCATGCAAGGCCCTGTCAAAGAATTTTGTCAGGAATTTACTGTTACTACCATTTTGAGTTAAAAACTCAAAATGTTGTTTTGTTTGCATGCCTGTTGCAGTGTAGTCAATGGCAACATACAGTTCTAACTTTTGCCTTTGTTAACCTGTGTATTAAAGCTCAAAATACTGGCTTTTATGTTCCTCCTCCACACCAGTTCTCCTGAACAACTGAAAATCGTGTTGAACTCTATTTTGCTCAAGTTTGATGCTGGTGTTACTGTGCAGGATTTCTTTTAACTGGTGAGAGGAGGCCTGGAAAAAAATTGCAGTAATAGTTCCATGTCCTTCTCCTGCCCCTGTCCTCGGAGTAGAAACTTTCATTGCCATGCCATGAGCCACTCTGCAAAACTCCTGTGTCAGTCCTTTAGAACAGGATTGAACATCATAGCTAGTTTTCCCACTTCAGAAACTGAACTAACCTGTTTCAGAATAGCTGTATGTTTGGGGTTTTTTATTCACAGTTCATACCATTGGTTCAAGTAAAATATGCATACAGAATCTGTAGTTTTACTGAATAATATTCTTAGCCATTGTGTGTTCATATTTACTGTTTAGGTCTTGTCTCTTGTTATTTTTTTTCTAGAGTATAAGCTTGAATAGACACCTAGTTGATGGCATCTGGATTTATCTGTAGAGAAACTTCAATATTTAAAATCTTCTGTGTTATTTTGAGAGTATAGCTTGCCTTTTTCAATTATATGTATATATTTTGCCTCTGAATTTTGTGTTTGTCTTGGATGACTTTATTCAAGACTTGAAGGAACTGATGTATTTATAGAAGGTATTTACAGTGTCTGGCTTTCTAAACATGTTCATGTTGTGATAAAGCACAGTAGAACAATTTCAGCATTTGCTAATTTATGTCTTCAGCATTTGTTCTCTAGCCATTTATGTGTATATTTTTTTGAAACAAATAATTTGTGTTACAATCATTGTCTATTTATAAAGACATTCAGTAAATGAGAACTCATGGGTGTAACTTACCTTTGACTTTGTATTGTCAAAGTTGCATTCAGGACTCTGGAGGTTCACGTTAAACTAGCTCAGTATCCCTAAAGCATTTCAAATCAATGTCTGTGCTCTGCAACATGAGGATCACTGAGGCGAAGAAATAGAAATATAAAAGTAGTAAATAAACCTCTCTTAAATGTGTGCTAGAAAGCCAGCTAAACATTAACTGTAAGATAAATGTTATTTTAAAACCAGATGGTATGGTTTTTGTATGACCACATCATCCTGTGCTTTTGTGGAAGGTGTCTTCAAGGGTTTGCAGGAGACACACTCTTTGAACTGGACTCTGTACATGCCGTGGTGTATGTTGTGTTCTGTTACTGAGCATCTGTACTGTTTGGGGGTTTCTAGGACTGTTTGAAAT
The DNA here is from genome assembly GCA_035583155.1 of Acropternis orthonyx. NCBI lineage: Eukaryota > Metazoa > Chordata > Aves > Passeriformes > Rhinocryptidae > Acropternis > Acropternis orthonyx. The sequence continues at coordinate 6,122,629 of JAWWEU010000005.1, forward strand.
GCAGTGCTACCAACAGTTGTTACAAGAGGATAGCTCATGTTGCCACAAAAAGTAAAGTTAATATAGTTGCTGGACAGCATAAGCTGTAGACTAACAGTATTTAATTTTTATGTTTCAGAGTACTCAAGGACCGAATTCTGCAGCAGATTTTTCTGCAATTAAAGAACTTGATACATTAAACAATGAAATTGTTGACCTGCAGAGGTATGTAAAGGAGGAATAGTCATATTGCCTTAGACTCAGTTGTGCTATTTGCTGTTTTTTAAAAAACAATGCACAAGAGAAAAGCAGGCGGTCATAGCCTGCTTTGCTGACACAAATGGTTAGTCACTAGTGCTAGTAACTTCTTGCTCTTTGTTCACTCACATGAGTGCACCCAGTGACAGCAGGAGTGTGAGGGGCCTGTCCCTCGTGCCTTCGGGGTGCGTTTCAGAGAGCTGCACACCTCAGCATCCTGAGGTGGAAACACTCTTTGTTGTTCATCTTGATTGGTAGATGTGAATGGAGCAGAACTTTGGGATCATGCTGTAAATTGGTATTAGTTATCTTTGATTTGTAAAAGGAATTCTGAGGACTTTTTTTCCAGTGGCAGTAAGGAAGTGAGATGGAAAAAACCAAGTATGCAGGGCAAGGGAGTGGGAAGATGACTTTGTGTATGGACCTCTGCTAAGGTTTTGATGGTGGTAAAAATGCAGATGCTTCTCTCCTGTTTAGTAAAGTAAACTGTTGCACTGAGAAAAATTGTTTTGATGTCTGCAGACCCTTGGATTCCATTAATTATTTCTAAGTTAATTAAGATTACTTCATATGACTAAGAAACAAATTCCTATATTTTCTGTGGTCTTCATCATACTCTTGAGACATAGCAGGTATTTTTCTTCAGTGTTTTTTTGTTACTATCATAAATCCACTGAAAATTCCATTAAGAACAGTAAACTCTCCTATTTTTTAAGTGAGGGTGCTTTGTCATGATGAAATCTGCCTCCCTCTAATTCATGTCACTTGCAGGAATGATTTAATTTGGCAATGTGTCAAAGCACAGTCTGTTTCCTAAATGCATAAATGTTTTTTCACTTCAGCTGCTTATTCTCTGTCTTATTACTCCCACTGCCTCCTCCCTGCTCTGCCTTCCTCTCTTGTTCTTAAGGTTATTTTAGTTCCATTTTTGAACACTTACATTTATTAACCTGAAATATGATTTACAACTGTGTATATTTGCTGTTAGTATCTTAGAGGGAAACAAATTGTTGGCTAGCAGGCATTTTTAGATGAGATTGGTTTTCAGTAGGTGGGATTGCAGCCTAACATGCAACCCAAGCTGTTTCAGACTTGTTTTCTTACTGTGAGGTGGGAAGGAATGATGGCCTTTGAAAAGTCTTGCTTTCGTTTCTGCAGTGGCAAATGTGCATTGGCAATATTTAAGACACATTTGAATGACATTAGATTGTTGCAGATATGGTAGGGGCAAGTATTAGTATGTATTTTTAGAAAGGGAAAATTACTTTGATATGATTTAGAGATTCAAAACCAAATGGGATTAACAGGGTGGTAAATGTAGGAAACTTCCTCTCTGGTGAATCCACATTTCTGCTATAACTGGTGAAGTACACTTTCACACTTGGTAGTTGTTACGTAAAAATCTAATTTAAACTGAAGTTATTTTTGTTCATTATTAAACAAGATACATTGTTCAGCTGTTGGAATATAAGAATTACATATATTATATATAAGAATATAAGAATTCCAGTTTGTGATTCCACTGAGAAGTATCCAAGGAAGCTGCATTTCTGAGACTCAGTAATAGAAATCGAATCTATTTTTGAAGTGCAGTTCAGAAAAAAAAACAAACCCGAAAAAAAGCAGGAGAGGAAATGGCCAAAAGTATGAAAATATGTGGAAAACAGCCTTTGGAGAGACTGAGCAAAGAATACAGAGGTAATGTCTTTGTGGCTCAGCAGTTTGTGTGGGAAAGATTTCTGGTGACCAATAGCTTTGTAATCTAATTTTATAAATACAATGTCAGGAAGGTGGAGGTTGAGGATCAGATGAAGAATAACATGCAGAACACTTACTAGAGAGGATAATTCCCCTCTGATGAGGGGAATGAATTGCTTAGGGACCTTATGGAATCTGCATCATTTTGAACCTGTTAGCACTACTGTTTCTAAATTCTGTTTCAGTTGCGCTGTATTTTTAGAAAGCTATTTGAAGCTTTTTTTGATCAGCATTGTGCGAGGCCAGACCAGATGTTCCTAATATTCTTTTTTTGAGCCACAAAACCTTTTCCTTCCCCAGAAAACCCTGCTTTGCAGTCATGCATTCAAAGCTGGCTACTGCCCACAAATTGGTGGAATTTCTTCAAGCGTTACCAATACCGCATTCCTCTTTAAGCATGTGAGGTAGCTGAGCTTAACTTGGGTTATCTCACTAGAGGTGCCACCCTTCACGTGTGCTGGATAGCAACAATTCTATTGTCCTGAATATAAATCAGGTCAAAAGGACCACAGAGCTGGTCAGCTGGTCTCTTCCAGGCAAGGAAACAGCAAAATGTGCCCAGGAAAACACAACCACCTCTCCCTGCCATACACTGGCATCAGGCGTTTGCTTCCAGGTTTGCAGATCTGCATCTTAGCCAAGCAAGGAAAGAATTTTAATGTGGGAAAGATCATTTCTTCTAACCTCTGGTTTGGAAGTAACTGAGCTGTTGCAGTTGAAAAGTTGGGGGGAACAAAGAGTGGGAGAAACAAGGCAACCCCTTGGCATTTTTTCTTGCATTGCCAAACTGAAGTACTACTACATTAGGGATTCCCAAAGTTACAAATGCATGAGAAAATAAGAAATGTAGGGCAACTGTGGGCATAGATAATGCTACCAGCTCTGGGAGTAGTCAGCTGTCTCTTATTATGGAAAATAACTATGCTTTTTTGGCTTTTGTAACTAAGTTGGTTCTAAGTGTTGGCCATCAGTCAGCCTGGCCAGGGTTGAGTGTTTGGCCTGAATGCCTCTGCTGACACAGGGGCACTGCAGTTCTCAGCTATGACAAATACTTGCAGTGTGCTGGCTCCCATTTATAATTTGCTCCATTCACAAATTAGGGATTTACTAAGATTATTTGATTGTAAGTTATGAATTATCTGCATGGAGAAACCATCAATTAGTCATTGCTTTTAGTTTACTTGATAAGAGGTTCTCCTGGCCTCACTACTTTTAAAATCCAAAGGAAAGCTATGTTGCTTTCAGTAATTGACTTGAATTGGTTGCAAGTGTCATTTATTGGCAAGACCACAGTTCTTTTTGGGTTGGTTTTTGCTTTTGGGTTTTTGGTTTGTTGGTTTGTTTTTTTTTTTCCCAAGTGCTGATGTGTTAAGGGACTTTATGATCCAGGAAATCTGTCATATCCAATAAATCAATTTTGTGACTTGTTTTTGGTTCTTTCAGTTGCTGAGCATTCCCACAGGGGCATACCAGATAGTTTGTAAAAGAAATGGAGGCATTCAGAAAAATTAGTGAATTAAGTAGGTCTGTGTTGTCTTTTCTTTGAAACAAAGAGGCATTACTGGGGGGAGGAGGGGTTGTGTTATGTGTAGACTACATACCCTCAGCTTGTTTTCCTCTGCCTGAGACTGCTGCCTAAGCTTTTCTTGTTCTGCCTGACAATACTTCTTTCTCTTGATTCTTTCCAATTCATTGTTTGTGCTCTGATGTGGCTTGTGTAAGCTGCCTGTGCGGGGGTGTTGTATCCTGTTGCTTAGTCCAGGTTGGAAGGGTTTAAGTCCTTGGCTTCTGTTGAAATAAAAAGGAAGTGATGTGCATCTCTGACAGCCTCTTTAGGCACACCTGTGACAGAAATGTGGAAAGGCTGTATAATAAGCATCCATACCTGCTTGCATTGCCATTTCTTGCTCAGTTTTCACACCCAAGCAGAAAAAAATAACAAGTATTTATTTTTGTAGTCGGTTATTCTCTTTTATCTTCAGTCAGGAACAATGTCTGAGTGTTTGCTGAGCTTAATGGGTCTTTGAGGGCATGAAGGTGTTTTTCAGCCTGACTTGTATGTAGATCTGTGGAAGAGCCTTTTTGAGACCCTTTGTTTGTGGAAGGCCATGGAAGCAAAAGCAGCAGAGCTTGTTTCAGCCTTGTGTTTCAGAGCTTTAAGTCTCTTAAGTACAACTGTGCTGCAGATATTAGTTTACTGGGCTAGAGGGGTGTGCTGTAGCTTTGGTTGAGAAGGTGAAGATTTGTTTAGAATTTCTGCTTTCTGAGGAATGGAGAGTAAGGGGTTTTATGAAACTTGGAAGGATCACAGTCAACAGAATAACTAGCCTTGTTCTGCAAAGTCCCTCTTTCCACATCTTTCCTTTTTCTCCCATTTAAACCTTCCCTTTGGGCATAATCAGGAAGTTGCTCTTTGATCAGATACTGAGATAAGTAATAGCAGAACATAATATATAGTAATTATTTGTCAAATGTTCATTTAAGATCTGACATCTGGATTCTTTTTATTTTCCACTGTACATGATTTAGCAGTACACAAAAATTCCTCAGCTTGAGTAAAAAGAAGTTACAGTAGACTTCCTTTACTTTGGAGACAGAAATGCTTGCTTCTGTATTAAATAAGAGTAAACAATAAAATAAATAGTTCTGGATTGATTAACAATGTGCTTCTATTGAAATATGAAGTTACCTTAATTTCAGTATATACCAGTAATAAAATTTGATAGTTTCCATTGTGATATTTTGTTTATAAATGTTAGATTTATCGTTCAAATTCTAACACTAACGTGTGCTAATTTATTAACAATATTCTTTTTGAAAGTAAATGTCTATGTACAGAAGACAGTGTTAAAACTGTAGAGCTTAATGTTTTTCTGCATCTATGAAATAAGAAAAGATTCCGTGTGCTGTCTAGAGAGAAAGTCGTGATTTTTTTAATAATAGTAACACTTTTGAGTTGTATGTTGGTTTTTTCCCTTTCTTAAAACTATTATTTTGTCTGGCTGCTGAGAATTTATTGATGATAATTCTTCTGTCATCAGTAGTCACTTTTAAACTTGAATAAATGTCTGTAGAGACAGGCTTGATATGACACAGCAAATCACTGCATGTGGAGTCTGTGAGCAGATCATGATCCCAGCAAGCCAGACCAACCTTCCTGCTTCTCCCTGAGCTTCCCAAGGGATGGATCGAAAATCTGACAGGCAAAGGGCGTCAATGAGCTTGACTGGCCTGCTGGAAATGTTTTCTAGCTGCTGTGAGCATAGGCATTGCTGTGTTTGCAGGGGTTAATAGATGGAATCTGATGCAATCCCTCCCACTTTTCCTAGCAGTTTTCATTAGACAAGTGCTCCATAGCAACAGTGAGATCACTGGAGACAGTATTTCATTGATTTCTCCCTCCCGCCCCCTTCCATTTTTGAGCCATTCTTATCACTGGAGTGCACTTGGTGGAAAGACAGGGGGGTTTATGCAGAGCCCTTGTGTGGGCTTCTGTCTTGTAAATAATTTGGAAGGCAGAAATCCCTAACATCTTTTGTGTTTAATGTTTCACTATGTATTTAAAGAGAGATACAGGCTTAGGGGGCTGGATAACTGTACCTGCTGTAGCTGATGTTCTTAAGTATTCTTGCATTGTTTGCTGGTCTTCTAGGGAAAAGAATAATGTAGAGCAAGACCTGAAGGAGAAAGAAGATGCCATCAAGCAGAGGACAAGTGAAGTCCAGGTAAATAAACACCAAATTATTGTTCAGACACCTGATACTGCACCATGTGCTGTTTTAATGGCAGTGGGATTACTGAGTCTTTAGATCACGTCACTTATCCAGTAAAAGGGGAAAACAATTGTGGCTAAGAATGTACTTTGAAGTGTATTTTTTATATGATTGTGGGTTGGTGTAGGTGGGTATATTTATATAAATGTGTGAGCTCCTATAGGATATGTAGTCTGCATGGAGTTTTAAATGAAAAATATTATAAAAGACTAGAATTTTTTTTTCTTTCTTTCTTTTTTTTTTTTTTAGCAAGACTATCTACTGTATAATTAAATGTAAAGAGGACACTGTAGCACTGTAAATTAATTAATAAACTTAAGTGGCTGAATTAAAAGGGCTTGTGTATAAGGCTGCAGTAATTACCAGCTTGGGAGAAATGTTGCCTCAAGTTAATTTTGCCTAATATAAGTGAATTTTAAAAAGAATCTGTTGATTTTTATTTAAAAGGATGACACTGAATTTCTAGAATATTGGAAAAGGTAAATTTACAATACAAATTTACAAGTGTTTTTACTGTCAGCATCACTGTTTAGAGTGCTGACAGTCTAGCCAAGCTCTGAATTAAATACTGCAAAGCAATATTTCAATTAAATTTTATGTTAACTCCTTAAAAAAAAGATCTTCAGATATCTGACCATTTATATTTATTTCTACATTTGTTTTAGGACCCTCCTATTTGAAATAATCTTTATTTAGCTAAGAACAGGTAGTGCAAGATCTGTGCAGTTTAATTTCGGTTGGGCTGAAAAGGAGCTAATGTGTTACCAACAGCTGTGAATTTTGTGTTTGGCTATTTAACATCCTTAAAGCCGGGATGATAATTAATAGTGTGACCTTTGTGGAGATAGTGAGATGGTGGCCTGTTGGCCATGCTGGCTGGCAGCTTCAGCAGCTGCAGGAATACCTGCACAAGTTGCCCCTGCCTGGGATTCTCTCTGCAGTCGTTCCCTCCCCACCCTGCAGATTGCCTTTCACACTTGAAAATTCTCATGGCTGTTCCTGGTTTTTGCACACCAAGAGGATTTTGTTAGTGGGTTCTGGGACTTGTGTGTGTTCCTGTGAAGGTGGTGGCTTTGCACAAAAGGTATGTGAAGGTAGATAAAGCCTTCCCTGGAATGTTACAGTGTCACCCTGTGCTCGCTGTTCGACAGCCAGCAGCATCACAGAGGCGCTTCAGTCTTTGTATCCTGAGCAGTGATGTTGGAACCAACTGTCTCCGGTCTTTAATCTCTTAGTGATCCCACAAGCTGTTTGTTAATTATAGTTACAGAGTTCTGTCAGTCTGCTGAGAAGGAACAATCTATTATTGGCTTGTCAGAAGAAAGAGAAATCTTCAGGATCAAACAGGAAATGGCTGCAGCATTTATTTAAGCTGGTCCTTTTCTTTTCCTGAATGTTGGAGGATCTTCATGTTTCAACAAACTCTCTAGAACTTCAGAGAATAATGTGCAGACTAAGGATATCTTTACCTCATGCTTTTTTCCCTCTGGTTTTATTCTAATGGTGACATTTCAAAGATGGTGTACAGAAACAGTGCTCTCTAGCCTGCCACCTTGGTTCAATCTAGTTTTATGACATCACAGTCCGAGGTTTCTGATATCAGAATTTCTTCCATGGGCACAAATTATAATGTCAAATATAGCCATGGTCAATGATGAATCAAACTGAGTTGTGTAAGAGGAGGGAAATAATGACAATGCTTTTCTTCTATATCTTTTTTCCTATAAAATAATTTATATACTATGTAAATAGGTGCTTAAAACCAAAGAAAGAAAAAGAGTTATAAGGAAAACATAGCATGCTGATGCATTTTAATGTGCTTATTAAAATATCAGCTCCTTAGTGGCAAAGCCTAAGGGGTGGTGTTTTCTCAAAGTTACACTCTCTGAGAACCCCTCTCAGCACTGGATTTTCTCTGTTCCTTGTTGCAGTGCACCAGTGCCATTAGAAAGTCAGTGAAGTTTAACTCTTGTGTTCTCTTTGAGGCTTAACAGTTCTTAGCACATGAATTGTTTGGGGAAGTACAGACTGACAGGCTATTAAGTCCACTGTCATGTCTGTGGAAATACAGATCCCTGAACTTCTCCTACACTACATTAGCATGAAGAGTTATAATGATCATAAATCTAATGCAAGGATTACTGTTACCATCAGAATGCCCGTTTGTACCACCTCAAATGTGTTCGTGGTTTTCATATAAAATTGCATTCAGTGCTTGAACATGAAGTGCTGCTTCTATGCTGAGGGTGTTCTTTGAAATTGAAGCTTAATTGGAGCCTGGTTTGCTTCATGAAGAGGGCTCTTTGAGTGTTGTACCCATTCTTTAATTTGAACATATGTGGGCAAAAAAACCCTGTGGGATTTGGGTTTGGTCGGGACTTTTTCCTTATTTTTCTCTTCTGGGAGCCACCAGATTTAGTCAGGTCTCTTCAGTGCTTCTCTACTGCTGTGCCTAAGACAGACAAGAGTGGAGATGACCTATATTTAGCTTATATATATGTGAATTCTTGCTTCCTCTCACAGAAAGGAGGCTGGAATCTCTTTAAATTGTTACTTTTTCCATTGCTTGTGTTCAGTGTCAGCTGATACTTGCTTTTCATGTAAAAGAAGTGAATGGATCAAGAATGTCCCAATTATCCAAGTCAGTAGTTGCTGTAAGAGCTTTGCATGTGTGTGCTGGTTTGTCTTTCATGGATTAGAAATAGCCAGTAATTCACCTGGTCTGATTGCTGTACATCAGTCACACACCCTTTACTGAACTTCAGATTTGATTTGGGGTGGTTTTGTGGGTTTTTTTTCTGTTTTGGTTTAGGGTTTTCTTTGCTTAGTTTGGGGTTTGCTTTTTTTCACTTAAAAGCATCTGTGATGTTTCTTTAGCTAGTCTTCCAGTTGTCTTGAGCTTACCTAATTCCCTAGCATCTAACTGCTGCACCATATGCCTTTCTATTTCTGTCTGGCTTTTTTGTCCTCCTTATGTGGAGGTGTGAGCACACATGGATAAACTACCCCCTCACCAAAAAGAACCCAAACAAAACACCCCTAAAAAGGACAGCAGGATTGTAGCTTAGAGCAGCACACAAATGTATGATCTAATCAGAATTTCATGTCTCTTGTTTTCCTATCATCCTTAATTTTTTAATCTCTATTCAGTTTTTTACTGCTGATGATTCCTCCTCCTTCAGTCACCATATTTTCTAGAAAGGCTGCCATCTTCTCTTTTCATCTAATACTTTTCGTATTAATCCTTTTTGATCTCTCTGTATTATCTCTTCCCCTTGACTTTGACGATTCTTCATCCTAATTTCTTTTCTTGACATGTTTTCCAGTGTTACCTCTGCAGCTTCTTGAAGTATAACCATTCTTGTTGCTCAGAAATGAACTAATTATCATGTGATGCTACTAAATGTACTTAGAACACAAGACACAGACTTGCTGCTGCTTCATAAATCAAAAAATGCCATATTGTTGTGTGTGAAATTTCCATTTCTTACCAGTACTGTTACATGCAAAATAAGTTCTGATTTTTGCAAATTTAGAGGCAAGAATATCCTAGGAGGGAGTGCATTTGGGTTAATAACGCACTGCTTTGGTCTTTCACCATGTCCCAATTCCTGTTTATGGCCATGTGGTTTTGAAAGGGGAAGGAGCAGAATAAAGCATTTCTGTTACCATAGAATCACAGAGTGCTTTTTGGATTAGAAGGGACCTCAGAGACCATCTTGTTTCAACCCCCTGCCAAGGGCAGGGACACCTTCCACTATCCCAGGTTGCTCCAAGCCCCATCCAGCTTGGCCAAGAACACTTCCAGGGATCCAGGGGCAGCCACAGCTTCTCTGGGCAACCTGTGCCAGGGCCTCACCACCTTCACAGGGAAGAATTGCTTCCTAATATCCCATCCAACCCTGCCCTCTGTCGGTGTGAAGCAGTTCCCCCTTGCCGTGTAACTCCATGCCCTGATAAAAAGTCACTTTTCAGCTTTCCCATAAGCCCCCGTTTAGGTCCTGGGTGGGGCTCTAAAGTCTCCCTAGAGCCTTCACTTCTTCAGGGTGAACACCCCCAGCTCACTCAGCCTGTCTCCCACAGGAGAGGTGCATCTCCGTGGCCTCCTCTGGGCTCGCTCCAAGAGGTGCATGCCCGTAATAAGGAACATACTGCTGAAACACAGGGCAACGTAGCAGTCTGAGTAAAGATGACTTCTAAATTCAAAGTGAAACCTTGACCTTCCTGGTGAGGAACACAGTTAATGTGTGTTGATGCACAATCCTCAGTATTTCAAAGAAAAGCAAACGCAAATAACCTGGTTATTTTTATGTCATAGAACCTGAGAATACTTGTTTGTCTGACATGCTATCAGTGCTGGCTTCTGAAAGCTGTTTTGTTGATATTTTGAAATCTAAGTCAATGCTACAGTTTGTACTGGAGAATTTAGTGGTTAAGAGGAGAGGGGGAACAAGTGTAAAGCTGATCTGTTATTACAGGATCTCCAAGATGAAGTAAAGCGGGAGAGCAGTAATCTGCAAAAGCTGCAAGCTCAGAAACAGGAAGCACAGGAAACCCTGAATGATCTTGATGAGCAGAAGGCCAAATTGGAAGAGCAGCTTAATGACATCAGGCAGAAGTGTGCAGAGGAGGCCCACTTGGTAAGGTCTGGTGGGCAAGACCCTTGGAAGAGTAAATGGCTTGTTTTGAAGAACCCAGCCTTTCAAGAGTTCCAGTTGCTGGGGCAGGAGAAAAAGCTGTAACAAATAAATAACCTGGATGTCAAGATTTTGTGAGCAACAGAGCACAGGAAATACATCACTCACTAACTCAGAATCAGTGTGTAAACAAACTGAGATGTAATTGCACACAAATAAGGTTAAGAGCAAACAAATAATGCAAAATTATAATACAATATAAATGTAATTACAAATGCTAATTACTGGGACTGATTTCTTAGTGATTAAAAAATACCATCTTACATTATTTATTTTTTTTCTAACATAAAAGCTTTCATATTTTTTTAAGGCTTAAAATTGTCTTTGCAGTGTTAGAAATATTAGTGTTGGTCAGAAAAACAGCTAGAATGCACTGTTCCTATTGAGTCTAGTAGAGAACTGTTTATTCAGGTGTGATTCACATTAGATCTCTATCAGGTATGATAATTCAGTCAGTTGTGATCTATAATCTCTGAAATAGCTATCAGAGTTTTACTTTTTCTGGTCATAAATAGTAGTGTTTCGATGCGTTTGGTTTTTTGGGTTTGGGGTGGGTTTTTTTTGACCTGCAACGCTGCTCATGCTTTAGATTGCCATGCTGAAGGCTGAAATAACAAGCCAGGAATCAAAGATTTCAGCATACGAGGATGAACTGACCAAAGCCCAAGAGGAGCTGAGTCGCCTGCAGCAAGAAACTGCAGAGCTGGAGCACTGCATCGAGTCTGGGAAAGCACAGCTGGGACCTCTTCAGCAACATCTGCAGGATTCACAACAGGAAATCAATTCAGTAAGGCAGTGTCAAAGACCCACCCCCCAAAAATATTTTGAGCTGGCAACCTTTAGTGTGGTTTGTCTTCAGGGGAAGGCGTTGTTTTCTTTTTTCTTCGCTGTTTGCTCGTGTCTTTAGTTACTTACACATGTGTTCTGTGGTAGTAGTTGTTAGGGTTCTTAGAGGCTGAGTGAAGTCCCTCAAGATACTTCATGATTTTTCTCCAAGTTTTGTTAATATAAGGGATTAATTTATTATACTTCATACATAATTTGTCTTAATATAATGAATGAAAAATGGGTAATGCAGACTTAAATTCTCTGTGTCCAGTAGTTATTTAAGTTTTCGTCCTCAGTCATCACCTGAGGCACATTCTCACTATTCTTTGATGTGAAGGCAGTATAAAATTACTGGTAACATTTACTTAGTGCATGGCTGAAAGGGGAAAGTAAAGTGAATGTAAGAATAAATTGGGTTGAGATCAGGTACAGAGAAGCAGAGAGCTGGCCGCACTGGTTTTTAAGCCCTGTGCTTTGAAGTGTCAGCTGTTGTGTGGAAGACTTTCAAGCTTCTGTCTGTAATCAGTGATTTGTTCCTACCTCAGTGGTTGCCTGCACACCCTTTCCTCGTTGTTCTCCCCTGTGTTGCCACCTGTCTAATATTTTAGCCGCTCACTGTTATCAAGTTAAAAACAAAAGGGAAAGCCTATCTGTGAACTTTGAACCCTAGAAATGCCTGACTTTTGGGTTGGTCATTTCACACAACTCACGTCTGTAACTTTCTAGTTTCTTTTTTAAAAAATACTTCTGGAGTTCATGCAAACCACTTTGTTCTGTTGAAGGGTCTTGTAACATTCATCATTTTTAAATTTGGCTTTTAGTTTGAGAAACTGGGAAGGAAACAAGTGGATTTTTCCATTGTTTCCCCACAGGTAGAGGGAAGGTTGTACTATTTCAATGTTTATGGACTGTCAAGAGGAGCTGCAATGAACAGATCTGAGACTGATGTAGAAGTGGTTTCTGCTTGATTGTACTACAAACCTTTTTTTTAAATAGTGTTTTATCTGATTTTATTGCTCTTTGCTGCCAAATAAGGAACAACAGGTGCCTCGGTGCCTTAGGCAAGATTATCTAATGGTTGGTCTGAGTCAGAGTATTTGAAAGACACCTCGTTGTCTTTGCTGCCCCCCAACTTGTGACACATGCAAGGTCATGGAAACCCTGTTAGATCACTGACCTGGCAGTGAGTTTTAGGCACCCAAATATCTGAACTATGTTCATTCTTCTGCATAATCTGCCAAATCCAGTAATTCCTTCCCAACTGGCAGGTTGGTTGTAAATGTTTGCACTGAGGCACTGCATTAAGCATGTCACTGAAATCCTAATGTGTGTGTGTCTGCTTAGGAAGATACACTGTGGAGTTTTCACACTTACAAAGTCATGTGGGAGAAGATGACAAATGCATATTTTCCTTCTTGAAAAATGAGAATTCTGATAAATCAGCCTTTTTAATTAGCCTTTAAGGTAGTTGTAAATATATAATTGAAAAAAACCCAACCAGCAAAAAAACCCAAACCCAACAAACCAAACAAAACAAGCCAAAAAACCAACCAAAAACCCCCAACAAAACTAAACAAACAAAAAACCCCTGAAGGCTTTGCAGCTTTTCTTATGAGTTTGAGTAGAAACAAAACAACTAGGCCTGATGTTGCCAGTGCTGCAATTTGCTTCTTGGAAAAAGGTTCTCAGGTGTTCTCAACCATATTACACCTCTGCTAAATCAGATTTCTGCTTATCCCTCAAGTCTCACACTTCGATTGAAAGGACAGGGGGTTTACTATATTTGCTTTTGAACACAAGACTTTCAGACCTATCATCCATGTTAGGTTTAAGAGGGGATGGTCATATACTGCCATACTGATGCCTATACATTTATTTCTGTTTGCAGGTGCAGACAAAACTTCTTGAGCTGAAAGAACTGGAAAATAACCAATTTAGTTGGCACTCTCAGCCACATAGTACACTTGTCAATGGGACTGTGGATCATTCCAGTCTTAGCAACAGCAGCAGTGAAACTGCAAACCTCAACGAGAATGCTGAAAGGGAAAGTATAGCAGAAGAGGAGCAAGCAAACAGCGTGTCTCCAGTGAGTAGTGTTTTGCCTGCTTGTTGATGATGCAGTGCAGCTGTGAAGTTGGAATAAGTTAAGAATATGTCAAGATTGATTATGTTTTTAAACAGTTGCACAAGTGAAATTTCAGGGTGTTTTTCTGAGGGACTGCGTTTTCATAATCTCTAAGTTCATAAGCAGGAAAGGAGGCAATTTGAGCTTGCCTGGAAAGTGACAGTATTTTTTTTCTGTATTTATTTCCAAGGCAAATACCATAAATTGAGTAGTAGAACTAGCATTAAAGGAGAGGAGCCGTCTCCATTTGGTGCAACAAGAATGAAATAAGAAATAGTACAGAAAATCTGAAACTATCTTGCTTTAAATGTTCCTCCTTATGTCTCAGTAGATTTTTGATTGATTTATTTTTTTAAAACTTTCACAGGGTTTATGGAACACTTCAGTATGTTCTATAATAAGTATGAACCTCTTGATTTATGCTTTAGTATATTCTGTGATTCTGTTTAACACTTCAAATTGTATTGTGCAGTCTTGTATTTACTTATTTATGGTGAATTGCTTTTATCCTTGTACAGATAAGGAATAGTCCTGAAACAGCAGCCTCTGTTGTAGAAGAGAAAGAGACTCCATCTGCAACTATTACCAAAAAAGTGAGTTTGTTCAGGTTTGGAGGAGGAAGAAGTAAGTTAAAAAAAATCCTGGTTAAACTGTCTCAGGCTTGCATCATGGTCATTATGACATTGTCACTTCTTACTGTTTTCAATTCAGAGTGTGGTGTCGTGAAAACATTTCGTCTCATGAGTCAGGCAGGTTGTTGAGAAATTTTGAATGTCCATTGATGAATTATGTAGAATTCCAACTGTCTCTTTGCTTTAAGCTTTAAGAAACCACTAAATGGTAACAAGAGGTGACATAAGTGTTTTCCATCCTGCAAGTCTTAAAAATTTAATACTTTTCCTTTTGCATTGCCCAGGAAGATCCATTTGATGCTGAATCTCATCCATTGCCTGATCTAGTTTCTGAAGCCAACTTAGAGTTCTTTCAGTCTGACCCGTTTGTTGGCAGTAAGTAAATGTTTCTCTCTAAGTGCAGATTTACAGAAACAGGTCTTGTGTGAACACATCAGACTAATCCTCACCTTGAAACTGTTTTTTATGGACTAAATCTGAAGATGTGTGAGTGACAGGAGTGTGGAGTCAGTAGCATTACAAAAACAGCAAGGAGAGAAATGAGAGTTCTGGGGTGTTTCTCCTTCCTTCATTTGGGCTTTCTAATTAGCTGTGAAAATTGCTCCTTTCCCTCACTGCTCTTCCTGAGTACTTCTCTTACCCCAAGGCCTCCCTCCCCCTGCCCTGGTGGCACTTTGGCCTTAAAGGTGTGGGCATACTTGTGATACACGTGGTGCCACTAATCTAATTTACAGCACAAATGCACAACGGGGTCAGGGGAGGGTTCACTGAGCTGTGGTGTGGGGAGGCTGTGGGTGGTGGGGATGAATGGCTGTGGCCTACTTGTGGTGAGTTTGGCACCCATGAAAAGGTAATGTGGAACTGCACCATCTGTTCTTCTTGGGGAAGTGCTGGGCTTTATTTTAAGAACTTGCCACTGACAAGTGCTGTTGCTCTGCTTTTATTTTTTATGGAAAAAATGATCTGCCTACATGGAGCCAGTTGGAGAAGGGAAGTTAATTTGAATTAACTGCTGAAGCAGATGTTTTCAGCCACATTAATATGATTTTACATGCTTTCAGAATCAACATGGTCTGATCAATTTGGCTTGTATGGCTTCGAAGGGAAAACAAGCTAAATTTGTTTCAGATCACTTGGCTTCTGAAAAAATGTCAGTATGAATTTAATATTTTTAATGAACAAATTAAACTAATTCAAAACAGCTTCAATGTTTCTATGTAGATACTGCTTGATCTTTGTTTATATTGAAGTGGTCCTACTTACAGAATATGAAAGGGTTGTGTGTTGGTAGCCAGCCTTTTGGGATGTGTGTGCTCAGAATGTTCAGGGTAGATACTACAGCTGAGAGGCAGTGTATCTGTCTCAGATGCAGATGAGGAAGTGGAAGTTACACAGTTGGAATCATGCATCCAGTAGAGAAAGGAACACTCAGGAGCTACCATCCACAGTGCCCTACACAGTTAGAATGAATCAAAACTGGGACTCCTGTCAGTAGTTAGCCTGGATTACTGCACTGGTAAATACTGTGTAATGTGGGTGTTTGTAGACAATAGCCAACAGAAATGCAGCTTGGAGGTGGCTGCTTTGGTGTTTCATGATGGTAATAAGCTGCTTCATGAATATTTTCTTTTTGGTTTTTTTTAAACAGGTGATCCCTTCAAAGATGACCCTTTTGGAAAAATTGGTAAATAACTTTGTAACTTCTAATCTGCTTGTTTTTCTAAATGGTTCTTACTAGTATGTGGGGGAAAGTGTCACCACTTTCAGAGGGGAAAAAAGAGTGGAAATGCCACAAAAAGTCACTGTAGGATATATATGGCAGCAGCAGCTGGCCACTTTGTTCAAGCTTACCAGAGAAGCCCATTGCCAGGGAACTTTGCTCTTGTTGGAATTTAATCTAGTTGGGATTTAAGGATGTGAAGGTGGTGAACAGAAGGCCCAAAACTCTTCCTGCCTGTTTTGTATGCACAAAAGTAGGACTGTGCTCTTTTGAAGACTTTTGACCTGCCAACTTGCTTTAGAACTAAGTACTGAAAAGGTGGGAAGTCTCTCTTTAGACTGACTGTAGAGACAATGTTGTTGCATTGTTTGCTCAGGCCTGAATGGAGCTTTTTTGTCACCTGATGAATTGGTGTCAAAAAAGCAAAGTAACCAGTGGGAAGGCAATGACAAAATAGCATCGAGCACCAAGTGCCAAATAGGAAACATCAATTGTTTTGGGGAAATAAAAGAGAGGCAGGCAGGAGAGTTCTGATAAACATTAGGTTTTGTAAAATGCTTCATTGTTAGGGGATTTGGTAATGAAGCCATATGCTGAGATGATTGGGGCACTGAACCGTGTTTCATGACGTGCAGAAAATATTGGCTTGCCTAATGTTTTGAGTCACAGAATACAAATCATTCACAGATGAACTTCATACTTCAAAGGGCCTTGGTCTTAAACGTGTCACTTTGTAGCAGTATGAAAAAAGCAATATATTGTTTAGTTTTCAGGAAAGCAAGCAGAAATGTTAAGGAGATGTTTACTTTTTAGATCCCTTTGGTGGTGATCCCTTCAAAGGCTCAGACCCTTTTGCAGCTGACTCTTTTTTCAAACAATCCTCCACCGACCCTTTTGTGACTGCTGGCACTGATCCATTTAGCACTGCAGACAACAGTAATAACATCACAGTAAGTATGGTATCATACCTTTTACTTTCTTCTCTATGTGATTTGGACAAAATAATACATTTTGTACATTTAGACATGCCTAAAAAAATTGATACTCAGAAATCATATAGATAAAGGTTACCTCCAATCCCCTGACTCTGTCTTGTCTTTGTTGTGTCCTATTTTCTAGAAATAGTCACAGATGAAATAGAAGTAAAAATAAGAACATTTTAAAAATGTTTCTGTGAGGAGTTTCATTGCTCCACAGCTAAGAGCATTTGACAGCAATTAATTAAGCTCTGGTGGTAGTTGGTGGAACTTAATAAACAAGGCAAGAAACCCAAGGTTAATCTCACAGTGTCATGTTGAGACACTTGATTTTTGCCTCCATACCCTGTAGGATCAAGAATCTGGTGTGGTTTCCCTTCAGAGAAGTCACATTGTTCTGTAGGTGTATGTTTGGGTTTTGTTGGTGTTTTTCTAATGAGAGTCGTTGAAATCCTCTCATAATGTGGAGTTTCTAACTGAAAACACCTCTTTCAAGTGTACTTCAGCTGTGCACATTATAGCTGAGCAGGAATTGAATAATCTGCAACCTTTAATAAGGTAGAGTTGGGCATAAAACCATCTCTGTTGTAGACCAGGACTTGTTGAATATGTAAAGCTGATAGACAGACAATCTCAGCAGCTGAAATTCTTCTTGTCATTAAGTTTGTTTCCATTCTTTTGCCATCTCCTTTCCTTCTCACTGCTGATTCTGGTCATGCCTCACTTCCAACTTTGTGTGTGTACAAAATGTGCTTAGACACACATAAAACTTAGATACATGTGGCTTAGGAAGCAAGATAAGTGCACCCACAACAGCCGGGAGAGTGAGAAATCACTGCATCTGCCAGTGGTGGTCCTGTCCCTCCCCATGGTGTGCATGTTATGCAGATCTCAGGGTCATGTTACACATCACAGCCTACACCTCCAGCCTTGAAAATTAGTTTCTACAATCTTCAATACTTGGCACACTATCATTTTCAAAGTCTTGATATTCTACTGTAACCTATTCTTTGTCATATTAGTCTGATAACAAGAGAAGTACAAAACAGGAAATTAAAAAAAGGAGGTCAGAGCTGTGGTGTGGGATTAGCAGGGGATTCTTGAGATCTGTACCTCTGAACTGTTATGCATTCATCCTAAATGCTTTACCACACGCTCCCCTGGAGTGTTGATAACTTGTAGGTATATCTTCATGAAGATAGCTCTGCTTGTAGAGATCTGAGACCAAAGTGAGTGGTAGATATTCTTAACTTTTGCTTTAATTATTACCAAGTATGTTGCACGTATTGTACCTTTGTTTCCATCCTTTGAAAGCGTTAATCAAAGCAGTGAGGAGGAGTTTCTGTTAACAGACTTGTTTTCTGATGCTGATAAAAGCTACTTCCAAAATGTATCTTAAAACTTCTAAGCTAAAATAAGTCGTGGTTGTATTCTTAGACTGAGGAATCTTTGGAGCTGAAAAACAAATTTCCCTCCAAAGGAATTTTTTATTTTAGACAGAGATATCAAAGAAGAATGACCCTTTTGCTCCTGGTGGAACAACTGTTACTACATCAAATGATCTAGGTAAAAGTAGATTATACACATCAGACTTCTGGGGGTTTGGTGGGTTTTTTTTGGTTTTACTTACTTTTGTTTCTAGTCTTTTAACTAAACTTGCAACAGATGATTTTAGGGATTTTCCTATAAAGTGTGACATAAGGTGCCAGTTTGCAGAGAGGGATTTTTATAAAGCAAAACTGACTCTTGTACCTGTAGTGTGGATCGCTGAAGACTGAGTCCACAAAAAATACTCCTCTGCTTTACTCAGAGCTGTGCAATATCCTGATTTAGGTGTTTGGACTATTTGGATAGTTCATACTGCTCCCCATTAGGGTTGTTTTCAGAGATTTCTTGGTACTTTCTAAGTAACCTACAGGATAACTTTGTACTGCGAGAGGAGATGTGGGATAGACTAACTATTGATTGAGAATTTTTCCTGCTAAAACTTACTCCTTCTACTGTGACCCTCTCTTACCTGAGGGCTAAAAATGTTCTAGGGAACACTCTTGTCTCCTGTTTTCCCAAGCTGCACTGACAAGTGATAATCCAAAACATGTGATTTTTGTATTGTAAGTCTGTTCAGTTTAATTGTAGGGAAAATGATGTTTTCTGGAGATGCAGAGTATGGCAGCTCCTGCTGGACAGCAGAATAGCAGTTGTGACATATTTTGAGATATATGAGAATGAAAGATATTGTTGAGTTAGATTGAGATGATAATGAGTTAAGATATTTGATCCTACAAGTGGGCCTGCAGTCAGAAGTGAGCTCTACTTCATGTTCACACATATATATACATATATATGTCTGTATATGTATATTTATGGGTGTATGCACACAAAACAATCCCTTTGTGTGCATACATACATGTATCTCAGCAGAACATCCAGTAGTGTGGTTATCTGATACTTTCAGTGGCATTTAACTTTTTTAATGTAGGAAAACAGAACACCAGTATTTCTTCTGAATTAGTTCTGGTTCAGAAGGTTTGTTATTGTTAATTGCAAGTTGATACTTAGAGCTTTTGTAAAAGCTACTTAATAACTTGAAGTGCTCACTTCATAAAATACTTCACTTGAATTAGTCTATGCTGCAAAATATATAACAGTTGCTATTTTGTAGTGGGCAATTTATTTTTCACTGTCTTTCATATTTAGCTTTTAATTTCATTGTGTTTGCTTGATTTGTGTGTGTTTAGCTACAGACCCCTTTGCCTCTCTGTTTGGAAGCGAATCCTTTGAAGGTGGCTTTGCTGACTTCAGCACGCTGTCAAAGGTAATGTGGGGCTGCTGCTGCTCCCAGGAAATGCATGAAACTGCAGTGACAGGACAGAGCTTACACTCCCTGCCAACAGCTTCAGTACAGTTTGGCCACTGCTGAAAATTTATAATGGGTGACTTTTTTGAAAAACAAGTCTTGGTAGTAAATTGTCCTGCAACTCTACTGTGAAGAATTCAGTGTCATCATTGTGGCTTTATAGCTACTTTCTCTCTTTGAAGTGATACTATAATTTATGTATTTATTTTTAAATTTGCTGAGTTTAACTGCAGAAGTGTTGCTTTTGATTGTTTAACTGCATTCAACTTTATATTGCTGTACACACTAACCATTCCTGATTTTTCTTTATTTTCAACCTTCAGGAGTATATGGATGATATGTGTAAAAGCAAACAGAAATATTCTCTTTTGTCTTAGTCCGAACTTTCAGTCCTGAATTAATACTGCATTATCAAAGAGAATGCATAGTAGCATTGCACTGAAAATGTGTATGTTGCTGTTTTCTTTGTTGAAGGCCAACAATGAGGATCCCTTCAGCTCTTCCACGTCTGGCTCTGCCAGCAGTGTGATCATAACTAAAAACTTATTTGAGGAACCACAGGCTAAAAATGAGGATGTTCCTCCTGCGCTGCCCCCTAAGACAGGAACTCCCACCAGGCCCTGTCCACCACCACCTGGTAAGAGCTGACAGTGAGAAGGGTTAAAAATCAGCTGCTTCAATGGTGGCAGTGGGACAGTAATTATGGGGGGGATGGGGAAGGGTCTGAACTTAAAATGAATGAACAAGATATGGAACAAGTCTGTTCCTGATCTGTTGGTCATTGCCTCAGAGTTAAATTTTGCATGGTGTTTGTTTGAAGAGACAAAGGATTTAAAAACCAGGAAAAAAATACTTACCACAAGTATGTGCAAGAACACAGAATTGCTGCAAATTAAATGGTTACTAGCATGATATACCATGAATCCTGCATTAAATTATATTCAAAGTGAGAATTTGTTGTTTTATCCATTGCAAAACCTCTGGGTTTAATGCAGAATTAATTAGAGTGAAATGACTGGCTCGGGTTTTCAGATTACCTTTTTCCAGGTGGCCTTGCCAGAGGTCTGTGGCAGTAACAGTAATAAACTCAAGTTTCCTGGGCTCTTTTCTCTTCAGTGATAGCAGAGTTCTCTGGGGTACTGCGTGGCACAAACCACTCTGCTTTTCCAGAACAGGCCATGATTATCAAGGATAACAACACCTTGTGATTGCAAAGGCTCATGTTACCACAGACCCCTCACTCTCAAGTTGTTTTGCAAAGATAGGAAAATACATTATTAGTACTCCTTTTTAAGTTTCTGTCCTCTGTTTCATTGTCTTTTAAAAACTCTACTGCATCATTTTTTTTGCTATTACTTACACTATAGGGATTAATTTTAAGGTGTTTTGGAAACCTGTTGGATGAAATGCAAACAAGTGTTCAACTTTCCTCAAAAGCAGAACACAGAAATGTTAATACTGAAGTTTAAACTCAGGTGTTTAGTTTCTAAAGTTGGTGTGAGAGCTGGCTCATGCTAATGCCTTGCAAGTAATCGGTTTCTTTGTAAATTATATTAAAACAGCTGACATGGGAAGTGATGATATTTGATGGTTTGATATTGGTCCGTATTTAAACAGAAAAAGGATTTCTGACTTGACTGTATGGGAATGGCTGTGACATGGTGCACTTTTGGAGTTCAAGCTTCTAGGGGCAGAACAGCAGCATCCTGAACAGAAGATGACTAGAGAAAAGTAGCCTGTTGTGATATGCACAATTAAATATGTGGTTATCTTGATAACCATTCCAAATAAATTAATTTCCTAATGGAAATAAAAAACCAGAGATGCTTAACTGTATTTATTTTTAATTATTCCCTTGGCCTGATTCAAAACAAGGGAATGCTTTTTCAAGGAAATGCACAAAAATATTTCTCTTAATTCTTCATTCTGCTGGAAAATGTGTAGAAGGGCTGTTGCCTCTGAATTCTGTTGCCTATCTAGATACTGATAAGCGCCCCCGTTTCTTGATTTTGGGGAGGATTTAG
Organism: Acropternis orthonyx; assembly: GCA_035583155.1. NCBI lineage: Eukaryota > Metazoa > Chordata > Aves > Passeriformes > Rhinocryptidae > Acropternis > Acropternis orthonyx. Next base: position 6,144,257 of record JAWWEU010000005.1, read on the forward strand.
AGATTGTATATTTTATATTACAACAATTAATCTTTCCTGTGCAGAAATAAAATTCCCTGGATGCCACTTGGAGTGCTTCTCCCACATCATTCAAGAAAGATGCATTTTTTTACAGTAACAGAATCATAGAGTCACAGAATGGTTTGAGTTGAGGGACCTTAAAGATCATCTTTGTTCCACCCTCCCTACTGAGGCCAGGGACAACTTGCAGTAGACAGGGTTCTTCAAAGGCCCATCCAACCTGACTGAACACTTCCAGGGATGGGGCAGCCACCCTATCATCATCAGTTTTAGACAGAACATCATCAGTGAGTGAGAGCTCTCATGGCAGGGTTGTCTAGGGAGTGTCCAAGTAAATCGTACATTCCTGAGGAGGTATTCTCTAGATTAAAATCTCTCTACCTTATGAAAGAATTTTTAGACTAACTTAAGATAGTGATAGGCAAAATAGTAAGCACTTTGGTTCAATTCTGCAGTTTTAATCAAAAACGGCGACAGAAGCAAGTTTTAAAATACGACCATTGTAAGGGTGGAACCACTTGCAGAACCTGATAGTAGAATTCAAGAAACGGCACTGAAACCTCTTCTGTAAACAGGAACATACAGAGGGAGTGGTGGGATGAAATTCAGCTCAGCTGTTCTTGGAAGTATTTGGGTTAATGTCCTCTGAGGTCTTGAAAGCTGACTGGGGTTAAGCTGAAAAAAGAACAAGATAAGTGGGGGCTTGTCCCTGATTCTGTTTATTTGCAGCTACTTAGGCAAGAATTAACAAAACAGTTCAGGCTGTGATTGCATATTGGCATGCTCTTTCATTCTGTCAGTTTAAAAACTACAGAAATTCCTGGTGTTAGCACAGTGAGAGCACATGGAGCTGTGAGGACTTACACAGGGTAATATATTTCTGGTCTCTGAAATTGTGTTCATTTTATCCAAACAAAAAAAGAGCCTTGCTGGAATGGTCGCAGACATCTGATGAGCAGAAAAAAATACTGTGCTAACAGAATAGATGCTCAAAACTGTTAGAAATTTTCTTTTCAAAATAGTTAATTGAAATACAACTGCTCCTGAAACATTACCGTACACGTGTTTCTTTTTACCTGATTACCCTTTCAGAATCTGTGGACCACACCCCCGTTTTTAAAACTGTCAACCCTTCCTCTGGAATTCCTGCAACCCCACTAATTCACAGGAAGAGGTTGCATTCCAAGTAGCTTTTGAATTGTTTTTAATTTCACTAGTTTTTGGCATGTTATTACCTGCTATCCTAAATTCATTTTAAATTCATTTTAATCTAAGGGAAGAGACCTATCAATCAAATAGACTCTTCAGATTCCTTTAAACCGAGAGATCCATTTCAGCCTTTCCCCACCCCAGACATTCCCAAAGAACAAGAAGCAGATCTATTCTGTGATCCATTTGCTCCCAGCAGCATCAGTAAAGAGGCTGACCCCAACAATTTTGCAAACTTCAGTACTGTGAGTAAACACCTTTTACGTTTGTTTCAGTATAATGGCAGCTTTGAATTGTTCACACTGAAGTCTTCAGTCTAATTTCAAATATTAAAACATATCCCGTGCACAAAAGGGATGTTTCTTCCAGTTAAAACAGTGTTTACGTTTCTTTTAGAGCTGAGGCTGTCCTAAAACAAAATACTGCAACATGTTGTAGCTGATGTTTAAATTGCATTGGTTTTAGGAGGTTTTTTCCCGTGGAGACCTCCTAGCTTTTAGAAAATAGGACTTTAAAAATATCTGTGTTCTGGGGATTATCCATTTTATCAGCATGTGCAGCAAATTTAAATGATGTATCTATAACATGCACACTGTTAACTGTCCAGTTAAAAATCAACCAAAATGTGATTTTAGTTTAGCTGTCACTGATCTGTTTGGTAGTAATTTTAATGTACTGAAATACTGATAAACAGCCTCTTAACAATGTATATTAATGAAAGATAATTTGATGCGTTTTGAGTGGCTACTAATTCCAGACCTATGTACAATGAAGTAAAAAGTAGTAAGTGTCTCTTTATAACCAGAATTCATTTCATAGAAGTCGTGGTGTCCAAGCAGTAGAAGCAAATCTAAAGGTTTGTGCATGCCTATATATTATTTTTTTTCTTTTGAGCTTTTGCAAGTAGAAGTTTTGAAAGGCATCATCTCAGTTTCAAGCCTGATACTTGTTAAATGCAATTTGCATTTACAGTATCTTGACCATAGTGCTTTTTTTCTGTTCAGACCTAATAAACTGTGTGCTTGATTGAAGTAAACTGAGGATTGTCAGGCTCTCAAAGTACACTTGCACTGGTTGATGTGTCTTGTAGCATGGTAACTTCTGAAATGTTTGATCTGTGTTAGAGGGACTGAGCAGCCAGTTGGCAGGAGAAAGCAAAAATTGCTCATCATGAAGGAAAAAGTATTCTTTTCCAGCTGCAATTACTGAAAATCCTGAGGGAACTATGGAGCAAACTCAGGTGTTTCTACATTTATTTCTCAGAGAAGAAGCTCCAGAGAGTAGCTGGAGTATGATGTGATAACCCTTTCAGAGTTGGCGTTGGGACATTCATGAAGACATGGCCTTCACCTACCTCTTAGTTTTTCTGCACATTTACTAGAAACAAACTTCAGCATGATCTTTTGTATTTTATTTAAGATAAACTTAGTTACTTAAACTTCACTTAAGATTAACCGTCTCTAATTTATCATCATTGGACCACAGATACTTAGTTCACATCAATATACATGCAAATAATCTGTTCTCTTTTTTTCCCTCTCATATCATGCTGCCCTTGTTTTCTGTATTACTGCTAAGCTTCTACCTGTACAGCCACCTTATTATTTTGCTGCTTCTCAGCAGAAGTATTTTTCATCTCTGCATTCAGAAACAGTCAGTCTACAGCTAAATTTTTGCAGTCATTGTCACCTGAAAACGTCATCCCTAATGAAAGCAGAGTAGATCAGGCTGGCCTAATACTGTGAATAGGGGAGGGTTTTGCAAAATGTTCTCTTGATTTATTCAGTTTTTCTTGTGTAGACTGGGTTTTATCCAAAATAAAACTGTATTTGCATTCTAGCACTTTCTGCTCAGTAACATTTTTGAAACTTAATACTGAATTTTGAAACATGGCATATTTCATTAAAATACATCAGCTGGGTGGCTTCAATGCAGTTCTCAGTAGTTAAACCTTAGACTAATAATAGACCAATCTTAATAATGTATTACAACTTTAAAAAGTATTTTGAAGACTAGAATATATACAATTACAGAAAACCTGTAATTGTCCCTTAAAGCAAAGACTTGGACAGTCATAGTTATCACTGTATTATTAATCTGGTTTATTTTGTCTTTTAAAAATGCAGTATTCAACTGAGGAAGACATGATTGAATGGGCTAAGAGGGAAAGTGAGAGAGAAGAGAAAGAAAGATTGGCAAGACTAAAACAGCAAGAGCAAGAAGACTTGGAACTGGCTATTGCACTCAGTAAATCTGAAATATCAGAAGCATGAAGTTTAGAATAAGATTTTATCTTATGTAAACTGTTTTGTCCCTTTTCCTGAATACCTAACCTATTTAAATGTTACTCAGAAAATGCATATATACAAGAAACTATGAAAGGTTTTAAATTTCTGAAGGTGATGTGAATGTTTCTGCTAAATTTAATCCTTTTGGTTACTGTTTGAATAACTGTTAAGTTTAGCATTCAGTTTCTCTCAAGTTTTCAGGAGAACAAAGTACTTTTCCCAGCTGAAAGCAAATCAGTTTGAAATGCAGATAGAGAGATTGTGGTTTGACTGTAATCTATCAGCAGTTGGTAATTGAGCATAAAGTGAACACAGCAATTATTCTGTCAGGGCTGACTGTCTCCCATCAGGCAGTTAGTCACTGGAAACCTTTTATCCTCCTAAAAGAGGTTTTACTAATGTCAGACTTCTGGAGTGCTTTATTTTATATGTATGCATAAAGATTTTTCTCCTTATTGAAGATTTTACATTGGGTTTGACATGATCTTCGTGGAGTCTACATCAGAAAGAGTTGTGTCTTTCTGAAACCTTCTTTGCTTTTCTTGCATGGTCATAGGTTTTAAGACAGACCTGTTATTTTGTTTTATAAAGCAATTAAGCTGAAGATTCATGTGCATTTGCTGTTGGCTAAGGTGACTGTCAAATTGTGAGACCCCACTGCTATTTGAGCCACTTTTGCCTGTTAAATATGCAGCTGAACTGGCAAATTAATAAGTTCCATTTGAAATAGGATTGAGAATAGAAAGAAAAAACAGGTAGTCTGATTTCTATTTTTTTTAACAACAGTTGTTTTCTGTATATGTAATTTATTGAATGCCAACTGATAGTTGCACCTTAAACTGAATGATTTCTGAATGGTCACTGAGTCAGAGTAGGACTGATAGAATGTTAATGAAAATAACTTAATGAAAATAACTTATTGTTCATTTTGAAAGAATTCTATTTGGAAAATCAATGTCATTAAAACAATTCCAAAACGAATAATCTTGTGCCCTATCTAAGAAAGATCAATGGCAGCAGCACCATAAACATCTAGAGGGTTTTTTTTCTTGCACTTTTAACCTGTGGAAAGGAAATTGAAGTGTTTCAACACACAGCACTGGGGCAAACAGGGAGGACTCAGCCATGCCTCAGTATATTTAAGCTCTTCCCATGACCTATCAGTGCTGCTGTTGCACGAGTTGGAGGGTTTTCAATTTTTCAGGAAAAATGAGTTGACCTGGCTGGGATGGTTTTTCTTTTGCACTGGGAGATGAGCACTTAAACACCTGCTCAAAAAAAAAAGTAACTTAAAATTTTGCAAGTATTAAATAGTTATAACTTATCTTATACATCTTTGTAATGAGTGTACACTAATCTTGCAAGTCATATGCTTAACTGGATTACATAGTTTCTTATCTTTTGTTAAAAATGTATACTCAGTGGACCAACACGATATTATATGTATATATTATATATATATATTCTTGCTTTCCTTTACGGAATTTAAAGTTTTGAGTCATTTGATGTTACATTTCATGTTACTGACTCTGACTTATAGTACTTTTACTCAGACTCCCAACAAACCACTGCTGTGAGCTAAATGGCATTACTTTATGAAGTTTTAACTGTTTGTTTTTTTAAAACAACTTGTTCAGGTGGGATTAGCCTCTATTTATAGACTTCCCTTTTGTTTAAAAATTCTAACAATAGCCTGTAATTATGAAGAAATAAAGTTTAAGTACGTAAATGTGAACTGTTTGCCTGTTTTTTCACTGTAAAGCCATATGTGAATGTAATGCTGTATAAGGTGTTCTGATTGTGGGCTGGTGGGAGTGGGTTCATTTTCAGAGAGAAAAGGTGCCTGCATTTTGAGGTTAGCTCAAGTGCACACTAATCCCAGCTGTCACTTGCTTCATCAGGAGTTGTGGCAGCTTCAAAAAAAAATTCAGGCTACCCTTACCCAAGGATTTCTGTCTGCACAGGGCTTGCAGAGCCCAAATGTTTAGATCCTCAAGGTTTATCTCTGAAGATATGTAAGCGTCCTCTGCTGGCTGCTGTCAGCATACAGGACTTAAAGAGATCTTTAATTTGCCCCAGCATATTTGATTTTTCTGAATGTCTGTCAGCATAATGTCTCCCTTATGTGAAGGCACAGAGTGCTTGGTCAGAGTTTAGGAGTTCCAACAGCCATTTACATGTGTCTTTGATCCTTTTGTTGCAGGAGTGCTGGGTTTTATTGTACTCATCCAGGTGGACCCAGATCTCTTTGCCTATTTTCTTTTAATGAGACATCAGTTGGATCAGACAATGTAATGTCTTCATTAATTTTATCCAGTTCACACACATTCTTCAGGTGATTTGAAGCCACCTATGGGCTGTCCATTCTTTTTTTAACTCCCCTGTCAAGTTTCCAGCTTGGATGCACTTGGCCTCTGGTTTTGCTGCTTTCAACCAACCCCCTTTCCCTTCCAAACTGTGTGCAGTCCATTTCACTCTTTTTGATGAAATTGGAGATGGTTGCTAATCATCTTGACTACTTTGATAACCTCTTTTCACGGTCTCACTTCCGATGTGATGAAGTTCTGTTGTGTAAAAGTTTCTGTTGCATTCACAGGATACCTCTGAATGTGAAGGGATTATCTCATATCTGGCAGGTGCATTGGACACTTCACAGCTACAATTCCAAGGCAAGTTTTCTGATTTCACTTAACTAGAAAGCGTACTGGGCAATGTACAGGGGATTAATGTTGAGTCTGTTGCATCACTCTGAGTATTGACGAGGAGTAAAATAGCAATAATGGTGTTTAATGAAGGAACTGACATACTGGGCTGAGCAGAGTCCTCTAGAAAGCCATCTGCTCCAGCACAGGGGACTTTAAACCAGGGGATTTGATGTGACAGTGAATGAATGCAAACCCTTCTGCTTGATACTGAAAAGCTGTTGTGTTGGACCTCAGTGTTGAACTTACCTGTTTCTTTGGCCTTTGCCACCTGACACTGTAGGTCACCTCTTCACAGAAACAGCATCCAGCTCTCAGAACCATGTGGCCTTGTGTTGTTTTCCCAGTAACTTCTCAAAAGTTTCATTTACCTACTGAAGTTTAAATTGGCTGTTTCAGAATTCGAGTATTTAGCCAAATTGTGAGTTCGGTATTGGGGTGTTTTAGTCATGCTTAAGTCTGTATCTTCCTCCTGTACGTGGATGTGCAACCTCATGTTTTTGCAACACTGACAGAATGGTATTTTTAGATAATACTGGTTTATAACAGAGTCTACAGGATTCATTTATAAAAGGGTAAGATTGGAAAAGTAACGTATTTGTTCAAAACATCGGCAACTAAAGCCCACTATCTTCTTTCTATGTCATTCTGTCTTGTGTCAGTGAATGCTCTTGAATTTAATTCCATTGTTAATTAGAGTGAGCAGAAATGTTGGCTTTCTAATGTAGCCATTTTTCTCATAAGAAGGAAGAGGATTTATTTGCCTTGTGTGATTATAAAACAAAAGACAATTTCAAATTAAAGCAGAGAGTGGGCAGTTTGTACTGGAAGTAGCCAGTAATTTTCTTAAATTGAAGATCTTTCTTGATGCAAGTTTCAATCTTGATGCAAGTTTCAAGTTTGCACTTCTAGTAGGTAGAGGGGGGCTTTAGTTGCCCGTGTGAGTGTTACTGACCTCAGGAATTCTCTGCAGAGTTGTTTCCAGGAGCTCTGAGGCTAAAGTGAAGCAAGCTGTAGAACTGGAAAGGAAGGGAGGGAAGACAGTGTAATGTTAAGGAATTTCCTATGTGGGGGAAAAGTCAGGGAGGGGAAAAAAGATAATAAAAATATTTTCCTCCTGTGTTTATAGACTCAGATTTGAGTATGAGAACCCCTCACTGAGGGTTTTTGTGGGAAACTTCACAGTATATTTTGGCCTGTGACTGTTAGCCCAGGAAAGATGGGAAGGAAGTTTCACTTTGTCAGGTGACAAGCCCTCAAGTCTAGGTCAGTAATACCAGTCATTTTCATCCACAATCTCTAAAGAATCGCAAAAAAAACCCCATAAATAACTCCAGCTGCATTGCTGTTCCTTGCCCAGAATACTTCAGAATTCCTGCTGGGCTAAAATGGAGAGATCTTGAGGTGCCTGGACTTTAGATATGAACTGAAAACAGCATTAGTTTTTAGAGCAGGTGATCAGGTAGCTGATAGAGGGGAAAATGCTGCATTGTTTGGATGTGTGTGTTCATGAGGTCAGGATGTTGTTTCGAGTTATCTCTTGCTGATTTAGTAAATGAGTTCGGACAAACCACTTAATGCCAACCCATTTCCTGTTTTCTAAGTGATAATGGGTCTGATAGTGTGTTATGCAACTGCAGCAATCTGGAAAGACAATCTTGTGCAGAATAGAAGGAAATTTATCCCATTTTACTTGTGGGTGTCCTGGAGGGAGGAGAGATGTTTAAAGGTGTTTTCTTTGGTATAAGCAGCCAGTTGCACTCTGAGACTATACAAATAACTGGAAAAAGATTAAGATTTTGATAGGATTTAGTTTGCTGATAATACAGGGAGAAATTCTTGCCTTTGACTTCAGAGGTCTGTCCCAGCAAGAGATCCTGCAACACTGTCAGCTGTCTCAGGTCTGACAGACTCAGACTTGGTTTTCCTGTGTGGCCGGACCCTTAATTTATCCCGTTGAGACTGTGTAGCATTGAACTTCTTGTATTCAAAGCCAAAAGGTCTCTAGGATTGTTTTTCATAGAATGCAGTCTCCCCTGGGATGCTACATGAGCACATGCAGTCACTTACACAGAAAAACCAATTTAGAAAGACTCAATGGATTTTTAGGTAAAATCCTTCATGTAGCTATTTTTTATACTTATCTGAAGCTCCATTAATACCTCATTTTTTAATGCTCTTCTGTAATATAGATTAGGGTCTTTGAGTTCCAAACAGTTCTGAGGAGTTTGGAGTATCTCATTTTGGGCCCAGTAATAACTTTTAATGAATAAGTAACTCAGTTGGGGTTCAAAACAATGACCCTGAATGCTGAAAACTGCATGGAAAGTACTTGTTGAATCTTATACCCGTATATTTAAATTCTCTAATTTTCCTTAATATACTATTTATCTTAAAATATTTATTTAGTGTCAGATATTAAAAGCACAGCTATTCTCAAACATACAATAATATGCCCCAGAGAATAACTAATTCGAAGTGCAGTTAAGCTAATGATGTAAGTTTGTCCTTCTGTTTTAGCTTTTTTTAACTTGGTCACTACAACATAGAATTTCTAAAAGTTGTGAAAAGCCATTAAGAGTATATTCAGGGGTGGTTATTAATAAAAATGTTCTTTAGGTTAAATGCGTGTGGCTACTGAAAATGGGCTGTGCCCAAAGCACAGAACTACCCAGGAAGTTTTGCTTCACTTGAATGCTGTGAGCTGGAACCTACAAGCTTGGCAATTCAAAAAATTCGGTGTATATGAACAGGTATTTTACGTTGAGAAATGTGGCCTTGCATGTGTACCGAAATAGCTCTGTCACCACTCCTTACGCCATCACCCACTGAGCTCAAATGTTTGCTTTAGCTGAGACAGTCGTGACTCCTGCCTGTTGTCGGAATGGATGGATGTGCTCCCATCAGTTGTCGTGGCTCCTCTCTGGGAGCTCCCGGGGCACTGGAGCGTGGGGCAGGCCTGCCACCTACCTCTCCTTCCTCACATCACGAACCACATTGTCGCTGTGCAGCTAATAAATTCTTTCTTTTTTTAACCTTCTACACCCACTGTTCCCGTTAATGTGCCCATTGTTTCTCTATGTCAACCCAGTCCTTGTGTTTGTCCTGCCACTCCCTCGGCCGTGTATACCTTTGCCTTCTCTGCCCTGTTCATTTCCTTCCACGGGCTCCTTTCTTTTGTTAATCTCTTCTGAACTGTTAGCCCCTTATCCCCAAAGCTGCGTGATTGATACGATTATAATATATATAATGGCCTAAGTAAAGCAGTATTTCCAGTATTGCGTATCCATTTGCACGTTCAGTGGGTTTAGTCTTCTTTCACTAAAGAGAGGCAAGTTACATTTTTAAACTAAGTATTTGTTTATTAATTTTATGTTTATGAACAAATTAAATAATCTAAATTAAATTATTTGTTCATAACCTGGCCCCTGTGAAGTGTGAGCGCTGTGGGGTGCTTCTCCTGTGGCACAACTCGCTGTCCCCCGTGCAAACCCTCTTTGGCAGCAGGTACAGAGCGCAGGCTCATTTAAAACTTGGCCAGATATATATCCCGTCCCAGCTCGGGGCCGGAGGAGCTGCCTGGAGCCCTTCGCGCTGGTGCGGAGCGGCACGCCCGGATCCCGCCCGAGCGCTGCGGTGGGACCGCCACCCCGGGGCATCCCATCCCATTCCGGGGCCGGAGCAGCTGCCTGCAGCCCCTCGCGGGGGCGCGAAGGTGGGACCGGCACCCCGGGGCATCCCATCCCATCGCATCCCATCCGATCCGCACCGCCGGCGGGGGCGGGCGCTGCCGCAGCCTCTCACCTGCGGGGGCGGCCACTCCGCCCAGCCCAGCCCAGCCCAAGCCCGGCCCGGCCCTGCCCGAACATGCGCCGAGCTCCGGCAGTGCCGTTCCACACCATGCGAGGCGGCTGCGGCGCCCGCCGGGGACCAGCAGCAGCAGCAGCAGCGCCAGCCCTGCCCGCCCCGGCCTCCCTCCCTCCTTCCCTCCCTCCCTGCCCGCTGCCCATCGCGACGCCTCCATGGACGCCCGCCCGGCCGGCCGCGCCGGCTCCCGGTACGGGGTGTGGGATGGGGGGTCCCCGGGGGGCAGCGCCGCCTCCCGCGGGGCGCTGCGGATGCTCCGCCGGGCGGGATGAGCGCCCGGTCCGGCCGCGGGGGGGTCTCCGGGATCTGGAGCCCGTCGGTGGGGTTTGTCCCCTCTGGACTGCCCCCGACAGGCGGGCGGTGCCTCTGGAGCTTTGGGGCCGCCTGGCTGCGGCTCTGGCCACCCCCCGGGCCGCTGTGGCCACCGGGCTGGCACAGCGGGCGGCTGTGTGCCCACCTGTGTGTGCCGCCTGACACCCCCCGGCCGCGGCCACTGCGGGGGCACCGACTGGCTTTTGCACTTTGAGGGCTTTTTCTTTCTTCTTAGACAAAAGCAGTAGTTTAGGCTAATTACATACCTGTGCAGCAGCCCTTCGGTAATTATATGCAAATTGGCTTTGGGCTTCAAAGTGGTGTTGAAGAGCGTGTCGTGTCTGTGGAGCCTGTGGAGGAGCAGGTCCTTTTCCTTGAGCTCCTGTTTGCACAGGTTGCAACACACTGTGACAGCACAACGCTGACCTTAATGGCTCTGTAACTCAATACCTTCTTGCTCGCCCTCATGCAGGAGCTGCAGGTGGATAACTTTCTCTATTCCGGGTGTGCACTCCCACTGCCCCTAAAATACATAAAGTTCGCTTGTGTGCGTGTGAGAGTGGTTCCTTCAAAAGCTGAATCAGTCTGCAAATAACATTCTTCCCCGGTGATGACAGCGTGTTAAATTTTAGACATGGTTGCGTTAAAGGTCTGTTTGTGGATTTTCTGTTTGATATCAGACTTTAGTAATAATCTGCTTTATAATCTGTGCAGGAGTAGAAACTTTTAAGAGTGCATTTGTTGGAGAGGTCAGCAAATCACTTCTTAAAAGAGTGGTAATGCGTCTGTTCGTGGTTCTTCATAAAGTGTTGGGAGCGGTGGTGTGCTCTGTCTCTGTCCTGCATACTTTCCTTTTATCTTAAAGTTGAAACCAGCAAACATTAACTTTAGACTTTAGGTCTTCTGCAAAAACCGTGAGGGAAAACTTTAGATTATGTGAGCTACACAATTGTGCTCATTTCTGGTGGCATTGGTATTAAGGTTTGAGTTACTACAGAGGCCAAAGGACGTGGTGTAGTGGTATTTAATGCAGCAAAGTCCTGTAGGATTTGAAAATCCAGCCTGTTAGTCCTGCTAATGATTAAAAAATTATATGTCTATTAGTATTTATATATATAAGCCCATACCTGGAAGTGTTCAAGGCCAGGCTGGATGGGGCTCTGAGCAACCTGGTCTAATGGAAGGTGCCCCTGCCCTTGGCGGGGGGTTGGAACAAGATGAGCTTCAAGGTTTCTTCCAACCCAGGCCATTCTATGATTTTTTAAGAGCTTCCTATAACTCTGTTGCCGTGTTCTGTCTTGATAATTCTTTACTGAACCACTAAGTTTTTTTTAATACATGTTTTCTTTAACTTCAGGGTGGAAAAGTGGGCCCTGTGTTTGCAACAATGGTTTTAAATTACATCATTAAATGACCTCCAGGTGTTGTGTTTGTGCTGAGAGTAGCAGCAGGCTGAGGAACTGTGGTTGCATTTGGCTTCAGGAGGTTCTGAATGTGGGGAAGAATGTTTGCAAAAATATTTAGAAGCAGGAAGGAGTTGAGTGAACTTTGTTAAGTTGGACAGGTTGTCCTGAAAGTCTGTGTTGCTGAAGCTGCTGGAGAACTTGGTGCTGGGTCCTCATTGCCTCTCTGGAGCTCCATCTACTGGAACCAGCCCACCCATTCCCCAGGGTTCCACTGCACTGGGACCTGAAGGGATTCAGATGTTTCAGTTACTGTGCTACAAAGTGTTGAAAATGTATATATCAGGATTCTGGCTAATTTGTGGGAAATTATTACTGTTTCTGTATTGTACTTCACATTTTATTTAAAAAGCTCCTTTAAAACCCCCAGTGAAGCTCCTGGACAAGTGTTTTTGTAGGGCTGAGCTTGTGATTTCTTAGGTTTCAGGTATGTTTTTGGACTGGTTGGAACTGAGAAGTGAACACCAGATTTTTAGAGCAGGAGTGATGAAAAATTACTTCCCATTTTGGAGATTTTCAGTTTTTGTCTTCAATCTGATAATAAAACTTTCAGTCATCTTTTGTGAAAAAGCAATTGTCAGAAGACAAGTCTGAATGTTAGGATGGTCATTCAGGTATACTTGACTTAATGTCTGGAAACTCAAATGCAAATCAAACTGAATGCAGTAGTGAACTAGCATTCATTTTATTTTTCCTTGTCTCTAACGAAAATTGCCATCCTGAGCTGATGAAATCTTCTCACTGCATTTAAGTTTTTAATTTTGACCAATCCATGTTTCCTGTCAGAAAGAGGGAAAATGACAGAATGGTCCCAGACTGCTTTGTTTCTGAGTTCAAAATCAGCCTTGCTTCTTTTGGGGGTTTTTTTGTTTCTTGGGGTTTTATCCTCAAGTACCTTGCTTAGTTGTTGCTGTGCTCTGAAATGGAGAGAATAATAACTGTTTTCTTCTCGAAGTCATTGTGCCAAAGAATAACTCTTCAAAATGGCTTTAGCAATCCTGAGTGCCGAGACAACTTGCTGCTAGTCCCTTTTTTTTTTTTTCCTGTTCTTGAGTATTGACTCAGGAGGCATGTTCAAGAGAGTTATCAAGGTGCATTGAAGTGCTGTGCTTGAATTTTTATTTAATTGAAGAGAGAGTGGCATTGTTATTGGTCAGGGTACTGTGAAGTATGCTTTGCAGATGACTTCTGAAGTATAAAGTCAGGTTGTTGGAAGCTCTCAGGGAAACATAATCTGAAATGTCATGTAAAGCAATGATTGAAGGTGAAGGAACAATTCCCTATTTGTTCAAGTATTTTATGTCATTCCTATATGTTATTTTTATGAGAGCCTAAGGTACTGTTCAGCAGTGGATTTGGAACTAAAGCATTATTTATTTTTTTTAAAAGTTGCAAAAAAATACGTTACTGAGTAATTTATTTTGAAAATGCTTTCCACAGATTTAAAAAAAACCCCACCCCAAACAAACAAAACAACAAACCAAACCAAGAAATTTCAGCTCAGATTAAGTATTGCAGAAAAATACTTTTTGGGCCAAACTGAAGTCTGGAAGAAATGAAGTCTAAGTCAGCGTAAACAAGTACAAACCAAACTTTATAAATTGCTGAAGATGCACAGGTAACTATCTTGTTACCCACCAGTCAGCCTTTATCATTGCTAGGTAATGCAGAATTCAGCCAAAAGCGGAAATTGCATAACATCCCTCCCTAAATTCTCCCTGAGTCTTATTTCAGAAGGAATACAGACCTCTACCCTGATCTTGCAGTCTTTAGAGAAACAAATCTCAAGAGGACTTCTCTTCTGACTTCTTAGCATGGGCATGGCAGGGTGAGCTTGCATTTTCCTTCATACATTTCTGTTTGTTTGCTGGGTGCCTAAATGTGCTCAATTCCATAGCATGTCAGTGGTCTTGTGCAACTCTTGTTGATTTCTCATTAGTTTTAATAAGGTGAGAGTAACTATTAAAAATTGAGAGTAACTATGTCAGAAGTGTAGATTGACCAGAGGCAGTAATACTGTGAGAAGTCAGAGGGCTTGGAGGAAACAGCAAGGTTGTCTAAAGACCTTTGAAAACCCAAAAAGGCATGATATGAATCTCATGTGACCTTCAAAGTGACAAAAATTGTAGAGTATTTGAATTGGAAAAGAAGAGCTATTACAACTTGCAAAGTATTAATGTGGTCTTATTATTAAAATTTAATTGCAGCAATTCTGTAAATTTCTGTAATGCTGGATATATTTGTTTTATTTCACTTTTGACCCTGTGTGAAGTAATTTTTTATTTGTACATTCCAATAGGTTAGTGCAGGATGCTTGAATTGATAATTTGCCAAACTGTATTGTGTCTTTTTCATTCTCTTTTAAGCAGGCAGCTCTACTAGCTGGGAGTAATCACCCACCGTGGTGCATTTAGCCCTCTGTGAGCAGTGCTGGTAGTACAACAAGGAAAGGGAGCTGCAGAAATGACAGCAATAGTTTTTCTCTGAACAGACTTGTTTAATGAATTTACAGCATTGTTTGCCCATTCAAATCCAGGATGAGAACTGTGAACATAACACAGCCCAGATCCTGCTTGGTCCAAGTTAAACGAGGTGGGACCGAGGGCACAGCACAAGTCTGCCAATTCCCTGGTCTTTGTGCAGCTCACCTGCCTGCTTTGCCACATCCCTTTGTTTTGTGAGCCTTTGCTGGAACAGAAGGACCAGAAGGTTGAGTATCTTCTTAGCAGAAGACCTTTGACATTGCTGAGGCATCAATAACTCAGTGGTTTGAGAGCTGGGTTAACCTCAAAAAATAAATGTTGTCATACTCCCTGTACAACTTGAAATACTAAGGTATCCTGAATTCCAGAATTGCATCACTGTTGTGTCTCTATGCAGAATATTCAGAGGACATGAATATTGAAACCTTTCCAGTTGCTTTGTTGTTGAAGTAATGACATTTCTGCAGCGCCAAGGAGTCTTAGTCGTGGGCCAGAAAACTGCTCAAGAACACAGAAAGATAAATGCTGAGGTATTACTATCTTGGCACATAGAACAGGAAGGGATACGGTAGAATTAATTTTTGTGCATTAACTTATTTGCTTTTGAATTAGGAAGAAATTTCTGTATTGTCTGAAAACTGAATAGTAACAAATTATTGTGAGAACTGCTTACTTGTTCTTTTCATCCAAGATTATTTCTGATCTCATGTGGGTTTGGAAACGTTTGCAGAAGAGGAAAAGAATTCTTCCCAAGTGATGTGCTTTTTATTTTCTTTGAATATAAGGATTTATCTTTTTTTTTTCAGCCTCAAAGTGTTTACAGTGCGTTGCTCAAAGCAGTCATGTCTTTGGAAAAGTAGCAGTTGATTTAGGAATGACCTGGCGAACTTGAAAAGGCTAAAGGAAATAAGCGCAGCTGTATCCCGGTATCTGTGATTATCCAGCGCTGGGAGAGCACAAAATGGTGTCATGGGGAGAGTTTCTACATTCAGCGGTGATCTTTCGGAAAACGAGCGATGGGGAAGGACATCCCGGTGTGGGTGAGGGGTGGCCTGTGGGTCAGCCGGGTCGTGTCCCTGTGTTGGATGTGCCTGTGGGGGATGCGGGGCGAGCTCGGGGCGGGCAGCCCGAGCCCAGACAGTCCCCCCCAGGTGTGCCTGTTTAGGCTGTGAGGGCGCAAAACCCCAGGGGGGCTCTTTTGCTCTGGGTCCCTCCTCGCAGGCACCAGCTCGAGCTGTTCTTTTGTTATTTAGTTACCTCAGCGAGATTAAATTATTTTGAGGACCGGGACGTGGAGCCTGCTGTGGGAAAGCAGGAGCGGATGGGTGAGGAAAGGCGGTGTGTGAGACTGTGCGTGTGGCGGGGATGAGGCTGCGGTGCCAGCTCGGGTGGTGCGGGTGTGACTGCCCGAGGGGCTCGGGATGGCCGGGCACGGAAAGCTCCTCGGCACTGAAACCCAGACCTTTGAAATGTGCTTGGGGAGGCTCCTCAGGCCTGAGGGTGGTTAATGTGTTGGCGCTGGTGAGGCTCTGGTAGCCGGAGTGGCACAGCGTTGGTGGAGAGCAATACTGTGTCACTGCTCCTTCCTCTTTGTGTAAAATCAAGCTGCTGCTTTGGGCGTGTGAGGCGAATCTCTTTTCAGTTCCGTTTAATAATCTGTAAAGAGGTTAAGAATTTATTGCCTTTTTTTGTTTGGTTGTTTTTTTGACCACATGGCAAGAAGCAATCCTCTCCAAATCTCTTTGTAAAGAGACGTGGCACTTAGTGCTGTGGTTTAGTTGACGTGGTGGTGTTTGGTCACAGAATGAATTTGATTATCTTGGAGGTCTTTTCCAACCATAAATATTCTATGATAGAGATAATCTAGTGCTAATTGTTGTTTCTCTGTACATACTGAGCTCTCCATCATCCTAGTAGTAAATTACACTGCCAGGTGTAATCACTGTTGATGAAAGTGGCTTAAAAAAGACACAGAAATGTTTCTATCAGCACTAGGAGTGTTTGTGCTGCCTTTTAATAACGTAAGATTAACATTAGCATCAAAAATTGAAACTGTGTGTTACTCAAAGAACCCTTGATATCAAGGCAGTGAAAGAAGCCAAAACGCCGAGTTGTCCAAATTGTAAAATATAAAATACAATCAAGAGCAAATACCTCAAAATTACTTATCAGGAAACATTTGAGCTGAAATTATAATAATAAAAGCAGTGTTTCAGTGGAACAGCAGGAGCAGAAAGCAGCTGTGTGGTACAGGTAGAGGTCTGGCAGCAGTGAATCCAGAATTCACTAGAGGGGCTGTGTTGGTGTTTCTGAGCAAGAGGAAGGCAGTGTCAGTCATCACTGAGCCGGACAGAGCTGCTCAGGGCCCTCAGGTAGGGGCTCTCTGCTGTGGTCACAGAGATTGTCCTGTGAAGTTTCCTTGGGATAGGAATATAATAATTTCATTAGATGTTTTTCTCTGATCTTGCATCTCACTTGCTTTACAAGTTTGGGATGAACCTATATATTGGGGAAACAGGATTGTGTGTTCACTTCTCCCCATTCCAACAGTCCCCTGATAATGGAGGGAAGAGAGTCCCCATCACCTGGGCTGCTCTGTGCTGGTTTCTCATCAAGTACTGGTTTAGCTCTGTGGTGCTTGACTCTTTGTATTTTGTTCTCTTCCTGCAAATGAAGTTACCCATGTACACCACCTCAGCTGACTTATGCAGATCAGGTAGATTTGGCAGAGAAATGCATTCATATTTTAGGATATGACTGATTTAACTTGCTTCCAGTGTTTCACGGTACTGAAGGAGCTCTTGAATTACTATTTAAAGCATTACTACGAAGGCACAAACTTCAGACACCTTTTTTTGTAAAGTTCTGACAATCACTGAGATCAAGTGAGTAGTTCAGCATTTTGCACAATAGAAGGTGTTTTTTTCTCTTGAAGTCTGTAAAACCCAATGACAATTCATAAAGCTTATGCACTGCAAACTTACAGTAAGAAAACAGTCATCATGCACACACTGAATTAAAAGTATGCATAAATGTAGTAACTTCCATGCTCAGAAAGTCTTCTGTCCCTTTTGACCACAGAAAACATAGTTATTTTCTTTTGAAAAGGCTTTACTGTTCATTAATATTCCACATTTTAATTTTGCTTATTTCTGATTATTAATTTTGACACTGCTGTTAACATAAAAAGGATTTGATATTTAAATAAAAGGGGTATTGCCCAAGATAACCCAAGTAATTTTGCTTCCTACTGGAGGCAGTGGGGATGCAGTGGAGTAAGGAGATCAAGTCTTACTGTAACTCACAGGATATACTGTAGTTATGATTTGTGAAACACCCCCAGTCATGGTCCCTGGGGCAGAGAACAAAGATTTCATAAGTAACACAACCACAAGGGGAACCACATGACTGTTCTTGCAAAACCTGCTGCCAAAAAGAAAAAATAAAAAAAGGCAAAGAACCTTGTAAACCCCAAAGGGAAATGGAATAAATTTGGAAATATTTCAGACCTTAGTTTTTTAGATTTATTTTCTTTAGTTAAAAGAAGATATAGCTATGTGTGGGAAAGGAGAGGTTTCATGCTGAAGGTTGTCTGGGCATATAATTGTTTCTAGAGAAGTGGTATTCAAATAAAAACCTGCCAACTCAAGTCTTGAAGAACTTGGCAGAAACAGCCAGAGCCTTCACCATACAGGCCTTTAAGGACCATTTGGAGAATTCAACATTAATTTGAAATTGTGCAATAAGCTACTGAGAATGATGATTAACCTTTTCAGAGTAGTTTATGATCCTGCCATGGAAGCAGCTAGTTAATTTTAAATTGTAACCAGTACATATTCCCAACTGGGGGGGAAAAAAAAAAACCTGGTAATGTCTTTTATCTCCTGCTGTGACCCAGGTACACGATGCTGTTAGGAACATGTAATAGAGTCATTAATCGGGCAGCCTGTGGATCTGTTACAATAATTTTTATCCCAAATGCAGCACAGGTTTTTCCTGTACAGGATGCCATAAAACCAGCAAGAGATTTAATCAGCTATGTTAATAGATTCAGAGTATCTTCCTGGAATTATCCTGTGGCTTATCATTTTTGGGTCTTCCTTCTGCAGTGTATGGCATTATTGGTACTGCTTTGTGTAATCTAGCAAATGGGTAATTTCTGACATTAGATGCTCTCTGAGAAACTAATTTGTCTAAGCAGATTGTAGCTGATCAACTTCTACAGCTGAGCTGTTTCTGCTGCTTGTAGTTATGTACAGGGCCAGCAAAGCAGTTCAGGAGCATACACTGTTTTACTCTGGGCAAAATCAGCCAGATGAGCTCACTCCACTGATTAAGTTGTTAATGCCAACACACCTCATTTTCCATGGCAATAGATTTTTACAAAGAGCATGTACAGTCTCAGTTCCTCCCAAAGGTACAGGACCTAACAAAAAGCAGCGATTTGGCTGGTGGATTGAAGCCTGTTTTGCAGAGAAACCTTGCTGGGAAGAAGTCCTTGCTTGTCCCTCTCGCCCGTGTGCTTCTCACATTTGCAGCAATTACTGCCTCAGTTCCCCTGCGTGTCAGCTGGTCTCGTTTGGCTCTCCGTTCTGGTGCCTTGGTCTGGGATGTGCTCCAATTACTACCACATGCAGTAAGCCTTGTTGTCTCGGCTCTGTAATTACAGGGATACTTGGCTCCTGCCCGGTTCGTACCGAGCGAGGGGCGGTGATGCTGCCGCTCCTCGCAGGCAGGTCTGTAGATCAGAGATAGGCTGGCACCTCCTGCGTTAGTGGGATCCACGGGCTGGCTCCGAGCTGCTCGTGTGCAGGATGCTGCCGGTGGGCTCGGGCTGCCCCTCGCTGCCAGGGGGTCTCCCGGGGCATCTCCCGTAGTGCCCGTGCGGGATCGCGGAGCCGCAGCAGGCGCTGCCCTGCGCTCGCAGCGGGCTCGGCAGCACCGGGGGCTGCGGAGGGGCCTGGCCATGACTATGTCAGAAAACACAGGAGACTCAGCGGACAGGTAAGTAGAAGCACACGGCGTTTTCCTCATGGCTTAGAGGCAGTTCTGATCCTGCTGTTGGAAGCAGGAGAGAACCTGCAGACCGCCCAAGCATGACTAATCACTTTGCTAAAATGCTGAGCGCTCTCGAGTTTAAAAGTATTTCTTCCCTATTGTTAACAACGACAAATGATGATTTGCAGCATTTCTGTAAGGTGTGTATTGCGTTCAGGTTTAAAGCCCTTGACTTGGGAGCTACATCCGATGGCAGGTTTCCTTGGAGCGTGAGGGAAACGTGCAGCTTGTGTTTTTGCTGCTGCTGCGGGTGGCACTATGTTGTTAATTTTTATTCCAGGAAAGATGCCAAGTAATGAATATCTTATTTGTGCTTTGAGCTTCAACAGCGGCTTTTTCTTTGTCATCTTCCTGTTTCAAAGGAATATTTTGTGTTGAATATTGTAAGGAATATTTGTATTGAATGGGGTGATTCTCCTGCATGGCAAGATACAAACAAAAAACCCAAGTAAAATGTTACTAGTCTCAATACTTTAAAACAGATGATAATGTGCTTTATATCATGTTAAATATGCTGTTTGGTTCAGGGACACAGACTTAAAAAAGGAAGGTAGGAGTTTTAGTGCATGTAAGCAATAATTGGCAAAGTTTTAATTATTAAGTAGGGCTCAGCATAGTTGGGCAGACATGATACTGCATATTGTATGAGACGGATGCCAAGGCTTGGGTAATCAATATTTGCAAAGCACTTGGAGAATGTCTTGGGTGCAGAAAGATTTGCAGTGTATCTGGGATGTGATGACAACAGCCACTCTGAACAGCATCACATAATGTTTCTCTCAAATTCACAGTCCAGTTTTTCATGTATATAGTTATGCTCTGTATTTATTTGCAGACATTATTAAGCCCAAACCACTGCTGCAGTGGGTGGTTATTACTGATGTTATCTGCAAGCCCTGTGTTCCCCTGCCTTTTCCTTAAGATGATATCAGGACTTTACTTTCTGGTTTTCCTTTCAGCAGTCTGTGTTGTGCCGTTTTTAAGGAACCAACACAATTTCTCAGTCACAAGATAGATCGCATTAGTTAGAGCTGTTCAGAGTCAGGAACATGATGGGGGTTTGTTTATGTTTTGTACAGACTTGTATACAACATGTTAGTGCAGTATAGCTCTCTGATAATTAAATGCAGATGTTTTAACTGTCCTAACACTGGCCAGGTGACCTTAACTTTGTTACTACAAGGCCTTATTGTTTCTTCTGTGGATTTTTTTTTGTCCAGCAGTTCTGGTGGTGATGAACTTGGGCCAAACTAACTCAGCTGGTCTGTATTATCCTGTTGCCAGTATCCTAAAGACCAGCTGAGAACCCTTGTGACGGGTCAGGCTGACATCTGAATGTTGTGAAGGAGAAAAGTACAGCCACTGAGAGTCTTCTGACTTTGAGAGGCAGCAGCAGTTTTGTTTTTTTGCCTTTGAGTGACTTCTTAGGGACAGTGATGTTCCCAGGAGCAACCACAATGTGACATTTTAACCAACCTGCAAGTCTGTACTGGTCTAATGCACAGGGACCGTCCTGAACATGAGCTCAGCTAAGGCAGATATTCCAGCAGCAGTCAGTGTAATAATCTGATGCACGTTGACAATGTCTCATTCTTAAGGTGACAACATGGTCATGATGTCACCAGCCTGTGGTCTGTCAGCCTTACAGTGAGATGTGCATTGTCACCCAGTGCTCCTGCCTTCTGGTACCTGAGCTCATCAAATTGCTGTGCTCCCACATGGCAACTTCTGCATGTCCAGGCTCTTATTAAAGTACCTGCAGTTTTATCTTATTTTCAGAAAATAGAAAACTTAAAATTGCCTTTCACATTTTACTTTGTAAGAGCATAGTTAAAAAAAAATAAAAAAAAGGCCCCAAACCACAAACATAATGGAAATCACTTGCATATTTTGCCATCACTAGAAATGGAATAGCAGATTAATCTTGGGAATAAGGCTGGAATATAAGGGGGGTTCAGCTGTAGCAGTAATGCACTGGTAGAAGGAGAACAGATGTGCTGAGTTTGTTATCTCTCCTGGCAGGTCTCCTACGTCAGACCTCAACGTGGCATTGCGTGAATGTATGGCAGCTCTGGATTTATTTCTTAACAACAGGTTCTCAGATGCTTTGGCTTCTTTGCAAGCAAAGTAAGTTAAGTTTTACTAATTTTCCTCTTTATTTTAATTTGCTTCACTATCTCTCAGGAGGTTTTGACTAGACAGCTGGTTCTCCGTTAATAATTGATAAGTCTTTATGGTTTTGATTCAGAAGAGTGTGGTAAATTAATGTGTTAAGTTTTGGGGAAGACAGATAAGTGCTTTACACTTGGGTGAGTAAATAGCAATATTGATAAAAAATATCTACTAAAAGTATGGAACTGATGTCCAAAGTAATCCCTCAGCTGTAGTGCAGTATGTGAGATTCTTGTTCCTGCAAGAATAAAACCCATCCTCTGTCATCTTTTATTTTGTCTCCTTTCCTGTATTGTTCTGCATCTTCTGAGAATTTGAAAATGTATAGTTTTGTGTCTAAATGAGCAACTGACCATGAACTGGAGGTTTGAGACACATGAGGTATGAATTCTTTTTTTTTTTTTGTCATTGTTTTTTTAATAACATTTGCAGAAACCTTCTCACAGTTTATTTTGCAATTCGGTGTTGTGGTCATGCACTCTGTTTCCTAATTATGTTACAGCCCTACATGTAATGAGTGGCCCAGCTGCAAGCAGTGAGGTCAGAAAAGAGTTTCTAACACTTGTTGTGTCTTACAAGGTCTGTGATCTGTCATACCCTGTCCTGAAGTTACCTGTGCTTTCGACTTGTTGCAGTCTGTGGTTAATTTAAAATTCCCCCCCACCCATCCACCCAGTTTACTCCATTTATTTTTGAGACACCAGCAAGTTATATCATGCTTTCTTTTGCGACACTGGAATGTGAACCAAGTAAAATTCATAGTAATTGCCGTGTGTCAGGGGTAACTACAGTGAATACATATCTGCTTTGCTGAGGTATGAGCCTCATATTTGATGCCATAGTCTGTAGCTTAACCTTGTAAGTATGTTCTGGGAAAGACATTGATGATAAATTGTAGTGTGAGCTGTATTAGTAATGCTGTTTTTATTCATGGTGTTGTTTAGTGTTTATATATAATCAGAAGATTTAATAAAAGCAGAAAGAAGAATAACTGTGTTTTCATTACATTCTGACAGTCAAACCCCTGTGCCCATCTGGAAATGGTTACTCAGTGCTTAGTATAAAATAAGGAGATACTTTGTTGAAGGGGGTTTCCAAAACACTGCAAAAGCTATTGAGGCTGTGGGTTGGTTTTTCTTTTTCTGTAAATCCATTTTTCTTCTCTTGCATATGGTTTTCATTCAGCTTTTGTTGGGCTCTGCAGAACATATTTCATGAGCTGACACTCTGGTTTTGTACCTGACTGTATTCCACACTGCAAGACCGTTTTGAAACTAATTTTTCATGTTAGCCTGTTGTTATGAGGGGTCCCTTATTGCCTTTGTCAGTGAGGGAAATACAGACTTAATGATCTTTGTGAGTGCAGTGAAGAAAAAGGATGCTAATTTTCCTCTCAGATGATATCCATGATGGACACTGTCCATTTTTTTAAGGAATGAGAAGTGTGGGCACACATGGTAGTGCTGAGGATTTTCTGTAGGAGCCATCAGTTCCTTGGTGTTCCTTTTCAGTGTGCTGAGATTTGAGGTTGGTTTTCACAGTCCATAAACATACTGTCTTTGTTTAGAGAAAGACTTTTCAGTTTTTTTATGCTTGTGAAGAATTTCATATCATGGATTTTTGCAGCTTTAACACTTATGCTGTAGGAGATACTCTGCTCTGTATTGCACTAGTGCAGATTCACTAAATTACTCACATTTGGCTTCCACAATAAGTGTATTTTCAAGGAATTTGTACCATGTCAAGCTGACAGCAGATTTGGCAGTGTATGAGAGTTAAAATCGGGAGAGCTTTCCTAGCAGCTTAAAAATAAATACCTGAGGATGGTGTCTAGACTTGTGTTGGGGTAAAAGCTCTTTATTTCCTGTTAGAAAAGCAAATTCATCAGTATGAAGAGATCTCATTTCATAGAAAAATACATCTGGTGGTTTTGCTTCACATTACATAACTTTTCTTGTTTCCTGAGCTACCTTTTAGCTTTTAGAGTCAATATTCTTTATTATCATTAACAATCTTTGTACAATAGTGGGTTCTGATTATCCTGTGTTTTCTGCAGTAAGTTTAATCAAATTAATCTTTTGTATGGAGCACTCACACAACATCTAAGAACTCTTAAGAAATTCCTTAAATTCAGTCACCATGCACAGCAGTGATTTTCAGTATATAATGTGTTAACTATAACCACTGAAACTGTCTGGTCACTGGAGTGGGGAGAAAAATCTCTTCTTCCTTCTCAACCCTGAGACACAGTAAATTGATTAAACACTGACTGGGTATTAGCCCTTGTGTAATTGCAAACAGATAATAGTAAATTAAAGAGTTGATTCTGTGAGATGTCTCCTTGTCTTCCCAAGAGAAATGCTTAATATTTTAATAATTTTCCTAAAGGAAAGCATGATATAATCACCTGATAGTTTGTTGGTGTCAAATTAATTGGGATAAATTCATGGCAGAGTGATCTGGACACATCGAGCTTCCCCACATGTGTTGCTGCTTGCAGTATTATAGGAACAATCCGACAACTATTCATTCCAGACAGTTGATTTTATTCTGAAAATAGACTCCAAAAAGCACTTGGTGCTGTTTGATGGAATATTAATTCTAGAATGACTGTGTTTGAAAGGTAAATTTGATCATTTGATGTGGGAGTATCTCAGGTGGGTGTGGACAGATGGTGTTCCTGCTCAGCTAGTTGTGAAAATCTTGTTGGAATAGTGGAGTTCTGTTACTATCTGTTACTATCACTGGGATTTTTAATATAAGCCCATTTGACAACATTAAATGTTATCTGGTGTATTCTGATCTTTAAAAAGTTTAAAGAGGTTGCTAAGGAATGGCAGCCTTTTGTAATGCCTGTTCATGGTGTGGTGAAATGTTCTTGCCCTTGTAGAACAAAAACAAACGTGAGGTTGTTCAGTGGGTTGGAGAAGCTTTCTCTGGGAACTGCTCTCACAGAGATAGGGCATGATTGTCAAACAGTGATGAAAGAATAAGGGGAAGCACACAAATAAAATGAAGCCCTAGGCAGCGTTTGGATAAATACGTTGCACAGCTCTGCTGAAAGCTTGAGTTAGATATTTATTATAAAGAATGTCAATAACATGAAAAAGGTCTCTTTTTCTAGGGTTTTCTATCTTTTTATACCTGGAATCTGGAAGAACACCGGTTTCATAGTCTTTGTAAATAAATTAATCACTACCAAAACTTGCCTTAATAGGTGGTTTCTCCTCTTAGCTGGAAGAACTTACTAAATTCCAAATTTTGGAAAACAGCTTAGATCAAAAAGGCTCAGGGATTCTCTTGTTGAACCACAGCTTTTTGGCTTTAGGCTGTTCTGGTGGTAACTGGGGGTGCCAGGCTGGTGGCTCATCAGAGTGGCTTTTGCTGGTGGGGAGGGTTCACAGGACACAGGTTTTTATTGGAAGACACTGATTCATCAAAACAGAACATTTTTTGTAGAAACCCACATGGCAGGTCTGGTGGGTTGTTTGGACATGGGGTGGAACTTGGGGTCAAAGACAAGGAAAGCCTTCAGGCCCCCTGGCACCACCTTCTCCTGATGGCAGATGCGATTTGGGCCTTGATCTTGGTTACACCTCAGTGAGGACACTGTTGAATGGTCTGTGCTGGGTCTTTCTCACTCTGTGCTGTTGGATTTGTTTCAATTCTTGGAAGTATCTTGAGCCTAAATTGTGGACTGGGATTTCTGCAATCTGTCAATGCATGTCCTGTCTGTTGGATTACTGTTAAATGACTTACTAAAAAGACTTTGGGTACTGTGTTTTTCGCAAAAGATTACTAGTCCCAGGTTAATTCTGAGGTCAAACCAAGCCAAGATGTTTGATTTTTCATCCTTCAGTTGGAGGGCTGTCACTGTCTTCACTTAAGCACTTGTTTTCAAGCAGGAATAAAAGTGTTCTCTAACAGCTCCAAGAAAGGGCAGTGCTGCACCGAAGTTGGAGAAGAGGCATGTGGCAGAACTCCATAAGTGCTTAAAGATATTACTTATAATCCTCTTATTCAGTCATGTGATACCAACTACTGGGATAAGTCATTAATCACAATATTAGTTGTATTTATGTCATACAGGCTTGTTAACTCCAACAATGTCCTGAGGAAAGTGCTGCTGAGGAATCAAAAGAAAGAAAATAAAAAGCTATCCAGTTTCATTCTGTGTCCATCCATATAAAACCCAGGCCTTAAAACTCCTGGCAATATGCCTGGATGTAACTGGCAACTTTAATTGCATAGTGAGTAGAAATAACGTAAATAAGTTACATTTGGTTGCATTTCTACCAGCATCCCATCCCCTGGAAATAAAAACAACAGTAAATTTGAACGTTGATAAATACCAGTTGACTAATGATAGACAATAATTACTATCTCCTCTAAATATCAGAAGCAACATGGATGAAACCATTGATTAGGGAAGGGGTGATTTGGTATCAGAAGCAAATTACTGGATAGAGAAATCTTCACATATGTGTGAAAAGTAGCAATTTTCCTTTTAGTGCAATGAATTGAATATTTGGTTGCTTTGATTTTGGAAGCAAATTTTTGTAATTCTGGAAGGGCACTGTTTCAGTCCCTCCTCTGTGCTTTGAATTTGAACCTCCGGAAGGTACTTTAGTAAATAGAAGATGAAGTGTGTGTTTCTCTGCACCGAGGCTGATGAATAACCAAATGAACAGGAACATTTCATCAGGCTGGCATTTTATAACAGGTTCAATTTTTTTCTACTTTTCATTATCAGTGTACTGAAAGAGTCATGATGTACGAGGCCAAGACAGAGCTGTCCTGGCTCCATTGGATTTTAAATTTCTCTATTATCTGTTCTTCTTACCTTGCAAATGAGATGGATGTCAGCATAGTGTGGGGTTTATAGCACTTATGGCTCTAGGTAATTTCCCCAAACAGCTTTTCTGTTAGATTGGTTTAGATGGTGAGGGTAATTCGGAATTAAAGGCAGGCACAGAGCACAGACTGCAGTGAAGTTTAAAGATGTGCACTGCAAAATTCCTCAGTGCAGCCAACCTGGTCTGTACCATGTGTATTGGAAAAAGTAGCCCTTCATCATACCTGAGTTCCCCCTCAGGCACCAACTGTCTGTGTAATGCTGTCTGCACCAACACTGGATATTATTTTAACCCCTAGATCTAAAAATATATCTATTAAGAAGGAAGTCACGATTTATCATCACTCTTCTTTTTCTTTGGTGATTTTATTGCTCAATGTCATTGAGAGGGTTGCTTTAAGCTTAGAGAGGGTTTATTTTTTGGTTCTGTAAAACACTAACCAAACATCAAGGTTTCCTAAGGATATTTAAGGGTGTTTTACTCCATTGAGCAAGGTAGTTAATGCACAATAGTATATGAATTACTAGAAAACATAAAGGGATCCAAGTTACAATGGTGAATTATTTCCTCCTTGATTAATGTAGGGCTGTCTGAAGTTATCCTGAAAGTTGTCTTTCAGTTCATTCCAGGTATTAAAATTTGGGAAGTGTATTTCCAGGGGGGAAATTAAGTGTCTTTATTTATGAGGTGTCTTTAAAGTCTGGCTTTTCTCCTTAAAACAAAAACACAGAATTGGAGTAGTTGAGGTTGGAAGGGACCTCAGGAGGTCAGATACTCCAGCAGGGCCACCTCTGCACAGTTGACCAGGATTGTGTCCAGACAGCTTTTGAGTGTCTCCAAGGATACAGACCCTAGGAGCTCTCTGGACGATGTGTGCCAGTGCATGGTCACCATGATAGTAAAAGAGTTTTTGCCAATGTTCAGTGTGTTTCAGGTTGTGCCCAATGCCTCTGATCCTGTCGCTGGGCACCAGTGAAAAGAGCCTGGCTCTGTCCTCTTTGCTTCTTCCCAACTCTCTCAGCCTTTCCTCATAGGAGAGATGTTCCAGTGGCTTAATGATCCCCATCACCCTGCTCTGGAGTGTGTGTGTGCACTGAGGAGCCCAGGACTGGGCACAGCACTCCGGGCCAGTGCTGTGCAGAGGGGAAGGAGCCCCTCTCTCACCCTGCTGGCAGCAACACTCCTCTCAGTGCAGCCCTGCCAAGGGCACATTGCTGGCACACCACTTGCTCCTTGAAAGGAAAAGAAAATGAAGTGGTTGTTCTGAGAAGCACTTGAAGGACATGTATTGAGAACAGGTGTGCACTTGAAGGACATGTATTGAGAACAGGTGTGCTGAGGGTGGAGGTTTTGTTGGAAGGATATCCTTGTTTGACTGCGAGTATTTTTGAGTATTCCCTGCCATACACAGCTGTCTGATCTGTTCTGGAGTGTAAACAATTGAAATAGCAATTGTTGCTCCCTAGCAGTATTTGTCTTAAGTCATGCTGTTTGTCAGGGGTGGGTTAGCTAGCAAGGTCTACAGAGAGTTTGTCTGTCAGGAATTTATCTGAGCTTGCCCTTCAATGTATTTCTCGAGTCATTTTTATTAGAGCTCAATGTCCAGAGATATTTTGATTCCTTTGCAGAGGATTATACTAGACATAGGTACTGGCTGAATGCTTTAAATGTGTGCAATATGTAGACCCTCTTTCCTGTCAGAGGCTGCACACAGGAATTAGTTGTTTTCCTCACAGTAATGCCAGAGTTTTTTACTTTCTGCAAAAAAGGCACCATCTGATGCCCCACAGAATAATGAAGTTGAACAGATTGGGGTGGAAGGTTGGCAGAAGGGGAGAGAAGGAAGAAGCTGCAATATTTAACATAGACTCTAATGCTTCCGTGGGAAGATCTGTTTCCAGAAGATTCTATTTTGGCCATGGTTATAGTATTGTGTTACTTATCTCCTTGAGTCTGTCCTGAGTAACTGTCCCAATTTAGAGGAGTAGCATCTGGGTTTGTGTCACGTGTTGTAGTATTTATTAGATGCTCTATAAAAAAAACACCCCTATTGTCTTTGAAAGGTGAACCATGTGGTTAAATTCTGTGCGTTGTTTGTTAAATACCTACCCTCAGCTCAGAATTGGTGCATTTTAGCAGAGTTGTTGAAATTAGAGCTGTAGACATGATTTCCTGTACAAATCTGAGTCTGTTACTGTTCCTTGATTATTTTGCATGTCTTTTGTGTTTGATTTCTCGTTTGTTTAGACCCCATTCCCATCAAGCTGAATCATTTCTGGAACTGGATTTGTATTTGTTTTTTCAGCTGTTCTTTGCACCTTGTGGTTTTTTCCAGAACTAAAGACAGCATGTATCATGCCCTGACTTATGCCACAATATTGGAAATGCAAGCTATGATGACATTTGATCCTCAGGACATACTGAATGCAGGAAACACAATGAAGGAAGCTCAAGCCACCTGTCAAAGGCAAGTATGGAGCAATTCAGTCAGAAAATAGTTCCTTCTTGGTAAAGTTTTGAGAGACATACAGGTTAAAAAAGGGATGCAGTTTCTTAGAAATCATAGGGAAGCTGAGATTGGAAGGAACATCAGGAGGTCATGTAGTCCAGCTTCCTGCTCAGAGGAGGGTCATTAGGAGGTCACAGCACATAAAATAGTTTTCAGCAGTCTAGTCTCCAAAACTTCAGTTTACTGCAATATCTGATTTTTCTTGTCAGTAAGACTGTGTAGCCCTTCTTCTGCCATGTCTGGGAGTTCTTAATTACAATGCGCAGACACTGCAGAACGTTTCCCTGTGTGATGGTTGTACTGCAGTTCTCTGTCTTTGAGCCAGCTGTGCTCCCACTTTTGCAACCCCATGGACAGGCACCCTTAAACACACAAAATAAATCATCATCCCCACCCCTTAGCCCCTTCCTTCATTAAGACCTTCTTCCATGCACGGAGGGTGAAAGGCAGATCCCAGGAGGACCATGTTGACTAAATTTGCTGTGGAATATGGTGACGTTTGTGTATGTGGGGAGGTGCCAGAGGGTTGGTGAACACTAGAGGTATGTCAGTGACTGTGTGGGTGGCCAGCTGAAAGATATTATTCTGTGTTGTTCATGGTTCATGTTCAGAATAACCAAACTAACTTTTTTTTGCAGATTTAGGAAGAAATCTACAGTAGCTGATTCTATCAACAGCCTTGTACATAGACAAAGCCTTGAACACTTTACTGAAGGTAACATTGTCTCTCACATGCATAGTGCTTTCCTTGTTTTATTTCTGCAATTTGAATCATGTAGAAATGTTCATTCAGTCTGTGAATTTGAATGTGTAACTACATCCAAAATCCCTGCTTTTGTTGATTGCTGACTCAGCACTCCCAAAAATTGCCGGGTAAAGAAATACCTAGAAAGAAGTATTGAAATGGCTATAAAGGTTCTAGATCCAGGAATTCATAGAAAACACCAGATAAGTTCCTGTAAAGTTTCTGTAACTGTGTTTCATTTCTGTTTGGAATTACATTAGTAGTCTGGAACTGAAGCACTGCAGCAAATCTGCATAATATCTTTCTCAGTTTGAGCTTTATGATGTTATTCCTCTATTAATGGGCTAAGAGGTTTTCTATTACTGTTTGACTGATTGATTTGTTTTCTTCTCCTCTCCGTGTGACATTAGAGGAAATCCATGCAGAAATTTGCTATGCTGAATGTTTACTTCAGAGAGCAGCACTCACATTCCTCCAGGTATGGACTCCTGTGTGGCTTGTGGGGATAAAAAAGTAGATACCATGCAGGTTTCTTTTCTTAAAAGTAATGAACTGGTAGAAAACTCTGGTTTGTCCTAAAGGTGTAAGGCTCTTTCATCTGGATCAGGTCTGGGTTTTACCTGGACTATCTGCTGATGAGATGTTACAATGTTTTGTTATCCCTCATGATTATAAAAAAAGGCTCATCTGAGTCCACATAGTGCTGTGTGCCCTATGACAACCTTCTCCGCTCCCTCTTATTTCACGCTTAAATGTGAAATAAAGCTCCAGTAAGCACCTATTTTCAAATACTGCAGATTGGGATATCAGATTAAAAAAAAAGAAAAAGATGAGCACTGAAGCTGTGCTGGAATACAAGCAGGATTTTTGCTTCTGGCTGGTGTTTGCTTTCCCAAGATTACTTTCTCTGGTGTGTTTTTGAACTGCTATTATGGTCTGCATAGCCATTAGACTCCACACATGCTGTCTTGTTAATAGTGCTGCCTGTCTTTTAAAAAAGGGGAGCTCTCCCTCCTCTTTGAATTCCATGTCTGCACTAATGAAGCTTGATTTGTTTGGTGGAGCAACATTAGCAGTACTTACTTGGGCTTCAGCATGCAGTTTAAATTGTTAATCACAGTTGCAATAACTGATTTTTATTGTTGATTTGGCTGTACTTGCTCTATGGAATTGTGCCTCTTCATCCACTGGGGGGATAATAAAAGTCACAGTCAGAAAAGCCTAATGCTGCTTGGCTCACTGGTGCTGGTAGGAAATGGAATGCAGGTGGTGGTTTTATAGTGTTTGGGAGTTGCCAGGTGGGCTCTGATTTATGGTGCTTGTGACACTTTATGGACATGGTAACCCTTTTTCAGCAATCTGCTGTGTCCCTCTGACAGAAACTGCTGCTTCGTAGGAACACTCACAATCAGAGGAGCTTCTAGTAGTTTCTAGAGTGCTGATGATGGACTTTGAAATGGCCAAGGTGTAGCTACCTGTAGTACCTGATCCTTTGGGATGAGCAGCCTCTAGCACAGGGAGCACTCTGGGTGATATCTGAAACTGTGGAAACAAGACTTTTGAGAACTTCTCCATTGTGCCTGTAAGAAATGAGTGTTTTTAAAGCAATGTCTCTTGGTTTTAAGCTCTATTTTCACATGTATCTATTTCTAAAAATGTTTATAGATACATGGAGGATTTAAGAGTCAGAAAATAATTTCTTGTCCTCTTCTGTAAAGGTCTATTTGCTTCCTCTTCTATTCTGTGTTTAATTTTTCATTAACTAGTTTTAAAAATTATACAAAGGCACTTGGTTCCAACAGCTATTGAAAGGGGTTAGTTTTGATGCTTAATGTCAATGACCAAATCCTGTTGAAAATACATAAAAATTACTCTTGACATTTTTCAAGGGCTGGACAATTTTCACATTGGCTGTCCCTGGTGTTGGTATTGAGCATTCTGAATGTAAACATTTTAAACACATATTCTTTCCGTGTTCCACTTTCCATTCAAAGGAAGATATAACTCAGCCTTTACACATGGTTAAGCATTCTGTACCCCCCTGGTGTGCTGCACTTGGATTAGTTCATCTAATCCATGCTGTTTTCTCCACAATGCTTCATACAGCTGCTTATGATTTTTCTGTGATGGTGTCTTGTTAAAACACGAGCAGACTTTCTATCCCAGGGTAACAGCAGATACTAAACCAAACCAGCATGACAGACTGTGTATGATGAGTGAGGCCAGAAACTGCCACTAGGAAGTTATGAGACTAAAGAGTCTCTAACTAATAGTCCCCCAAATACACTTTGCTGTGTTTTCTCAGTTTGTTATGGCTTATAATGTAACATGTTACCGTGTACCAGTGTGGATCTCACATATATATACATGAATATTCAGGCCAGAAAGAGCATATGCTGCATAACTTTACTGACCCTGCTTCCCTTTTTGGGATGTGAAACTGTATTCTGTAGACTCCTGAGGACAGGCAGCTAGTTGTGAACATTTCCTGGCTCAGCACCAGATACATCTGAACTGTGCTGAAGGACAAATGAGAGAAAGCTATTTTTTGAAGGAGCCACAAATGCATGTCCTTGCATTGCCACCTTGGGTGACATTCATTAGCTTAGTCACTGTGTTCACTGATGCAAATTCACATGACCCAAAAGGGCAAGGGCTAAACTGATCACAGAAGGCATTAAAATAAAGTGCCTATGTCTGAACAGAGAAAAAAAATAATACAGAAAGGAAATGCTAAATCCACATATTGTGTCTCAGAGGCTTATATTGTCTCTGTCATGCTGGTTATGTTCCAGGTATGTGTTCATCTCAAGAAGACAAAAGCCCTTTATGATGCTTACAAATTCATATTGCTAATGTGTTTCCATTCCAACAGGATGAGAATATGGTTAGCTTCATAAAAGGAGGCATCAAAGTCCGAAACAGTTACCAAACATACAGGTGAGTCAGAGTGATGATGTGATTAAGTGTACTCTGTCAGTAAAAAGTGCTGTTGGTCAAATACTCCAACAAAGTCATTAGGCATATTGAAATGGCCTTTCTTTATAGTGCCAGCTGCAGCTTTTTGGAACATTTAAAACCAGTAGCTGAAGCACAAGTAATTCCGTAACTGCATGTAACTAAAAGAAGAACACTGAACAAGTTTGCAGGAAATAGGGGCTATTTAGCACAGTAAACAGATGCACTTTCCCCACATCACAAAGTCCCTGGGCAGTCAATTCTTAGAGGATGCTTTTCCCAGCATATGCCACTGTCTGAGTGACATATTTGGTGAGCTGGACTTCTAATCTGGTTAAGAACAGCAGTTCTGCTCTAAAGAGAAGGTGCATGCTATTGCAAATGATAAGCAGGGTTGCTTATCTGAACTCACAGTATACTCATCACTTAGTGCTTGTAAGCCAGAAACATCTACTTAGGCAGAATTCTTTTCATCCAGGAGGTAATGGAGAGCCACTTTCAACATGTGCAGATGATTTTGAAGTGCACTAGTAAAATCTAAACATTAAAATGTACACCATGGGAAGCAAACCCAGTTGTGCCTCAGTTAGGTAAGATCAGCTCTAGTTTATGTAAAAACAAAATGTTATGAATCTAATAGCTCTTCTTCAAAAATATGCCAATAAGTATGCCAGCAACAACTTTGCATATTAACAAAAGATGTATTTTAACAAAGGGAAAGGTTTTTATGTGAGACCAGCAGTTACAATTTTTGTACTGTACCTTTGATATGGGAAGAAATAATTATTCATAGTTTTAGTGAGAGAGTGGTGCAACAGGTTACAGAGAAAACACTGAAATATGACAATGAGGCTTTTTTACAGCATAGTTTCTGATGTAAAAAAAGGCATCTTTCCCTTCCCTGTCAGCAGTACTGCTTGATAACCTGCAACAACAGCAAACCTGAAAAAACAGGAGGCGGTAACGTTGCAAAGATGGAATTTTTGAAAATCTCTTTCAGGAAAGAAAGGTCACCTTATACTGTAAAGGATAGTCAGTGGTTGAAAAGGATCAGAAAGTTCTCACAGTAGAACAGACCCATGAATAATAATTCTAAAAAACGAAGGCTAAACACACATCACATTTATTTTAGGATTTTAAATTTGAACTGTATGGCCATGTAAAGTCAAGTGTCTAGCAGACACAAACCGGCATCACATCCAGGGTCTCCAGAAGTACACTGGAAGGGAGAGAGATGAGTCCACATACTTGTGGGGGTTGAAGGTGACTCTGAATGCAGGTCCATTGTGAAGACTGCACTTCCAGTGAGTAGTGGTGTTACCTGCAGGCAACAATTAATTCTCCTGCACTGCCCCATCATCTCTCTTTGCACTAGCAAAGTTTGGTGTTGCTCCCAACAGCCCTTCTTGAAACATTTTAAGGCTGGAATGTTGTTGAATATTGGCTATTGACAGGATTTCTTCTCCAGGACTCTGTTTTTTCTAACTGATAGTAATGTGACAGAAATGATTTGGTGACAGAAATTATTTGGTGACAAATCCAGCAAAATGTTGTAGATGACGTTCACCTGGGTGAGCTGACAAACTGAAGTTTTGAACTCCTATGTAGTTCAAGGTAATGGGGTTCCTTTCTTGCTGAATTGTGATTAATCACATTGTTTACTGACAGTGTAACAGAATCTTGTGCATTTTCAGGGAGCTGGACAGTCTCATACAATCCCCACATTATGTCAAAGGAGAGAACCATCTTCATTTTGAGGGAGGTGTAAAGCTTGGAGTTGGAGCATTTAACCTGGTAGGTACCAATAGTTCTTATCCTGTGCTGAAGTCCTGCCACCTCCTGAAAGTGACCCTAACTTGAATTCCTGAGAAGCTCCACTGACATCAGTGTTACTGATCATGTGGTTGAAATTAGGTATGTGCACTGACAGTGCAGGATCCCAGTCTTTGTTCTAAGAAAATCAGATAACAATATAGTTTAGAAATAAAGAGACTGCTGCCCACAACGTGGGATGAGGACCAGGAGAAGCCTTGCACAGAAGCAGGAGATGCCTGTGCTGGTTGACTTCCACTCGTTGTTTCACTGACCCTTGGAAGGCTCCTGTGGCCTGGGCTGTTGATGGGGTGGGGTACATGAATGAAGGTGTGAGTTGAGGTGCTGCTCAGGCCACTGTTGGCTGCTGTTACCTGTGTTCTGGCCAAAAAGCAGGTGATCCAGTGCTCCGGGATGGTTCCTGGTGTGTCTGAGACAGTGACCCAGAGGTGGCAAGGGGTGATGTGGTTGTTCAGGGAATGCAGAAAGTGCCTGGTGCTTCCCCAGGTGTTAGATTTAGTGCACAAAGATCAAACATGTCCTGGGTGGTGTGCACTCAGCATGTCTGAAACACCCACCAAGTACTGGTGCGACGTGCTCTGTGAACGTATTTCTGTGCAGGGAATCCCAGAGACACAGGGTCCCTATATTAAACAGATATTTCTGTTTAAATTGGGTTTGAAAATCTAGCAGGTGTACACATTTGCTCAGGAAATTGTCATATGGAAATGTTTTTCGTAATTTTATTAATTATTTCTTGTGTTTGGAAAAATTCTAGGAGGTAGCTGAGAGGCAGAAGGTCTATTACTGCATAACTGTTGAATTTCTCTCTGTAGACATTGTCCATGTTCCCTGCACGGATTCTGAGATTACTGGAGTTTGTTGGATTTTCTGGAAACAAGGTAAATGTGAGCTAAATATTATTGGTACATATTCCCCTCGTTCCTAAATTAAAAAAATGGAGACAGGAGTTTCTCTCTTCTTCCTCACGTTAGTTGTAACTCTCTGAAACACTCTGGTATCACACTGTGGCACTGCGATTTTGTGCAGCTCAGTTTTCCTTTATATTTTTGTCTGAACTACTGCACTTCAAAGACTGGGGGGGGGAAATCTATTTCATTTCTGCTTTAATAGCAACTGGTAACTTGAGCCTGGCACCTAAATTCTGCTGTCTAAAGGAGTAAGTGCTTTTTTGCCTTTTATAATGCTTTCTATTTATAAAACAAGATTAAAGGAAAAAAATGTTTCTTTATCAGAGCTGCAGCCTCACATGACAGGTGAATGAGTGTCATCACCATTTTATTAGTTTACAGGGAGGATCTTGTATCTGAAAATAAAATGTGTTTAAAAGCAAGGAGCAGAGTGTGGATTGCAACTTAGAAAATTTCAGGAGCTGTTTCACGAGCAGTAAAGGCAAAAATCAGATAGTTTTACCTGTCAGCTACAACAGAGAAGCATCTAAAGCAAAATGTTCTCCTAGAAATGTAAAGGCAATTCATGTACCAGCAGAGCTCTGAAAATGCTTTGGTGAACACTCATCTTACTACTGCAGATGAAAATTGTCCCTCTAATTGAGTTTCTGTTGTTGCTTTTGGGGTTTCTTGTATGGCTGTGAGTGGGCTGATATTTGTGTTGATGAGTCAGCTCCTATTACAGGTTTCTAATAACTCACTGAAGCATGACCTAGATTACCATAAACTTAAGCAAAAAGCTGCTGTCTGCTCACCATGGAAAGGAGTAAGACATGTTGATCAAAGTTCACTGGTGGTCATTTATTTTAACACCCTTAAAAAGTCTTTCTGCATTTAACAGATGCCTAAAGCAAAATCGCAATTGCATGTGCAATCCTTTCCGGTGGTGGTTTCCCAAAGCTTACAAGAAGAAGCTGTCCCTGCAGTACACAAGAGTCTAGAAGATGAAAGAACCAGTGACAGGGGAGGAGAGGGAGGTTTGTGTGTCGTGTGCTGCAACCATGCAGGAGAAAGGAGTTTTGAGTATACCTGTGTTGGATATTGCAGTCTTTTCCATTGGATGCTCACTGTGAGCATCAGGTTGTGAAAGAGTCCTGGTTTGTGCCTTGAGCTGTTTGCAGATTACCTGAGAGAGCTGCAGTGCACTGGAGGACAGCTGGGTTTTGGTGTGGGTCATGTGTTTATTAAAACTGGATCAAAAATTTCATTGTGTTATCTTCCATGATACTGATCTGCCTCCAAGCCAGGAGATGTGCCCCGAGGGACTCTACTTGTCTCTCAGACATGTCATGTTGGACAGTAAATGAGGACATGCCCAAAGCTCCATTACTTCCTAAGCCATTTGTGGGCACTGTGGGCAATATGATCAACTTAACAGCAGTCTGGAGCCTCAAAATAGTAGGTGGGATAAGATCAAGAAAGTATAAAAAATAGCCAGAGGCAGTGTTTGTTCCTTTCCAGTCCAAGATGTGCCAGGCTGTGCCCTTCTCACTGTTCAGGCTCCTTTGCCTTCCGTCATTAGCCAAAACATGGGCTTATTTGTGTTTAGTAGCATAAGTCCTGCATTTGGGCATTGAGGTTTGATGCAGTTTTGCCCAGTTTTGTGAGAAGGGCTTTGTGGGCAGAGGTGTGTGTCACGCACAAGGCACACTCTGCTGGGAGCGTGTGGCTGGCTGGGCAGCAGGTGGAGTCTGTGTCCCGTTTGGACTTCTGTGTTTAAGGGTGACTAACAGGAGAGTCCTGGCTCTGTCTCCCAGGGAAGCACTGAACCTTTCTCACTGACTTCCCAGGCTAATATTTACCCTCCTTATT
The DNA here is from genome assembly GCA_035583155.1 of Acropternis orthonyx. Classification (NCBI taxonomy): domain Eukaryota; kingdom Metazoa; phylum Chordata; class Aves; order Passeriformes; family Rhinocryptidae; genus Acropternis; species Acropternis orthonyx. The sequence goes on from JAWWEU010000005.1 coordinate 6,181,495, forward strand.
TTATAGATGATTACAAATGCTGTGCTGCTAAACTGTAGAAAAGTTTGACGTGAGCCTACCATATGTTAAGTGCAATTTGTCAGAGGGTCAGATGACAGCATGATTTCAGGGGAAGGCAGGAAAACTTTCAGATAGAACCAATTTCTTTCAAATTATGCTGCTTTTATGTGGGAGGACATTTTTCCCGAGGCAGCTGAGATGAAGAATGTATTTGATGTATCAATTTGAAATAAATTTAATTCCAGTTTCCCACAAAGCATTTTTTTTTTTTCCTAATTGCATTTTGGTCACTTCAAATTTTAAATGAAGGTTAGATGTAAGATTATTTCATGGGATACATTCAAATGCCTTGTGTACCAGCTCAGTTAGTCAGTTCTTTGTAAAACTGTTGGTAGCATCCATCCTCCTTGATAAGGCTGCAGTTCTGTGATCAGGTCATGGGACATGAACTATGCCCTTGCTTTGCTTTCATTGTCAAGATCCCTAATTAAAGAGAGTGATTTAAAAATAACATTCAAGAGCTTTTGCTTCAGGAGAGTAGAGGGTTTTTACTTAGTAACAGCTGAAATAAACCTGAACCAGTCTCAGTGCTGTCTGACAATGATTTTGAGCATTGTCCTTGTTCATCCTGCACCCACTGTGGGATTCCCCACTGTTGATTTGGGGAGTCCTCAGTGACAGAGCACTAGATGTCTTGGGACAAGGATCAAACCAATAAGATGCTGATGTAATACAGTGCAGTGACAGTCCTGGGAATTAGGAGACTGGGGAATGTTATAAGGAACTTGCACAGAAAGGTGCGAGTTCCCGTGTTGGATCACACTTGTCTCTAAGAAGTGCCACTGCTCCCTGCTCTGTGTTACACCTTATGCCCTTCAGAGCAGCTTCTGTTTTGTGTGAAAACAAAACCGAAATGTATTCATGTCATTTTAGAGAAATTACAAAAATGTCTTTCTGGAGAAATTACAAACACTTACTGCCTTGACATCTGTTTTATATTGTAGCAATATGCCCTGTAATAGACTTTGTTTGGAAGCTCATTCCTGGTGTTCTGGGATTGCTCATATCAGTTGTGACATAGGTGTGGGAGGTAGTTATGGGTTATTTATGGTTAGAAGGCGTGTCCTAACAATTAAGTATAATGTACTCACCGGTGCCAGTCACTGAGTGTGGTTTGTTTACAGAATTCCTCCTTAGGCTCAGGCAGTAGCTGCCTGTGCTTTGGTTCCGAGACATCCTCAGGGTGATCCTGGTGCGCATTACAGTGCCCAGCTCATGGACCTTCCTTGGCTGATGAGGTTTGTTGCCTAATCTCCTTAGGCTCCCTGTGGAGAAGGGGTGGGTGCTTGAAAAGGTGACTCATGTCTGACCCAGGCTTTGTGCCAGGCTGTGCCTTGGAGGAGTTACCTCTGTCTCAGCCAGCCACAGAGGGAGCCCACGGGGACAAGCTGAGTGTGGGACATACAGCATGTTTCCCAGTGACACCCTTCGTCTCCCCACTTTGCTGGGGATCCCACTGCAACAGAAGCATGAGTTTTTTAGAGGAGAAGCGGCTTTGCTGCAGCATTTCTGCAAGCAGGTGTTGTAATATTAATAACAACTACTTCTAGATTTCTTTTATTCAAGCTGTGTCTACTAATTATGTTGTTACTGTAATATAGAAAATTTGGGATATTCAAAGGACAGAGTGAAAAGTAAACATTCTTTTATACCTCTTCTGGACAAATTAGGGTTATGGATATATCACAGAGTGAAATGACCCACTCACTGAGCTTCCCACACCTGTGTAGCTACTCAGTTTGAGAATTTGGGTGTGTGTCAGCTTTGCAGCCCTGTCCTGATGGATGGGCAGGGTTCTTAACCCAGTTACTTCCCAGTTACTGCCGTCCCACCTAAGCTGGGTGTGGGTTCATTCCTTCTTCATACAGATGATAACTGGGTGTTCAGCTCTCTTAAAACACAGTTTGGAGATGAAAATATAAGTGAGATCAACTTGACAAATGATTATTCTGTATGACTAACAGAATTTTTTCTGAATCATCCTTAGTGCTATTTATATTCATTTTATATGTGTTTTTATATTATATAGAAGATGCTAAATACTGTAAGGGCAATGTCAGTAAGAGCTCAGTGATATATTAAGCCAGAAGACTTTTCACAGGGGAGGGGGGGGGGGGGGGGGAAGTACTTTGGAAATATAATTTGGATTTTTTTTTTCCTGCCGAAATTCATTCCACAGAATGTTTTGTCTTCAACCTTGAAGTGCTGCTTTTTTAAATATCCAAATATTTGTGATTTTTCATCTGTGCAGTTTGAAGAAGCTCAATACATCATGTTTTGTTACTTATTTATATCAAACTTCTGCTCTCAGAAAAGAATGAAGTCGGTTTTATTTTGCTAAGTGCTTGATTTCCAGTAAGTCATTGATTTTCAGTAATGACTTTACTGTCTTTTAATTTCTTCTGTAGTGACATGCAAGTCATATTTTCATTAATTTGTCCCAACTAGATGTTATAATTGACCTACAAATATGAGTCATATTTTTCCCTCTAACAGTAATTAACGTAGTAAATTAAGATTAAAAAAAACCAAACCCAAACCACGAAACACTGTATTAATGTGAAAACACTTAACTACACTAGTTAAGTGAAAAATTACATGTATTATGAAAATAAGAACATGATTACAGGCTTCGGTGTTTATGCAGTAAGGGATAAAGGCTTGGTGGTGTAACACCCCTTGGTCAGCAAGGACACACAAGAATGTAAATCTGTGTTTTGATCAGGTAACTTTTAAACAGGATTTTCCCCTGCACACAGTGGGCACCTTACTGTGCATGTTTACTAGCAGGCAGATTTCCTGTTTGATATATTTGCATATTTATATTCTTGCTGCTGATATCATGGAGCCAGTCCTAGAATGGCTGATAAATGCTCTTGCCTCGGGAGCTTGAATGCCTAAAGTTGGTTATCCATCATGCTGTCATCGAATAGGAGTACAGCGTTATGCTTGATGGCTTTAGTTCTTCCCAAAGGGAACAGAAATACTCTTCTCTTCATCATGTTTTTCCACTGGTGGTAGTGGGCCAACATCATTGCAAAACCCCTTTTGGTTTTGGCAGGCTTAAAAACATCTTTTTGCCCTGACATCTTTTGCCCTGCTAGTTGCAGATTTCTCTTTCTTTCTCAATACCTTTAAGTTGCTTGTGCAGTGAAGCACAGCAAACATGGATACACTGCACAATTGGTCATATGTGGTTTCTGCCTTCCTTTTCAAGACCCTGTGTTTTGGTTTGGAATGCTGTTTAGCAGCACTGGGATGATGGTGATAAGTTGTCTCTCATTCTCTTATGTTAGCCATGTAGTACATCCCAAGCTGCTGCTCTGTCATCAGGCATTTTCCAGGCTAAGCAGTAACTCCATGAAAAACTCTTGGATAAATAAATATGTGTATTTTAATTTTTGACTGCTGCGTAAGCAGTGTTATATCAGTGCCTTTTGGGGAATTTGGTGAGTGAGCAATCTGCAGAGGACACTGCAGAAGTTGAAGGAGCAGAACACAGCTCTGGGTCTCTTCCAATGCTTTGTGCCCCTCTCTGTGTTTGCACAGGAACATGGTCTGCTGCAGCTTCAAGAAGGAGCGTCGTCATACAGCTTTAGGTCGGTGCTGTGTACCATGCTGTTGCTTTGCTATCATACTTTCATGACCTTTGTGTTAGGTAAGATTGTTTATAATAACTTTTGGATTTGATTAGTTCTTAGGGGAGGAAAAAGGGGGAAAAGATGATTCCATTACCTATTTGTCGGTGAATTGTTTGTAACCAGACTAAATGCAACTTGTTTGTGGGTCATTTTCCAACAGTGATTATAACTGAAGAGTGTGTCTTAATTTTCAGGATGGAGGTTGGTTTAGCACATGAGGAGGGAGATAATGGGGATAGTCAAGGAAGCTGTGAGAGCTAACTGTCTTCAGTAGACAGATGCATTATTTGGGAGGTTAAAATAATGGCTGTAAGTGATGGATATGTTCATGTTTGTATATCATCCCGGAGTTTTTTGGGGAGGTGATGGCTTCCCACTGACACATTATCTGTTATCTCCTGCTAAAACATTCTACAAAACGTGTTTGTCTACACGTGGGTTTTCAAGTCCTGTTTGCTGCCTTAGTGCAGCACCAACCTGTATTTATGCCTTACTTAGCAGAGAGAGGAACCTCCATGGTGGCCAGCTGAGGATGGATAATCAGTACCTTGAATTCCTGTTCTTTTTTTTGTTTTGTTTTGTTGGTTTTTTCCCTCCTTTATTTCCTAACTGTTTTATCACTTGCATTTTTATGCATTCTAGGGACAGGAAAAGGAAATGTTGAGGAGGCAGAAAGACTACTTAAGCCTTACTTGGCTCGCTATCCAAAGGTAAAATGAATCATAATCTATTTGGTATGATCATTTAATATTTTATTGCCAAATAACAAAGATCTAGACTGTATGGCCAGCTTGAAAACTGTTACAGAATACTTGTATTTTTATTATTATTTATTCCAGGGAGCCATATTCCTGTTTTTTGCAGGCAGGATAGAAACACTAAAGGGTAATATTGATGCGGTAAGTAATCATTTTGCTCTTGGGAAAGTAAATTTGAAAAGCTTTGGAAAAATTCCACCAGGAATGATGTTTCCTTTTTGGCTAATGCTTCCTGTACCTTTGGCCAATATGTAATTTGTAGTTCATGAATTACAAATAGGAACTTTGAAAATTATTTTGACTGACGTGTTTGTCCACCTCGTTTTGCTACCCTTCTCAATTTGTGGTGGTAACCTAGTCCACCAGTATTAATGACACAGTTTTCTCATTGTCTTTCCTATCCCAAAGCAAGTTGTGCCTTTAATAAGACCCAGTGGTAATCCTTTGCTTTCAGTCTGAGTGGAGAGACTTGAAAGAGTTATGGAGATGAAGAGTGCATGTCCAAAATACTCAGAGTATCAGCTGGTGTGCAAGGGCAGTAGCTCCCTTGAAATCTGTGGAATAAATGTCAGCAGTAAATGTCATCTGAGCATCCTAATTTCCCCAGACACAAACATTCATTTTGATTATGCTTAGGATTTTTATAACTTGCAGGAATGGGGAGCTCTGTGGCAGGGTAAACTTGCTAACGCCAGGATGACTCTGTAGCCAAGAATCTCTAGTGTGTGAAGCCAACAGATATGATTTTGGGGCAGTACCGGACTGTTAATAATTTGGAAGTTGCAGGAGCCGTGTGGGCAGATCCTGGAGCCCCAGTGTGTGTTCCAGCACTGGTGTTTGTGCGTTTCCACGTGATTAAGGCAGTGTTTGGAAATCTCTGTGTGCAGGCAGTGAATAGGTATGAGGAATGCTGCGAAGCTCAGCAGTACTGGAAGCAGTTCCATCACATGTGTTACTGGGAGCTCATGTGGTGCTTCACATACAAGCGCCAGTGGAAGATGGCTTTCTTCTATGCAGACCTGCTGAGCAAAGAGAACACCTGGTCTAAGGTGAGTTCAGGGGAACAGGAGGGTGGGAGGCCTAAAGTATCTACTCACTTTCAATCAAATTGAGTTGACTTTTTGTAGCTTCAGAGATAGAGATTGTAAAGTAAACCCTGGCCTGCTGTGGCTGTTACAGAACAATATGAATTTCAAACATTCAAGTCTAAACAGACTGTGGTCAAAGCAGAAATCTTTTGGGCCCAACTGGGAGATGAAGAACTGCTTGTTGAAGGTACTCTGCTATGTATTGACTGGTTGTGTCATCAAGACATTGCAGTTAATGGTGGAGTTGCCATTTCTTTCATCACGTTATGCATATGAGCTCTTTTGTGATGGGTGGGGTGAGCCATGGAAGTGCCTCCAGGATAATAAATGTAATTAGAAGTGGCACCTAACCCTGTGCATCCGAAAGGGAGAAGCTCTTCTATGCAGCACCCTGGTAGCTTTCCTCCCTTCATCTTCTCATTTTGCCTTTTTAAAAATGAGGGTTACATTTCAGCTTTTCCACTCAGTGAGAATTTCCCTGGACTGTTATGACTTCTAAAATGTGATGGACAGTGGCTTAGCAACTTCATCCACCAGTTCCCTCAGGATCTATGGACTGGTGCACCTTTGGGTTCCTTAGATGTTCTCCAACCTGATCTCCTACAGCAGACAGTTCTTCATTCTCCCTTTGCCTTCTGTGGGTTGGGCACTGGGGCTGGAGCACTTGATGGTGAAGACTGAGGCGACATAGTCAGAGTGCCTCAGCCTTCTCCAGATCCTGGGTAACCTGGTCTCCCTTTTTCTCCCAGAGAGGTCTGATGTTTTCTCTAGTCTTCCTTTTATCATTGACGTACCTGTAGGGTCTTTCGTTGTTGCTCTTGGTGTCCCTGGCCAGACATCAGGGCTTTATGTTTCCTAACCTGATCCCTGCTTGCTCATACAATTTCTCTGTATCCCTCCCAGGCTATCTGTCCTGGCTCCCACCCTCTATAGGCTTCCTTTTCGTGTCTGAATTTGTCCAGGAGCTCCTTGTTCATCAACACAGGTCTCCTGGTGTTTTTGCCAGACTTCCTCTTTGCTGGGATGCATCACTCCTGAGCTTGGAGGAGGTGATCCTTGAATATTAACCAGCTTTCTTGGGGCCCTCTTTCCTCCAGGGCTTTATCTCATGCTACTCTACCAAGCAGATTCCTGAAGTCCAGGGAACTGTTTTCTAGAACCTAGAATTCGGGATATATTACTAAATTGTGATAGGACACACAGACTGTATAGCGTTAATTTGTTCTCTGAGCATGACCTTTTTGTAAGTTTTCTTGCATGTATTCTTGAGAGTATTCAAACCTTATTTGCACAAGCATGGGATGTGTTCTTGGAATTTGGACAGAAACTACAAGCTGATACAAAGTAAACAAAGACATACATGATTTCAAAACAATATTTAAAAACAATTATCTCCTGATTAAATTTTGTAAGATTGTGAGCAAAAGCAGCAACGTCCACTTTGTTGCTGTTTTGTGCTTTGTATCAATAAAAGTGATGCTGTAAATTCATTTTTCTGTATAGATATTCTTCATTGCATTTGCAGGCTACTTATATTTACATGAAAGCTGCTTATCTCAGTATGTTTGGACCAGATGACTGCAGTCCTTTTGGAGACAGCGAAGTTGAATTATTCAGGTAAAATTTGCAAACTCACAGTTACAACAGTTCACTATCTTTTCACATCAAAGTGTTGGGGGAAGAGAGGCAAAATATTCATTGTGCAGATTTGAAGATCTGTGCAAATAGGATGGATTGGTAAGAAATTGGAGGGTTAAATGTCCTTTCAACTAAAGTGGACCCTGAGTTCAGACAACAGATTTCTCCTGGCCTGGAAATACTTCAGGGATAAAGTATGAGATCCACCAGCCATACAGGGGCTGCTGCTGTTCCATGTAATAGTCACATCCTTTGTTTCCTTTAATCAAAATGGCATGTAGGATGTGAAAGCCTTCAATGAATTATGCTGCAAGATGTGTGCACATAGTGGGAATATCAGCACGGTTTGGTTCTTGGGCTCTGAGTCTGAGAGGAGTGAAAAACAGTTCAATGTGCGAGTGAATCTGTGCATTATTAACACTGTGAGACAACCTCACTGTGTTGAATTGATGTTTAAGCTCCAAAATGCCTAAACATTGCTGGGGCAAAGAAAATTTGATTATCTTAGAGTTTACAATTTTTATATAAAAATCTAAATATCTTTATCCTTTTAATATGCTTACAACATGATAATCTCTGGGTTTTCTCTGTCTTTTATAATCATTACAAGCAGGTTTTACTGAATTTGAGATCCATTTTGAAGTGGATAGTTTTAGTCTTCAGGAGGATGGGAGAAAGACTAACAGAAGCTGGCTTTCTTCTTTCTTAGTCTGTGAAGAGAGATGAGCCCTTTATAAGTTAGGTGCATCACCTAATTTAATCTTTCAGTGGGGAAGAGTCCCTCTCCTCCTGCTTGATTAAAGAGGAAGCCCAGAGATAAACATGCCCTGCATAAAGACAGCTTTTGTGAGTATGTATTGCTCAGCTTCCCCAGAGGTAGCAATAGCCCAGTGTGTAAGAGTTTTTTTTAAGTTATCCTTGGTTAGATTGTCTTTTTTTTTTTTTTTTTTTTTTTTTAAATTTGAATGGGTTTTTCCCATGAGGTTCACAGAGGAAAAATTCCTTACATTTTCCTTTATACTTTCAGGATTGTTCCCAGTCTGAAACTGAAAATTGCAGGGAAATCTCTGCCTACAGAAAAGTTTGCCATTCGGAAAGCACGACGATATCTTTCTTCAAACCCTGTTCCTTTGCCTGTTCCACCTTTGGTAAGTCAGGAGTACCCACACGTGTACCCTTTTCACCATTTTAATTTATAGAAATAACCCCAAGATAATTAGAATAGTATATTTCCACGTTTCTAAGGTAAAACCTCTGCAGGAGACTGGAATGTTCCCAAAGCAAAGCCAAATGAATGCGAGGAATGCTGTAAAACTGGGGCATGCACCAGCCACAGGGAACTCAGCCAGTTGTTTGTGACACATAAATGTGCTGCATGTGTAACTCATTATTCCAGCTACAGACCAGCGTGCTCCAAACAGCTTTCTTTGGGTTCCCTTTTGAGGAACTTTGCCCTGGGTCTCTTCTGTCATGTCATTTACTAACAGAGGACTTTAAGGTACAAGTAAGGGGGGTGTCAAGGAAACAATGCATGAATTGGGGACTGCATGTAAGCATTTGTTTAATGTGCCCATGAATGTTTGCAGTTTGGTGCTCTCCGGAGCAACTCAAGGGTGCCAGGATGAAACCACTGAATCCTTTGGCCGCTTCAGAAAACCACTGTGGCTGCAGATTTGTTTTATTTAGTTTTTTTTCCCCTGTAATGCTGGGCAGTTCCCTGTGGCCAGAGGAGAACAGCTGCACGAGACACCCATGGCCTCGTTCACGGTGCACTTGCAAAAATCTGTCTACAAAGAACACGCAGAAGAACATGAAAGGGTTTTGAGCCCGTGGGTTTGCCAAGTGCAGCGGTGTAAACCTCTGCAGTGCTTTGAGCTGTTGTGTTTGAGAAAACAGATGGAGAATTAGTAAATACTCTTTAAGAAAATGCCAGAACAAGGAGAGCCTCTTGGAGATCTCACTGTGTAGCCATCTCCCAGCCCACCAGTGGGGATTTCACACCCTGCCCCCTGAAGAAACAGAGTTGTTGCAGCAGAGTGTGGGTATCCACCAGGGGCCACGTTCCACTAATAAGGCTGAAACGAGAGAAATAATTAGGTTACTTTGATGTGCCTTTCAGGTTTCAGGGAGGAAGAAGCACACACACGTGGGGTTTGGCTGGGCTGTCCTAATGGGATTTTGGCAGATCAGGTTTCTGTCCCAGGACCTCTCCTTGGAGCGGGCACCGCGTCCTTGGCTGCTGTGCAGTTGCCTTGCCGAGGCAGCAGGTGCCGCAGCTGAACAGATAAAAGCGCTTCATGGATGTGGAATTGGGGGCAGAACCTCATCTCCAGGATTTTTCTTTTCATTACCAAGGGACTTGCTGAGGAGGGCGAGTTCTCAAGCAAGTCTTAGCTCGGGGATTTAGCCTGGAATGAATGTGGTTTGAATACTCGTGTTTCAAAAGCGTCCTAATGAATCTGCACTAGGTACAGTAAGCTCAGCACAGGTTTTCCAATCAATAGAGACCAGATGGTGAAAGCAGCAGTGACTGGGGTTAACATGCTGTTTCAGCTATTCTAGCCTGACAGCTTTTTGTGCTGTAGTTACATAACTCAGTTATTCTACATAGAAATTTTACTGGAAAGCTTTAAATTATGAAACACAGACTAGGTCGAATCAATAGAAAGAATAAATAGATCGGACACTGATCTCTCCTCTCCAGTGACAGGACGCATGGGAATGGCATGACGCTGTGTCAGGGGAGATTTAGGCTGGATATTGGGAAAAGCTTCTTCCCCCCAGAAGTTGGGTCCCAAACCTGCCAGAGCTCAAGAAGCATTTGGACAGCACTCTTCTGCACATGGTGGGATTCTTGGGTGCTCTTGTGCAGGGCCAGGAGCTGGACTCTGATCCTTGTTGTGGGTCTCTTCCAACACAGGATATTCTCTGATTAAGTAGCCTGTCATAAGGGCGAGTCACAGGTCTGTATAATATTTCCATCTTTTGTGATTGCTGCTGGCAATGGGTACTTTTGGTCTGGTGATATGCTGTGAGAGAGAGAGAGAGAGAACCCCAATAACAAACAGGAATTGAACCAGTAGTTTTTAATAAAATGTACTCTTAGAACAGTTGAATAAGAGAAGGAAGTTACTTTGTGGGAACTTCAAACAAACCTGAGAAATGTAAGAGGTTTTCCAGTTCAGCTCTAAAATTTTGTTGGTCTGTTTGAAGCTTCGCTTAAAGGTTAGGAGGTTTGGTTTTCTTTTTCTTTTGTTTTGCTGTCCTGAGATTTCACATTTCTTTTCTGTGGAAGCAATACCTTGCAGTTATTTATGGATATTACTGCCATGGCTAGGATAGACCTGGAAAACGAGAGGAGACCTTAATGAAGGGACAGTTAGCCGTGTGCCATGAATGTTTTAAATCTGTTTTGTTGGTACTTGCTCCGTCTGTGAGGTTGTTTGCATTCTGTTCAAGCAATCTCCTCTGCGTTGTGTTGTCTTCCAGGGTTAATTTGTTCTGAAAACCAGCGTAACAAGTTTCAGTTGCAATGGAAATACGTTTTGACAAAATTACTTTATTTAAGGAACCTGTAACTTCTTCATCATGCAGAGATAAACTAAAGTATTTGACAACTACATTTAGCCAGTGCAGTAATTAATGATGCTGTCATTTCTTCCTGACCCTAGGAAATGATGTATATCTGGAATGGCTACGCTGTAATTGGAAAATGTCCCAACTTAACAGAAGGCATGTTAGAGACTTTAATTGAAGCAGAAGAAGCATTGGCAAGAAGTTCAGGTAATCAGTGATAGGGTTTCACCAGTTATTTTACAGTGCAATAGCTAAAGATATTATCTGTGAATAGAGAGACACCCATTAGTAAAGTTAACCGGATCATAGGAGGAACATAAGTAATGAAACCATAAACTGTTTATACAGATAGGAATAAATTTTATTTTTAATATAGCAATAACTTACAATAATAGCAAGTGATTTTCCATCCACAGGTGTGTGTTAGGAATGGTTTATGACATGTATTACAGGACTGTTTATTTTGCTAGATAGAAATCACCATATGCATTGGTTTGATTACTTGGATCATGAAGCTCTGTTATCCTCAGATACTGTATTTCAATTTTGAAGGATAAATAGGCAGCGAGTTGGCCTTTTAAAAATGCTGCCAGTTTAAGGTGTGACCTTGGGCTGAATCTGTTGTCACCAGTATTATACTATAGAAATTTGGGACATCAGGGGTGGGCTTCCTGTGAACTGTGAATGAGCATAAGGTGGGATTAAACTGAAACAAGATCTGCTACCACATTTTCTGTTAAATTAGCTATACATGAGAAAGCAGAATTGATGTTTATTTCTTGTCAGTCTTTCTTAGCTCCTGTGGGAGTACAACCAGTCTGCACTTCTTTTCTCACAAAGCTTTCCCTTGCTCAATATTCATTCTTATTACTATTAGATACCACCTTCCTGCAAAAGGCTCAAGCCCCTGTTGACAAAGGAATATAGACTAAACCACTGCATTGCAGTCTTTTCTAGGGCCTTGGTCTTCGTGTGCACAGTCTGTTACACAAGGTCTGAGAGAGTTGCCTGAAAGACTGGCTAAAACTATTTCTTTTTAATTAATTGAAAGAGTGGGGAAAATATTTTCAGCGAAGGTGACATCTTAGAAAAGGCCTTTGACCCTTTCACCTTCTTTGTCACCCATTTTGCTACATTATTTTGTAAAAGCAAATTATTTTTCTGTTCCCTTTTTTCCTAATTGACAAATTGTGAATAAGGCTGGATTTTGCAGGGATTTGTAGCTGATTCATGTTTATAGAACCCTCTCAGGACACAGAATCGAAAAGTGGGATATATTTCAAACACGCCAACCATTTAAAGTATTGCCTGTTCCAAATATTGACTTGCTGTTTCTAGGCATTGTGGGTTCCCTGGGCTTTCCTCACAGTGTTCAGGGCTAAGCCATTATGTATTCAAGTATTTTCTCTGTGTTACTGTTAAAAGAGTCTACCAGTATAAAGTGATGCATCTGAGGATGTGTTCCTAGCAGCATTATACCATAGAAGATGTGAAAGGAAGGCTGTTCATGGAGGTAACATCTGGAAATACAGTTATGCATATCAGATTTGCATCTGGGAGAGGTCCCAAAGTGTTTGCTGACACAATTCAGGGCAGTTTGTAGGATACAAGCAGAGGAATTACATGCATGTGAATGTGTTCTTGGGACAGATGTCCAGAAGACGCAACTGATTTTTTTATTTTTTTTTTAATTCTTATTAAATAACTTCTGTGGCCTCGAGTCATCTCACATACTTTAGCGTGTCAACCTTTGCCCTCTTCCCTGTTTCTTCTAAGTGAGTTTGCTGCATAGTCTTTGGGATTTGTTTAGGTGACTTTGTAGGGGCCTCTGGGGGACTTTGAAATAGAAGTGACTCCAGTTGTAGGACCAAGGTCTCCAACTGCACAGTCCGAAGGGAAGCAGCTGTTTCATGCAGTTATGTGTCAGCATTTACTCAGCTGGAGTGATAAATGAAGAACCAGGTGAAAAACAATGAAAACAGGATGGCACTCAACAGCATGAGATGCAGTATCACACATTCTGCAGAAATTCTTTTCAGTTAGGATTTCAGGAATTGGAAATGAGTAAGCAGGCTGAAGATTTTCCTTGTAAACTTTAAGATTAAGCTGCCTATATGGATTGGCTGTGGAAAAGCCAGATGTTTTCTTTGAAATGTGCAGAAATGTTCTGATGAAGATTGTGGATGGTAATGACTTTGAACTAGGCACTGGTGAGGCTGATGGCGCTCATAATTAAAAGTATAAACTCAAAAGAGGTGTAAAGAAGGTGTGGTAGGAAAATGAGGAGATGTGAGGTGCAGGTAGCAAAGTTTCATATATTTTTGTTTGGTCCAACAAAGGTGGAGAATTAATAAAATACTTGCCTGTGAATAGGCCATGTGACTACAAGTCAAGGAAGAATACATACTAAAGGGCAATAAAGGCATAAGGGTGAGAGATTATAAATTGGACCTCAGTATTTTCAAAATGGACACCTCAAATTAGTTTTCAGGTGTCAGAACAGTAAGACTATGGGGTAGCCTTTCAGTGGGAGTAGGGAGGGAAAGAACAGCCCAACAGTTTTTGGACAAAATTGGATCGATTTATGAAAATGTTGGTGCTTGTTTGTCTCTGCCTTAAATTCACCAATTAGTTCCTTCTGCCCTGTGTTCCAGTAAATGGATTGTGCTCACACTTGCTTTTGTAAAAGTTTCCCTACAGGTAGGAAAGTCTTGTCTGTTCTAGAGTTTTCTAAAATGTGCCATTTGCTCCATCCTGCAGCTACAGAATTACTGGCAGATGACCGGTGTGTGATAAAGCTGTTAAAGGGATTATGCCTCAAGCATTTAGGCAAGATCTCAGAAGCAGAAGACCATTTTAATTACATCTATTTAAAGTAAGTTTTCATACCTGGTGTGTTTCAAGTAAGAGGAGATGGATGCAACCCTGATATGAATAGAAGGGAGAGCACTGCAGTACCTTGGGTGCTTATTTCAAGGAATTTCAATTTTAATTTACAGTCTTGTTAGCCATGCGTTGAAGGATTTCAAATCTGCACTTTTTACTGAGGTAGTTTCTCCTTTGAGGGGACTGTAGATGCATAAATTTTTTTGAGATGATACTTGCCTTTTTTTTGCCCCCTTCCTCTCACCAGCCCTGAAGGAGCTGTACCCAGCAAACCACATGCAGTTTGCAGAGACGGGTGGCAGCATGATTACACTTGGAACTTCTGCACATCATGTGGTGCACAGCATCTCTTTCTGTCGGTTCACATGACTACAGCTCATAGTATTGTCGTCTTTTCTGACACTACCCTGATAATAAAGGCATTATTTCCTAATCCTGAGATTATACATATTGTGTAGGATGCTTATGCAAAATACACATTTAATAACCCGGAAGGTAACTTGGGATAGAGAAGATGACAAGTGTCGTAATAGAGATTGATTGCTCCTTCTGATCTTAGCTAATCTCCTGTTTATTTTTGTTTGGAGCTGTTAAATCAGGGAACCAGTATATCATTTCAAGGTCTCCAGGCTATTTCTTTTTCAATGCAGTGAGAAGAAGATTAAATATGACCATTATCTAATTCCAAATGCCTTGCTGGAGCTGGCAATACTGTATCTAGACCAGGACAGGAGAGAAGAAGCAATAAAACTTCTGGAAAAAGCAAAGTAAGTGCAAATCCTGTGTTGATGTCTGAGGGGTCAGTGTGGTATTTTACTATTTAGCAGGAAACAGAAACATTAATATCATGGAAACTCATTTCATTCTTCCAGAGGAAGCATGCATGCCTTAGCTTTGGTTTGGACTTTTCCAGTGGTGGGTGTTGTGTTTGCTCAGTTTGGGTCTTACCCATCCATTCTGAGACAAACAAACAAACAAAAAATTAAATATGTAAATTGGACTGTCAAAGGCTTCTGTAAGAAATAATCCATGTGTAACAAAATGTAATAATCTTTGTAATCTATTTACTTATTCATAAAAGATGTATTAAATGAAATCAAAGCTCTGTGTTATCCTAAAATAGCATTACTTTAATTGATAGCTAGCAGGGTCTGTTCCTTTCCTTGGTGAAATACACTTAAGGTAATGCTTCAGGTTGCATTTAATGTCTTTGTATTGTTTCATCTGCATCTGAAAAGCAACTAAAACCTGTTTTTACTATTTGGTGTGACTGATTTTCCTAGCAAAGTAAGTTTATTAGGAAGTTTGACTTGACCATGTGCGTTCTTTATTATAAAATTAACAAAATACAGAGTTTACTTCTATGCTGAGCCAAAATTTTGGCAGTGGTGGGGAGGGAGGGAATCCAACCCAAACAGCACTCCCTCCCTTCAAGCATCCAGCAGCAGCAGGGCAGTTCACCTCTCTGGATCCTGAACGAGTCCAGATGTCTGCACCTTCCCAGTGCAGAGTGTCACTGCCACAGGTGTGAGCAGCTACAAAACTCGTGTCTGCCCCCAGTTCCAGAGAGGTCAGATGGAGTTTTTATGTTGGTTTTTGTCCAAATCCGTCCACACTGCAAGACAGAGTGGCGAATCAGCCTATCAAAGATTATGCCAAAAGCCTGTCAGCACAAAAATTAAAATACTGCAATCCTTAATCTCCTGTGCTTGTCCTTGTAAACTCACGGAAGATATTAAGAGCAGCAAAAATTGCATTAGCAAAGTGCAATGGAAAGTGTTTCAGTTGGCTTCACATTCCTCAAACATGCCTCCTCTCCTGTCCTCAATTCCTTTGTTCAAATCTCTCTTAGGAAGAGATCTAGAAAATAATGATTCGGAGCTGCTCGTTCCAGCTGGAAATTCTGTCTCTTGCTGCTGGGCCACTGCACCTTTCCCTGAGAGCTCTGGGTGTCCCAGGTCCCCTCGAGGGATGGTGTCTGGCTAAAAGGGGGGCACTAGCAGACAGCAGCTCTGAAAAGTTTGTTGTTGCCCAGTGTATGAAAGCTGATACTCAGACTTGCTGTGTTCTGAGAACTCATGGAAACTGTAATGATATTAAAAAAAACCCCAAAACCACAAAACCTCCCTGTGTTTCAGCCAGTCCTAGGAAGAGGTGCTGTCCTTCCATTTCCACCCGTGGCATTGCAATGCTTTGGTTTACAAGCTTTCAGCTCCACACACTGAGTGTCTTGGCAGCCACGAGGGGGAGAAGCGCGTTGGCTGCGGTGGGTTTCGGGAGTGTGGAATTCTCTTGGCAGGAGAGTGCTTGGCTGGTGCAGGATGCTTGATTTGCTTGACCTAAATCCACGTTCTGCTGCTGGCTTGAATTTTCAACTCTGCGAGAAGGAGTAGTATGAGATGATAAACAGTTTTGGCTTGGTCACGCATGGAAGTGTTTTCTGTTTGTATGGCTGTAAGCTACAAACAGGAATATCAGCGTGCTGAGGAGAAATACAAACTCTGCGTGACAAAAGCTACTTAATTTAAGGGGAAAATTCCAAAGGGTTTTAGATCAGCACACAGCAGAACCCAGTCCCACCTCCTTTTCTCAGTCAGCCTCTAGGGTGTTGCATACATAGAGTTATAAGCTGGTGTGGGATGGGTGTGGAATTCCTGGTTTTTACCAAGAGACTGCCATAGTGACAGATACCACACTGCCATGCTTGGTTTGAATTAGGAATTTGGAACTGAAATGCTTTTAAGGTATACAGAGCTTAATACTTAAGGTTATGTTTCTGTAAAGATGACAAATATCTTCTAAAAGAAAATTAGCATGGTCTAATCCTCTTTGGTGTCTGGATTCTGTATCCATCCTGCAGGAGCTGACATGTTAATTCCTCTTAAGTAGGATCTGCACTTTCCATGTGGTCCTGGGGCAAATTTTCTATTTTTATGTAAGCTTTTCCATAATAATACAGATTCTTTCAATGTCCCAGTGACTTTAAAGCATGGCAGAGCTACTGGAGACCATAGGCAGATGACAGTGCCCAGTCAGCCTCTAGATGTGTGTGTGGTGGAAGTCCTGCCAGTTTCTCCCTGGATGCTGAATTGCTCCTCAAAAGCTGATACAGAGTCTCATGTGTGCCCACTTTCTCTTTCCAAGCTTGTGGGGCAGCAAATTCTGTGGCTTTATTTCCTACACACTGTTGGCAGCCATAGGATGGAGATGGGGTGTTTCCCTCCTCTGGTTCAGGACAGCTTCTCTTTCTCTCTTTTTTTATCTCCCTCCCCACCACCCCCAACCTTTTTACTGTCTTGAAATGGGTCTCCTGAATTAAGATGAGTCTGCTTTATTAAAATGATTTTTTTTTAAATGCTGAAAATATTTGTATTCAAATCTGTCAGTTATACTTGGGGGGGAAATCTAATTTCTGAATGTAAACTAAGTGGATGTTACAGATAATTAATATGGACTCAGTATTTTGATTGAGTGGACCAGATTCAATTTCTTATTGAGCTATATTTTTCTGGTAATTGCCAGACAGTGGAACTACAAATAAAGAACAAAGAACTGCATTGTTTGGCCAGGGACACATGCCTTGTATTTTAGAGTAGGCAACAAAGGAGCTTGTGAAGAAAGGCTTTTTTGCTGTCTGCTGTTATCTCACTTAGAACAGTCATAAAAAGATAACTTGAAAATGTTTTAAAAATGTATATATATTCATCAGAGTGGATCTGCTTTTGTTTTAGACAAAACTACAAGAATTACTCCATGGAAACAAGGACACATTTCAGAATTCAAGCTGCCCTGCACCAAGCCAAATCTGCCCCAGAAAATGGAATGCACTCTGGAGCCTCGGCAGTGTCGTAACGTTTCCTTCTTTGATGTCCTGTTTGTTGCAAACTTTGGTGCAGAAAATTACTGACACTTTAGAACTATTTTTCCTTCTCTTTCAAGTCAGTGAAAAACCAAATAACTTAAAATTTTAAAGGTGATGCATAAAGCGTTAATCTTGTGTAATAACATGGCAAAAACCCCTCTCAAACCAACCATATAACCCTGAAAAATAGTGTTTTTCCAACAGTGGCTTTTGGAATACTCACATCTGTGTAACTCACTTTTCAATCGTGTGCCTTTTTCTCGCGTTCGCAACGTTACGTTGTAGCTTGCTTAGTGAAAGGGGAATAATTGGAAACAAACCCCCAAGAACAAAACTTTAAGTTTCACAGATTCAATCTCAGTTAGCTCTAAATGTTTGTTTGGATCCAGACTGCCAGCAGTTGAGAAGGAAGCACTCTGCTTTTTCCCAGTACCTGCTTAGTTGGAATGTTGTGAGAAAATCTCCTGAAACACATGAGAGGGAGGAGCTCTGGATTCGTGGCATTTCTGGCTGTGCATGGAAAGCTTCTCTTCAAAACCAGCTTTTACAGGTCACATTTTGCTTCTGTAAGAAACTTGCTGGTGAAAAGAATGGTCTCCCTTATGCAAGTACCTTGATTTTAATTTGGTTTTCCTGTCAAGTCTGCTGCTTGTAGCAGCTGAATGATTTACTGAGGATTGTGGGGGGAAAGGTGATGACAGTGTAAAAACTGCATCTCTTCTTCCTTGACCGTGGGAGGAAGTTCTTTAGGAAGGTTTTTGCCACAATGAACACGATCTGAAGTTTATATCAAATTCAAAGCACAAGTCCTTGAAGGCCACTTAAGAAACAGCAATATTGCACTGGCTGCACAGTGACACAGGAGTTACTGTGACAGTCTATCCCCTAAAATGAGTGTTCTTAGGTTTGCCCAGCTGGAGATGTCCACGTTGAAAGAGGTTGATGCTTCCTGCGTGAAGAAGCTGGGGCTGGAGCAGGTTCCCTTGGCACAAAGGAGAGCCCTTTTGTCTTTTTGCTCTTTATTGATCTTTTGGGAGATTTTTTGTGGAAGGGGCTTGAGAATAGAGCAATGAGCTGGGACTGCTTTCCCACCGTGGAATTCCTGCTTTGCTGCAACACTGGCAAAGTCAGTCATAACACAGCTTTGACTCATATTTATCATTCTCCAGGCTAGCTCCATGTCTGTAGGCCTGTGGGTTTTTGGGGCACACTTCTACCTCCCTTTTGAAAGAGCTTCTTCCCCATGATCCATTCTGATGGGTGGAGATGGGAGGTCTTCTGACAGCCCTTTTTCTCCAATGGAGATGTTTGTCAGGAAGAGTCATGTCACGTACCTCACAGCGACTGTCCTTTCTAAAGCGTTTGTTCCCAGCAGAAGAGAAAATTGACAGTTTGTAGCTCTGCTTTTACCTCCTCTAAGGAAATTACATTGTTTTATAATTGCAAATTAATTTGCAAGGAGACAGAACCACCTGTTCCTCAACAAGGAGAACTTGCATTGTTGTAAAAACAGATACCCTTTATAAAAGTCTTTCCAAGTCAAAATCAGAGGTGAGGAATGTGTTTTTTAAAGTGGCTTTCTCAGATAAATTCAGTTCAGATAAAATTCAGTATAAACAGTATAAACGCTATTTACATGCTGCACATCAAAACTTCAGTGTAAAAATTCAGTCATTCTTTGTATAGAATAAAAAAGTTTCTTGTTCTATTATTGCATATAACGCCTCTTCTTCCACTTGTGTCCTTTTCAAATATTTTGGCAGCCTTACCCTCTTTTAAGCAAGTAATGCCACATGAAAATTTGCATAAACTGTACTTTGCAGAAAGTGAACAATCCTTCTGAGTGTAGATTCATTTCTCAAGGCTACTGAAACCTCTTTGAAATTTCACCCACAACTGAGTTTCCCTGATCTTAGATAAACTGCACAAAGGATGTGCTGTGCAATACCCAGTCAGCTTCCCTGATGCTTTGCAGCAATGAAAATCCCAAGATCTTCCTGAAGTTTTTATAGCCTTCTGAAGATTTCCACAGTCAGCTTTGCTTGGACACCAGTGCCAGTCACACTGTGGACCTGATCTCCAGCTTCACTTGAGGGCTTTGTAGTTCGCTGTGATCTTCCACTCTGACTCTTTGGCTCCCAAGCAATAGGAAAAAATCACCTTCCTTATGCAACAAGGATTTATGGACTGTAATGGTATGAATTCACTAAAGGAAAATAGCATCTTGCTTGCTCAGGGATGAGTGGAAGGCCTGGTACGTTGCCACTGTGTAAGTTTTTCAGTGTGTTTCATTTTGAATTGCCCACCGTGACTTTGCTCATCGGTGTCCTTCATTTTGGTGCTTCTCCATGGCAGGGATCAAAAGCTCCATGGGGTCAGTCTGGGCTGGAAGGTCGATGTTTTTCCGCTGCTCCTCCTGAAGCTGCTGCATTCTGCCCAGAGCAGTGAATTGCCTGGAGTCCCAAGTGTGGTGAATTAGGGAAAGCACGACTGGTGTGAGTTCTCAAACAGCTTCAGCACTCACGGTGTTCCCTTAGTGCAAAACGGCGGATATTCTAATGGATCACAGATAGGAGCATGGCCTGAGATTCAGGAAATGGAAGTACTGCTGCAGATGGGTATTGTCAACACCTCAATTGCAGAAGAAGCACTTCCTTCTGCTTTCAAACATGGAACTGTCTGAGTGATGCTTGAGAAACCCTCTCAGTGTACCAGGCTTTAGTCAACAGCTGCATAATCAGCTCTTCCCAGTTCTCAGCAGAGCCAGAGAGAGATGTTACCCAGAGACAAAAATTACTAACTCATACCCCAGCAAAGGGTTCTCTGCACTTGGCAGGACCTTTATCATAAAACTTACAATTTGTATTTCTTTTCCTATGTATTTCTTTTTATTTGCACTGGTAGAGTAGAAATTCCAGAATACTCCTGGATGTGTGCAGCAGTGGCTGTGGTGCCCCGTGAGATATTGCTGCCACCTGGAAGTGGTGCTGGGCAGGAAGGGAAAAGCAATGAAATGAGCATCATTGTTATCATTAGATCTGTTATATGGAATCCCTGTGCGTGGGATTTCTCTCTAAACTGAGGGGGTAGATGGGCTGCAAAGCCAGCAGCTCCTCCTGAGGTCTGACGAGATGGATGTGCATCACCTCCCAGCTCATGTAAATAACAGATGAGCTATAACCTGTTGGACAGAGAATGGTGGGCTGGAGCTGGACTTGGTCACAGGTTTTCTTGATGGTTGGAAGAGTGTTTGATGAAGTCACAAACATGATACAACAACTATTATCTGGAAAGAGCCACTTGTGCTTGCTCAACTCAACCAGGGGCACAGGAGCCTGCTTTGACTACTGATAGGCAGTTCTGTTGTGATCTACAATTAACATGTGCTGTCATGGACAGTCAGTTCAGATTGTCCTCTCCTGACTCTGCCTGGCCTCAGGTTGTTTGCACATTAAAAACTTGGGTTAGGGAACTGTGTTTTATAAAATATAGCAGCATAGAACAGGATCACGTTAAACATTTCCTCCCATTTCACACTGGTTTTGGCATTGAATTCTATATTGAGTGCCTTAGTATTTTTAGTTCTCTGCAGCCTGGGTCCAAGACTACTAAAAGCTCATGGGCTGACAGCTGTGACAGCTTGTGTGCCTCTGGCCCAACAGAAGCATCAAGTCATGCTCTTCTGTAGGAGACAAGGCTTCCCTAGAGATCAGCCCTTGAATGCAGAAAGCACTCTCATGAGTTTAAACTGAACACTCAGCCTCCAGTTCCACCTGCAAGATGCATTTCTTTGCCTTCTCCAGCATAAAAACACAGCAGCAAAGCAAATGCGTATGAAATGACCAAAGCAACACATTCAACACCGTTCCCCCTCTGGGAGGAAGAGGAGACAATAAAGAGGTGAGTCATGTTATTTACTGCTGTACAGGAAAGTGGTTAATGGTTGGCAACGTCACTGATGAGTGAGATCGGGAAACTAGAACAGACTAGAAATGAACTTGCTTCTTTCTTCATTATGTTCTGCAAACACATTTTGGTGGCAGATTATGTGCAAAGCATGTACCAGCAAGTGTTTTAATTGACTGATTTGTCATCATAAAATATGTTTTAAAGATGCTATCTAGGTTTGCTTCTGGTGTTAAAAAAACCCCAAACAAATACTTTCTTTTAAAAACACACCCAGTCAATCCCTGTCTCCAAGATTTATGAACAGCACAGAGCTAATACCTGCATTGCACTATAGTAAAGTGTTCTGCATGGTGTTTGCTCAAATTCAACCGTGCTGCTGTGGGCTACTGTGTTTTTTAAATCTCTAGACCTACTTACCTTCATTGCTGGCTAAACAGGCAAAATGTTTATTTAGAATTACCAGTGAAGTCTGCTTGCTTTCTCTCTCCTTGACTGTTTTACAGAAAGAATACCAAACAGAGCAGTCATAACCCCCTGCACTTTCCTTATGAGCTGATTCAGCTAAAAAAAAAAAAAAAAGGCAAAAAACAAGTTTATCTTGTGTTAGTCAAGTACAGTAACAGCAGTTTCAGGTCTGTGGCCTAAGAGTAGCATAGCAATGTGGTGAAAAAGAGAAGATAAGTAGAAGCTGCAATATTCTGGCCAGTTTTCCTCTCACTCTTCCTTTTATCCTGCAGCACACGGGCTGTGGAGGTAAGGAACAGCCTTCTTAGTGCAGGAGCTGTATAGGATGGGTGTCTGCAATGCCAGAGCCCTGGGGGCCGTGCTCGGTGTCCACAATGTCACAGGTGCAGTTCTGGGATGAGCCGGTGCTTTGTGAACGTGGTGCTTTTCCCAAGGTTTTGGTGAAGGTGATGGTGTGAGATGCCTGAGGCAGATGTGCTCTGCAGATGTGGAGCCAGGAGTTGCATCTCTGATGGTGAGGAGAGCTCAGTAAATGACCCTGGGGAGGTGAAGCAATGCCGTGAACTCTGGAGGGGCACGGAACATACAGCTCATGCTCAATGTCATTGTCTCTGGGTACAGAACCCAGCACTGCTGTCATCACTGCCGAGGCTGCACAGCCTCTGGTAGGCAGCTGCAGAGGGATTTTTTAGAAGCAAACATCAGGGTCAGTTAGTTTGGGTATTTCAGTGACAGAATGATACGATACCAGGCTGGAAGGGACGTCAAGGATCATTTGGTCCAACCTTTCTTGCCAGAAGCAGAGTCTAGGCAAGGTGGCTCAGCACCCTGTCCAGCTGAACCTTCAGTGTCCAGTGTTGAGGGATTTAACACGTCTCTGGGGAGATTATTCCAATGGCTTGTTACTGTGAAAAATTTGCTTTGGCTTGTATTTTTATGGCTTGTGGATACCTGGGTCAGGTTTTTCCATTCCGTGATGCTGGGCTCATAGTGGTGCAAATACTGCTTGGTGTTTCTAAGAACAGCAGGAATTTCATGGATAGTGCCTTTGCTACAGGTCTGTCATGTCTGATCTGTCACACACACACATAAAAAAGCATATATAGATGTACACAAAACATCTATATATGTATACTCACACACAGGCTCTGTAGCCAAAGCTTTCTGAAAAGTTAATCAGAACTGCTTGAACTCTCTATAAAATTCAGCACTTAAAAAAAACTTTGATGAGGAAAATGCAGAGGTTGAAGACCTTTGCTAATGGTTTACATTGGGATCATAAAGGAAAGAGTGTGTCGTATACAGCCTTGTAACAAGGAGCAATCCCAAAGCAAAAGGGCAGTCCAGCAAGAGCCCTTCAGTGGGGTAACCTCACCAAAAAGTTTTAGGCTGGAGAGTTGAAGGGCATCAGTTTTTACTCTGGACTAGCAGAGCTTTGCCTCAGGAACAGCACCTGGGGATGGCTCTGTCCTGCTCAGAAAAGTTTTGGAGCGAATTCCTGCCTTGCCTGCCTCCCTCGGTCTGCTTACTTGGTGTGAACCCTCCACCCCTCAGGCAGCTCCTGCTGATGTGGCAGAAGTGCAGGCAGAAGATCCTGGAAAGGTGGAGGTTTGTCTGTCATTGTGCAGAGAGAACTGGCCAAGGTGTGTCTGGACAGCAGAAGC
This sequence comes from Acropternis orthonyx, assembly GCA_035583155.1. Taxonomy (NCBI): domain Eukaryota; kingdom Metazoa; phylum Chordata; class Aves; order Passeriformes; family Rhinocryptidae; genus Acropternis; species Acropternis orthonyx. Next base: position 6,205,042 of record JAWWEU010000005.1, read on the forward strand.
GGGGCCGGGCAAAGCGCTCGGTGTGGGCAGCCAGCGATGTGTGCAGTGAATGGAACAGTCACTGTTGTGAGCAGAGGTGTTGAAATGCCTTACTGGAAATCGAGAGCAGTGTTTTGTAGGAGTTGGTGCTGCAAAGAACAGGTTTGTGAAGTTGCTGCTGCTTGTTTTCCAAGTGAGAGGAGAGAGGAGGGCTGGGGGCTCTTTGTGTGCTGTCGGTGTGGCTGGGCCCCTCTCGCTGAGTCAGCACATACCTCTGTGCTGCTGGGAACACACACAGGCTTTAGCACAAAGAATATTCTCATTACAGTCTCCTCTCTGCAGCTTTTACAAAGTGTCAGTGCAGAGTGCATGTTGTAATGAATCGGTTGCTAGCATGAAAATGTAGTTATTTCTTTTGCTTAAATCAAAAAGATGCTTTTGCAGAGTATATTTAAAGTGTTCTTTTATCACAAGGCATTAACTTTGCATTTCATACCAAGAATTTCCAAAGCCCCAAACTCTTATCCCAGAACAGGTTTAAATGCAAGATAATCTGCAAACCATGGTTAGCATAAATTATATCCTTCAAAGTTAAATACTATATAAAAGCAAAAGTTAATCCTTGAAACTCATTTTTATTCAGGGTATTAAGTCAAGAAGGGTTCTTCTGAACAGATCTTATTCATGTGTTTTATAGGTTGTCAACTAGAATGTATGCTTTTAATAAAACGTGGTGTCTGTAGCAAACTCTGTGTATAATCAGCTCGCATCCACTTTGTTTCTGAGTCTGTTTTAATCCAGGATTTAACTGCAGAGAGTTTGGTTTCAGCCATCTTGTTATTTATTTCACTGACAGTCTAACTCAGAAGAATTTTCATCTCTGCCACGATTGCACAAGGACGGGAAATGTCAAAGTCCTGAAACTGTGGCAACTGAAATAAGCTCAGGTATTTCTTAATCCCTTATCCCAGCAATGTACCCTCCTGCCACTGCAAAGGGAGACTGTCAGCCTTCCAAACACGGAATTGCTTTCAGCCCTGGGCAGCTGCAAGACTGTACAAACTTTTAAACCCTTCTGTGGCTCAAGTCCTTCTACACCACCAGCTCCTCACAAAGAAATTCTCTGGGCTGGGTTTTTTTGTTAATGAATTTTATGATTCTCTCCCAAATTTACATAATGAACTGCCAACAAGTACTAAGGATTATCGTCCTTAGACGTGAAATGATTAAAGTGGTAATTCCTGTACGCATGCAAGAGGCAGTTGCACACAGTAGCTGTAAGAGGGGGTTTTTGTTCTGTTGGGCTTTTTTTCATTTTTTCATTCAAAATAATTTGCAGGCATTTTACTGTGGGCCTGCCCACCCCAAAACATACAGCCCTGGCATAAGAAGGGCCATGGGTGAAGAGGCCCAGGTGAGTCAGAGCCAGGCCTTCCCAGCAGGCTCGTGTTGTGAAACAGCTGTGCTGTAAATGGATTTAATGTGTCTGAAATGTAATTTCTTAGACACCTCTGAGACAGGAGGTAAATATTATCTTCCTCTTGTAGACGGTAGAATTAAGACACAGTTCTGGTTCTACAACTGTAGCTAAATTTCAGGTTATACAATTAGTTTGCATTAAGTTCAGATCAATTCTTTGAATTAGAAATCATCCAGAACAGCATCGCACCTAAGACTGTGAAAAATAATTTGTTACATTTGCATATTTGTCTTTAGGGTAAAATTTGAACTTTTTTTGGAATGTTTTTGTGTGATCTGCTCTATGTTTAGCCCTTCACACCTTTTTGCTATTTAAAAAGTATTTTAATGAAAGGAATTTCTTTCCTTAGCCCAGTAACTGTATCAGTGTTAAAAGTTCAGCTGTACAGAGTGCCTAGGAAAGCATTCAGCTCAGTAATCCATCACTTCCTATGTCTTTTAAATCTTTCTTAATCAAGTCTTGTAATAAATAAAGACTAATACCACGGTGACAACACTGTTTTTTTCAAATTGTTCATTTGCCAGTTTTTAACAAGATAAAGAAATGAATACTTAATGTGGACATTATTTTACCAAAAAAAAAAAAAAAGAACCCAACCCCTGAAACAAACAGACAAAAAGGAGGACACAAAGGAACACACATGGAATGATGAAAAGGAACAATGATATTGCACAACTTCAGGTCTCTCTTCCCAGATTTTGATCCATGTAATTAGGTATGTATGAATTCAGCAAAACATTGTGTCCAGATAAATGTGTGGCCTTTTGAGTGACCCTAGAACTGCAGAGTGTTTTCAGTTCCTTTTGCCTGCTCCTTGGAGTTCTTCTCTAAGGGAGCAGGGTGCTGTCAGCTGCAGGAATAACAAACAAACATGCTGACTCTCCCCTTTTGCTGACCAGTTATCCATAATCTGCACAATTCGATATTGCAAATGCACGAAGCTCTCAAAGGACTTGGGTCATTAAATGCAACTTGTTGGATCAAGTACTCAAACTGTAGCTGAAACACAATCAAGAACATCCCCTAATTTGCGGTGGTTAACTGGAGATTGTGTTTCACTTCACAAGACCAGGGCTTCTCACTGTATCAGGGTGGCACTGAATGTATAGAAGTCACAGTAGGTACATTAAGGAGGGGGAAGAAATAAGGAAAAAAATCATGCTAAGTGGAAAAAGATCTTTACAGCTACAATCTTTGCTAGAGCCTCTCTTAACAAGCACATACTCTTTGCTACAGGAATCGGCTAATTGTGTCATTCTGGCTATAGCAGGACTGTTTGCCCCCACCCCTGCTACTCTTGACAGCCTGTGTTCGTATAAACTTTGCAATGCTGTGCAGAACAAAGTCTGTTTTTCTCCTCTCTGAGTTCATTCCTGGTTGGTGGACTGAGGTGTCAGCCAGCAGGGCTCAACAGATACATTTAATACAGGAGACTGAGATACAGTATGTTTATTCTTAACTTCTGATAGCCTAAGGACTACAAGAACAAGAGATGCAGTATCCATTTGCATATCCAAGACAACCATTTTTAGGGAGAAAAAAGTAGAATAAGTGATCAATACTAACACTACATTAGTTCCAAATATATATTTTTTTCAGCTATGGCAGCTTAACTATTTCTTGTTCATCTGGCCCACTTTTAATCTGGTCAAGTTAAAGGTCACATATTAAAGTTTAAGGACTGTTATTCCATCAAAACAAAAGGAAGTTATAAAAACCCATGAAACCATAGTTTCACTGTAGGCCTTGTTTCAGATCTTCATATTCTGCATCACTTGTAGAAAAGGGATAATGCATCTCAGTTTGCTTACAAGCTAGGAGATCACTTTGAAGTCTGCATATTCCTAACTGCAAACAAAATATAGCACTTTTAACAGGTTATAAATAAACTGGTTTTCAAGCATAGAGCCAGCCCAACAATAACAATACACTATTAAAAAGACCTAAGGCAATGAATTCCATCTCCAATGGAAAAAAAAAAAAAAAAAAAAAATAAAAATAATGTGCAAACAAGCTTAAAACTATTTCTTTGTGCCAGTGTTATAAAATGTAGATTTCAATAAAGCCTTGACCCAAATGCCAGGACTTGTGAAAAGAATCAGAACAAAACTGGTTACTTTATTTAGGAAAAAAATACTCTTATCTTGCTGCTAATAAAATTGGATACACGCAGTTTAAACATTTACAGTTGCTGTAACACTTTACACAATTCCTATATATGGGTGTAAGAACAAACATTAAAAGACAATGGTGGGTCAAGGCTTTACATTAAAAATAACAACCTACTTTTCTATAGTCTCTAAAATACTATGTTTTCCAATATTTGCAGCCATTCAGGAATATTTTTTTATTTATTTATTAGGAAGTGTATACTTTGTGCATGATCTTAATTCCTAATTCCTGGTTCTTTGGGCTGAATGACAAAAGGATCAAACCCATTGAAGTGGATGGTCTCCTTGAAGGTTCAGTAGAGAAACCCTGGCTCAGTTAGTCTCATATGATGAAAGCAGTGCTGCATCCACTGGCTCCATGCAGGATGGACAGGTAAAGGATCTCATCAACCAGTCATCTATACAGTCCAGGTGGTAAATGTGCATGCACGGCAGAAATCGGATAGGGTCCCCATAAACAAAGTCCATCATACAAATGACACATCTGAGGGGGGAAAAAATAAATACGTATTTAAGCTGCTGTTACCAAGTTGGAAATGAAAAACAGTGTACTATCTACCCCTGGATGATTTTAGTATTTGCAGACACTGTGAGGAGCATTCTTGCATAGGAGAAAGGAAAGGGCCTTAGGCTCTTAGAATGGTTTGGGTTGGGAAGGACCCTAAAGCTCCTCAAATTCCGCTGCCCTGCCCTGGTTCTGCATGGCTTTTTTTTTTTTCCCCCCCCAGGAAGCTCCCTTAAATTACAGCCCCTGAAAGCTAAGGCAGGAACAGGATGGCAGGATCAGGTTTCCCAGGGCAGTATCACAGCCACGTGTGAGTGTGACTTACTCTCTGATCTTCTTCTCAGAGCCGTCTCTCCCGGGATCATAGACTCCTTTGGGGAGGTGCTGGATAAGGCCTATCCGCTGCGCTATCCGGATCTGCTCCTCCTCCGTCAGCTGTGTCGCCAGCCGGGTCTGGCTGGGAGTTGGGTGATACACAGGAACAGGGACCTGCTCCTAAAATCAAAATATTCTGGTTAAAAACTACCACACAGGCTTTCCTACCGTTTCATAGCACAGTACAACGTATTCGACTTTTCCTCTCTTAGTCCTAAAAATATTTGTATGAACTCCCACTCCTACTTGGCAATTTCAGGGCTATAATTATACTGAGAACAGGAGAAAGAAGTGAGGCCAGTATTTGAGCAAGGAGCTATTCATGGTTGTTCAGTGCAAAAGCTTTTGATCTCCAGGAATTTTCATACATGAGATACATGGACAACAAACTTCACATGCCAGGAGACAAATAAACCTTTCAGGGACCTGAGGAGCTGCTAAGGTAGGGCATTGAACAACACGAGGGCTAAGGGAGAGCCCCCAGTGTGTGCAACAAAAAGTAGATTCTATGATTTTTTTCCCCCCCCCACATTTAGGAAGAATTGTTTGCTAAGGTAAGGACATTGCCTACTCTTAAAAGCTTTAGAAAGAAAGGTTTTGGGGTTTTTGGTAATAACTATGATTTACACGAACTATTCTGAGCCACACAAGGAACAATCCAGAACTGTGGATTTAATTCTTGTGGGTTAAAAAAATGTCACCTGGACAATAAAAAGAACAGCTTAAGTAATTAACCCAAGATTAACAATTGCTTCTCATATATTAATATAATTTTACAAGTTCTCCCAAGCTAGACTTAAACTGCTGACATGCTTAAGGTACGAATTTTCTAAACAAAATATAGGCAACATACAGCTAACCATGCAGTCCTTCCTCTACCACATTCTCAGAAGCTTCTTTTGAACATTAACAAACTTTATATATTTTCACTAACATTTACCTTAACATGGTACTTAAATTACTTGCCTTTCAAGCATTTTTTGATACATAAACACCAATTTTGAGCAGGATATACTATTAGGACAGTATTGGCCAGTAGCCATGAACCTGCTCTTAACAGGGTGACGATTTCTTGCAAAAGTCCTATTTTGATGGTACTTAAACAACAGAGAAAAATTCAACTTATAATTGTGCCTGAAAATAAACCTTCTGAATCAGAAGCAGAGCACACCAATTAATCTGTTTGGAAAATGCAGCAGAAGTCCTTGCTCATGAGAAATGCTAATCATAGATACACGTTTGCCTGGCAATTCTTCACTGAACACAGTGCCTGCCACTGGCAAGTCAGCTGTGGGGTAAAATTCACAATCTTCTCTTAATTTAGCTACACTAGGATTTCCCCCTCTGATTTCCTGGCAGAACTCAGAGGAATTATGAGAAGGTTCAAAAGACAGAGCGCCAGGGGTTCTCCAAGTGATTAATTTCCTGACTACTCCAAACTGTATTTCACAGAACTCTTTTTAGATCAGCTGCCTTTTAGTGCTTTAAATTATCTAAAGCATTCTCTAATCATCATTTGGATAGAGAAAAGCACCAGCTGAACCTAGGGATGACCTGTCAGATATAACAGTATTCAGAAAATGACTGCAACCTTTGGTGCCAGCAAAATAAAGCCCTTTTCCCCCTGACAAAGGCTGCCGACCCTCTGCGCTGAACACAAGCTTAAGGCAGAGCCCGGTCCTGGTTTTATGTTTCAAGAACTTAACACCACAAACTCTCAGTAATTTTTTTTCCAGGGCTTTGCTGTACTTCCTTGAACAGGTTATTAAATCAATAGCAGAAGACATTATTGCTACCTCCTTTATTTTTTACACATATGTAGAGAACACTCAGCATTTGGAAAGAGATGCACCCTCTTTCATGTCTTCTAAAAAAAAGAAGCGCAGCATAACTAACCACAGGCACAGCACAGGCTGGTGCCAACATGGGCAGGAGGAGGGGAGGCAACTGCACTTAATAGAGCCTTCCTTGCCTAACCCATGGCTGAAAGTCATAGGGCAGAAATACCAGGAAAGGCAAAAACAGGAGGAGAAATAAAGATCAAAAAAAACCCTCAAAATGTCTGAAAGTAGCAATGGCAACTGATAGTGAGTGTCTGTAGCAGAGGAACAAGCAAACTGATCATCTCAGCAAAAATTATACAGCAAAAGGAACTACAATTGAAGAAGAATCTGTTGTAAGTTAGAACAATCACATCTGCACAGCTCTGAAGTGAGCAATCAGTCACACTGCCCACCTACCCAACCACTGCTTCGGTTAAGTCTGGGAGAGTAAATTAAACACGACTTTTAAACCTGTCATAGGCAGGACAAGAACAAAGCCTCATTCTCTTGTTCTAGTCTTTTACAGGCACTTGCTGTGAGTGACCACCATGGGACCATGTACTCGGGGAGCCCACTTCTGCATTACTGCAGAGCCCCTCTCCCCTGGGTATCATGTTCCCTGCAAGGACCTGAAGGGCCACTTGGGCCCCCTTCCTGTGCCAAATACACAAATGCTTTCCCGACTGCCAGCACGGTATGGAAACACTCCTCCCTTTGGCATCCTGTCTCAGGTTCCCTCCCGGCAGAGCCAGCCTGTGCTACATGTCTGACATAGCCCATTAAGGCAGGAATTTATAGTTGCCAGCTGTGCGCTTCTACAATTTCACATACTAGACAAGAATCTCTTGTCAGATGAGTAACTGGCTGAAAACGGTGGTGTCTTTCACCACGCTTGTGAATGCAGAAAGCCCGGGTTGGTGTGGCTGTTGTGAAAAACGTGTAAGGTAGTATTGTAAATAAACGGGAGTGACTGCTCCATACCCAGGCAGGGAACATGCTGTCTGGTGCCACTTTCATCTCACTCCCAATTGCTATTAAAAGCCTGCCCAAACTGAGCCCTGGACACAGGCATACCAGGAAAGTGGAAGAACACAGCTGTGCACATTGCAGAGTGTCAAATTATAGAGTACGTGGACATTGACCCTTTCAACCCAGTCTTTCCCCTCCAACAGGTAAGCAGAAAAGGTGTGTTCATACCTGTATGATTCTAAAAATATTTATAACTATTCATGAGAATACGAGAGCCCGGATTTCTCTGAGAAGTGACATCCCCAGAGGGGTCAAGGTAAGAGATGGAGCACGAAGTGCTCCCACAACAGACCCTGACCATGCCTCACCAAGTCGAGCTGGGCTCCTTCAGCCTCCCTGGCACACCCCCAGGCTGGCCCCATCTCCACCCTGGCAGCTGCATCCTTGGGTTTCGCCGCTACCAGATCTCTGCAGCGTTTTTGGAAGTTAAGCTCATCCGACAACAATTTCAAGCAGCCCGTAAGGATGGAGTGCAGCTCTCCGCGCAGCCTGGGAGGGTTTATCGCCCCTCTGCAAAGCTTTCACAGTGTATAAAGGCTGCTTTCATCAACCCCCATTAAGGCAAGGTCCTGCTCGCTCTGCTGTGGGTGTTCAAGGGTAACAATGTGAGGATTTGACACTTCAGCCAGCTCACATTTGTGCTAGAGGCCCCTTGACATGTATATATATAAAAAAAGATTGTATTACCCAAGTAATTATTATTTTACTCCAAAGACGAGCATGAATTTATAGCTCTGGTGTCTCATATTTCCCTTATCAACCATGGAAAATGTTTTTGCAGACAAAATGACGAAATACTGAACTTCTAGCCAAACTCTGTGTTATTTATCATTTGATATAGATGTCAGGCACTTCAAACCAAGATGAAATTTCATGCTAACTCTATCACTATTTGCCAAAAAAACCTAAAAAAGGCCAAAACAAATAATCAAATCCACATATTCCTGTTGAGCAATGAAATAAAAATCACTTTCTGGCACTTCATTTGCTTTAATCATTATATTCTTCCCATATGAATTCAGTAATGATGAAACACCTCAGATGGCCATAGTCCTGGAGATGCACAACTTTCTTTTGGTTCACGAAGTCAGTGGTGTCAGCACAAGTTTCCCTGACTTTCTGTGCACAGAAATCATTCACTGCCGGTGTTTATTCAACTCTTAAAACCAGCAGTACTAATTTAGACTCAAGGACTACAGCAGGGTTTGTGTCTCCATCTCACCCTGGCTCCTCCTCCTTCGGGGAGAGAAAAAAGCATAGAGGGCATCTGGAGGTCTGCATTTCTCACTCCTAATGAAAATACACATTTTCACACATGGCTTAAAAGGCCCAGACACTTTCTACCTGCAGACTGCCAAGCATGCTTTGGGTTCTCAACTGGAAAAAGGTTTCACTAAGCATGATTTTTAGTTTGAAGTCTCCTCATCAATGCTACTTACCTTGGTTACTTATGCTGCTGTAAATCTGCTTTTCTCTTGTTTTACAGCCTTTTTGTCTGGTTTTTGCAAGTGCCGTGAATTTGTAATACTCTCAAAACAGGTCAGTGGTAGATCAGAAACTCTTAATCCCTGGATAAAGATTATTTTAAGATCCCTCTATGACACATATCAGCTGTATGTTATCAGGGCTTTTGTTTGGTTGTTGTTTTTAGAATTGCACCAACATGCACAAATTATCCTTTCAGGATGGTCAAAGGTGAGATGAAAAATTTGTAACATCTAATAGTTCCAGAGGTTAAAGCTTCACTGCTGTCCCCAAGATCCTGTCTACAGCCACCTCCTTTCCACTACTGAACACTTTGCTAAGTTTCCATCTCTTAAATTTTCTTCCTCACCTAATCCAGTGCTCTCTGTGTGTCTCACCCTGGGACACTGATTTGCATTTTATCACCAGATCAACAGCATATCTGTTAATTCAGTCCGACAAAGGAGACAAACATCTTCCTAGCTACGTTTGCCCTAAACCTTTTTTACACTTTTTTAAATAGCTGCAGCACTTACCCTCCTTTTGACTGCTGCCTAATTAATCAATGCAAATATAACACTTCCATTTGCATTCCCCCAGCCGTTCCCACAGCTCTTTCTCTGCAATGCCTTCCATATGCAAACGTCTTTCATGACACGCGTTGTGTGAAGGCAGCTGCCCTGGTTCACACACAGCTGCAGCAGGGCTGCACAGGCTTTGCTGCTCACCTGCCCTCCAACACCAACCTGACATACAGCCAGGGCTCTCTCCAGCCCCAGCAGCTGAGGTGCTTAGCAGGGAGCCTAAATAACTTCCCTAAATAAGAACAACCTCAGTTTATAGATGTAAAGTCAGGAGGTGAGAAAAAAAAAATGGTGCTTTTGGGGTTTTTTAAAAAATCCCTGCTGAATGTGATGAAATTTTCTCTTCTCACCACTTTATTACTCATAAGGAACTTGCTGAGATGATGGTCCAGGGGCCTTTTCTGTGAATGCCATTCTGATCAGGGCAAAAAGACTCAAACTCCATCCATATGTGAATACACATTCCGAAATCATATCCTCCCCCAAGACACATTAATGTAAAACCATGCGCCTTAATATTGTGCATTATACGACAGCTACAGCTTACTTTAGTAATCCTGAGACTATTACAAGCAGCCTGCCAACTGTAAAAGCCTTCTTCTGCCATACAGAAGAGAACAGTTCATTTATAAAGGTGAATAGCAGTTGCTGTAAAACATCAAGTAATGAAATTGTTACCCTGTCTTTCATATTCCTGCTTCCAGGTAGCCACTCTGTATGAGTAACTGTGAGAGCTGAACACTTAACGTTAGAAAGTTCTTCTGAAAGAAAATCCCCTCCTCTCCCATTTGGAGGGGACACCTGGGACAGACAGCCAGATCAGATCAGATACACATGCACACAGACACACTTCCCACCATGACTCTCTTAAGGGAAGATTACTAAGAATTCTGGTATTGTAGGAATTTGGCACTGTAAATATGGTCAGTAATTAACATTATAATTGACTGAGGAACCAGCGTGCACCAGATGAGAGGAACTTACAGAATTGGAACAGCATTTCTTCAGCTGCTGACTCCAATTAAGAATCAACACCTGGTTTGAGTCATGGATCACTTCAGAGGGAGGTGTTCATTTGGAGAAAGCCACAGTTGTTCTGCAGTGATGGCACAGCCTCATTTAAACTATAACCAGAACTGTGAAATTGCCCTGCATTTTTCACAATTCATCCACTGAAATTACTAGAAAATAAATGTATCTGCAGAGTTGGAAAAGATAAGCAACCATGAAACAGACTCCTGGCTGACAACTCTTAAAATATCACCTGTCTCTGAGCTCAGCTTTGCTACCAAAAATAGGGCTGGGGGAGAGAGAGAAGAGGTACAAAGTAGATGCATCCTGCCTGCTGCTTTCCTAGACAGTGATAAGGGCCACTAGAGAAAAGGACTTTGTTTTCAAGCTTTGTCCCTCTGCTGTCACACAGACCCAAAAAGGCTACCTACTGCCAAGACACATAGTTGGCAGTGCCTTTGCAGCTTGGCCAGAGCAAACTCAGCATCACCTGGCAGATGGAAATCACCTGCAGCTCTGAAGAGTCACCTGCTCTGAAATTCGATGAACCATTAAGGCAAACCTAAATACAAAAGATTAGCAAGAAAGAGTTGTAGGGGAGAATCAGTAATTAAAAAGCAGTAATTAATCCCTGGAAGCACAATCTCCTGACAGAGCCAGACAGTTTTTACATTTCCAGGCTGCACAGCAGGTTTCTCTGACTCAAGGACATCAACCTTGGCGTACGTTCCACTGGCTGATTTCTTGTTCACCAGCTTTGTGCCAGTTTTGGGTGTCCTTATTCCTTTCTCCATCACACATCAGGGTATGAACTTCTTCAGGAAAGTGGGTAACTTACACATCAACACATCCCAGACCACTAAACTGCTCACCAGAGAACTGACTCCATCCCTCCAGACAGCCTCACTGACAGCTCAACTTACAGCATCAGGCTGCAACTTCTGAGAGATAACAAAGCCCTCTTAATAAAGCTCCTAGCATGTTTATTTTAATAATTTTTTTTTATACTGGGAAGGGAAAGATTCATAAACAATTTATAAAAATTCATGCTTTTCTGTCAAGCTGCTGCTTAACAACAAATAAAAACCTGACATTTTGGGGAAAAGGCTGAAAACAAATCTCTCAGTCTGTCTCCTCTGCTGAAAGGTACAGAGTGAACTTAGTGCTGTGGGACTGCTGGGTAGCAGAGAGTAAAAATAAAAAAGAACACCCCAACCAAACAAATGGAGTTAAGTGTGTTTTTTGGAGGCTGCATTCAAGCAAAAGAGACAGGGGGAGCTACAATTGAAGAGCTAACACAACACTAATAGTCCACACAAAATTAGGGGAATCATTCACAATTCCTTGAGACACATGTTTACTTTTTGGAAAGGGCATCAGTCAGTGCAATGTGTTTATAGCATAAATCAAAGGGTTAACAGCTAAAGCATGGTAGCATTGATCATCCTGGGGCACACAAAGTCTGCAGGCAGCCATGACTCTTGCTATGCCAAGTTCTGTCTGCAGCAGCAAACAGGCTTTGTGACAACCAGCCTCACTCCACGATGTCAGACACCTGCAATTTGTCCTGGATATCACCCTCTGTGCACCCCCCCCAAACCACTCCAAGGCTTTGACTCACCTCTGGGTACAGCACACAAAACGGCTTAAGCTCACACGTGCTTCTGCCTCCCTAGACGTGAACTTGGCCCAAATCTACCATCCCAAAACTCCCAAAGCATTGCATCACTCAGACAAGTGCGTGCAAGCCCTCTAGATGAAGGGCTTGGTACGGATCACTGTACAGACATCACCCGGTGAAGAGCACAGGGATACAGGTGACTTCAGGTGGGCACTGCAACACACCAAGAGTAACAGTGCACACCATGCCCTGAACTGCTGCTGAGCCCACAGACTCAGCATAGCTGAGTAAACACACATAGCCCCTGCTTTTGGTGCCAGTTCAGGGAATTTGGGGGTTAGGGCGCAGCTGACTCCAGCTGGTCTCAAACCACACTGCCTGTGGGCCGTGGGTCCCACCACCTCCCTCGCGCTGGCTCCAAGGACACTGCTCGCACCGACTATGAAAAGCAAACAAAAGCCACTGCCCTCAACCGTGTGATCGCTACAGCTGCTGGAAAAGTTGGGAACAGGCAGCCGAGAGGAAAATGGGAGGAGTGCCCCTGTTGGGATTTAAGCCAAGTGTGAAAACCTGACTCCAAACACTTAAAAAATAGCAAGAGTGCTAAAATGTATCTTCGGCAAGAATTAGGTCAGCTTGATGGCAATTCTAAGAACAAAACAGCTCTTCTGAGTACTTCAGGAACAAGGTAGAGAAATGACAGAAATCGGCCCTAATTAGCCAGAAGGACAGGCTGGGGACAACGGGCCAAGCCACGGAATAAACATGAAAATGCACGTAAGCTAAAGGCACAAGCAATCAATCCCATCAGGGCAGGACTGCTGAGGTATAAATATGAGTTCTACTTCAGTGTGTAACAGACATGTGTATATGCATATTTAAATGTGTTAGTTTGAACTAATAAGAACATAACATACAGCAGAGAAATATTATGCAGAACTAGGAATGTATTTTAGAAAAAGAGTGAGTAGGATATCAAAGGATCAGTGTAATCAAGTGATGAATGATCTCATCTCTAGGCTGAGCCTTACTGTTCAACACATGGCAAGCACCCTCCTTGGGCAAAGAGGGCTCTGCAAAGCACAGTTTAAACAGCCTTGCCTAAAGCTGGTTTCCACACACATCCAAAAGCATCCTATCGAGGAGTGCAGGTCCTCCTACATGAAGTTCCTAAAACAGGACTTAAATAGACATAACAATCCCAGCTAGACTGAGAACATTACCCCTACGTAAGGTCTTCTGAGAGGTGTCAGTTCAGCTTCAGATAAGAGGCAAGAGGCAACAAAAACAAGCAGGCCACATCAACTGCAGCCACCTCAGATCATCTACCCTCACATACTATCCTACACGGTGACACTAAATACTTCTCTGTAGCCACCCGGTTGTAAGCAAGCACCAAAAAAGAGGTTTGAAAGAGGACACAGGAGTTCTTTTTATAGAGATACAGTCTGTTATCCAACCAAAATACACAGAAGAGGCAACACAGGAAAGGGCTTCTGCAAGCCTTGACAGGGACCTTTCCCCTTACGAGGGATCAGCTGAGGCAGAGCCAGCCTGGGAAGGTGGCCCAGCAATGGGGACCTCCCAGCAAGGTAAGCCAAGCAGAAACCTGATGAAGAATTTTCCATCAGGACTTGCAGCAAACACAGAAAAGCAGAACTCTCACACAGTGCAAACCTCTGCCACAGCACAGGGAAAGAACTATTGCTCTGCTAGGGATAAATGACTTGGGGGAGAAAAGGGGTAACAGTCCATGTTCTATTGCAGAAGAGCTTCCAAAAGGAGATGGGGCTGGTGATGAGCTGGGTCTGTGTAACCACAAAGCAGGAAAACGGGCAGCAGAGACTGCTGGTGTGGGACAGCTGCTGTGAGACTGTCAGCAAAGCAGCCCATGACAGCAGGGTTTGTTCCAAAACTCCAGAATCTGTGCTATACTTCACGGGATCATAACTTTGTACTCCATTTGAAATATTTTAATTCCCTTTTTAACAAAGCCATCCTCAATTACAAATGCTTGCTGAAGCAGAAAGCTGCCACACCTTGGCAGTTTCACGGTACACTCAGCTCCACAGGCCTTTTTATTTTCTTAATGGCACCTGAATTTCTAACACGTGAGACACAGGTGTGTGATGGAGCCTCAGCCCACACAGCACTGCAGGGGCTGTGCAGAGGCAGCCAGGAGCCTTTCTGAGGCCAGTTAAAGGATATACCAAGCCTGCATTTTGCAACAGCTTAACCACAGCTGGTTTTAAGCATGTTTCTGCCTTAGCCTGCTAGAAAGCCACAGACAGATAAAGCCTCACACACACCTGCTATACACTGGTGCACCTCAAACACAGTCTGAGTCTCTGTGCCACTGTCTGGGTGTAGCTGGTGTGCCAGCTTGCTGAGGATCTCCCTACCATCCACCCAGCCAATGGCTCCTCCCTTCCACCAGATCCTGGGAAACCGACTGGGGATGTCTGTGATTTCTTCCACACTGTGAAGCTGAACTGAGGTTTGAATCAGGGGTACCAGCAGCACCTGAACTGCTGGGCTGTGCACAAGAGATTCTGGCCCACCCCAGGGTGCTGAATAGTGCCGACACTGACACCTTTCCCAGGTACACACTGCCTGCCATCTCCCACTTCAGGGAGAATGAACACACACAAAAAATGCAATTTGACTATTTGTTTAGCATCATTTGATAACATTAATTATTACAACTCCAAGTTTATAAGCAGCATCTGTAAATAGCCAGAGGCACTGATTCAGAGTATGGGCTCATCTCAGCCAGTCATTTGTTAATCTTAAAGGAATGTCTCGGGCATTAAACAATTATTTCTAAATCTGTTGGGTTTTTTAAAGCAGTTCTCTATCTAAAAGCAAGGAATGACTGCATGAATATTAAGGCACACTAAAGCCTGACGGAGCTCCACTCTCATGCAGTATTAGCAGTGAACACAAGGGCAATGTTTCTATTTTTTCCAGTTAAGTCTTGTCCTCGCAAGCAGTGACTCCGCGTTTTTAGCTCGCAGGGCACAAATCCAAATGTGATCTCATGCAACTGTCAAACCTCTTCTAACAGAAAAAAAGGCCTGTGCCAAGAACAGGTAGAAGAATCATAAATAGCTCTCTCAGGAGTTAGTTATACAAGTGAAATATTTCCAGAACACGTTTTCCCTACTATTTTAAAGTTTTAAAAGCACAGAGACAGTCCAATGAGCATCTGGTCATCTCTTTAATGTGTCACCAGACAACACACATTCATTTCACTGCTATGTATGAAACATGAAGCCAGTTGCTGGTGCAAGCAGGACAAGTCACCAATGTTCAGCTTCACAGATGAGTAAGGTACAATGTCCAACACTAACTGTACATGCACCCACCTGGCTAATCAGCCTTTTCAATCTTACAGTGTGGTTTTTTTAAACTCATCATTGGATCCTGACTGTGTTGGTTTCACACCAAAAATACTTGTGTTTGTTTCAGCACAGGTGCTTTCATCAGAGTAGGTGGTTTGAAGGGGGAACTGAAGCAGGTCCAAGGCTCTGCAGGGGTGAGATGGGGGGCACAGAGCCCCACCCAGCCTCTGCAGCCACCACAGCCCCCATTTCACCTTGTTCAGCCCCAAAGAGTTGAAGAAAAACATCTGTTTTGTCAACCCATTCACCCACTCTCATGGGAGATGCCAAGTGCTTTGTTTACGTTGAAACTGGCTTTCTGAAGGAGAACTTGAAGTTTCCACAATGAATTCATCCTGCTGACTGCATGGATCAGTAAGATCTACACAAGTCCCCACTACTACCCCAATAGCACACTTAGTAAGGATTTCAAACACTACCAGGGACTCGGCACTTGAGCACCTACTTAAGTATTTGCCTGAATTAAGGCTCAGGCTGCCACAAAATCTCAGAATAACAGAAAACTGTTTGAGAGGAGGGACATGAAAACAAAGAGGTCATTTTTCTAAATATGGACTGACTGGTTGGAAGACAAAGCCCCATTTCACCCCAACACACCAGCATGAGAGCAGCTGCAAAGTCTGGAGATCTCCAGTCCCAGCTCACCCACACGCAATGACACATCTTACATGTTGTGTGAAGTACACCAGAAACCCTGAACACTAAATACAGTGATACACAGGATGCAGTTTTAGGGCTGGAGTTGAGAAAATCACATGCAAATACATAGTTTATCTGTACAAATTTAAAAGCACTAATTTCACAGGAACATCACCTTTGATTTTCAAATATTCCCACGTACAAGGATAGGGCTCAGGTCCTGCACTGAAGCGTAACTCCACGTAGGTGAGGTACATGCTACTTTCAATACCCCTCTGAGTCAGAAAGGAAAGCCTAATTCATTAACATTATGCTACCAAAACTCTCTCAAGCTTTATGAAGATCTAAAGAAACACTTGTACTTACCATATTCTCCTGCACTAATATTTAGGGTGGAATAACCATGTCCTTGCCACAACCTACACGATCACTAAAATAAGGTTTGTCAGTTTATACACACACAGACAAACTGCAGTCACGACAAAACGCCAGAATGGAGTAACACTGAGCTGTGAGTCAGTAAATCTGGAGGTATTCAGTATCTTACCATATGAAAAAAAATACTCACAGCCTCAGCAAAACAGCTATCACAAAAACCTGGGGGTTCTTTAGGTTTAATTTATGACATTTAGTCTAGAATACACTTTATTACCTTGGGAGTCATAAGGGTGTAACTGCAGAGGTAAGTGTAATAGCTAGATAAGCTCCAAGAGAAGAGAAAAAGCAGATTCTTGCTCAGATTGTAACTTCATAAGCAGAAATATCATCACTCAATTACTACAGAAATATTTTAGTTACCTTTCTAGACTTTTCAGCTCCCTGTAGAGTCCCTGAACAAACAGCCCTCGGAGAGGCAGTGGATGCAGCAGAACAATCTGGGAAGCAGACAGCACTCAGCACTGCTCCTCCAAGTCTGAGGACCTACAGGACTAAGCTCACTTTGTCTCCTCACACATGGCTGCAGTTGAGTGAAGTCATGGAATCTGCTTCCCTGGGGACACCAAAAGATTTGCTGAGTAATCCCTGAACTAAATAGGCAGGTAACAAGGTGAATCTGAATTCCTGTCTTTACTTGGGATACCTTCTTTCTTATAGGTGACTCTCCAGTGCAATGAAAACACAAGTAGAAATTACTGCAGCAAACAATTTTGTTGGTCATTTTGAGTCACACAGTAGAAGAAGAAAGAAATTGATCCTTCTGGGAGATGCGCAGCTCTAGATGATTCCTTGGGAGTGGAAAAGGGCTTGGCATGGCTTTCTCCGTGAATTTTGGCAAAAATGAGTCCAATGTTCATCAAATGAAATCTGCTGAATGCCATAGGTAAGTACCCTACAGGGCAATTTCAGACTAGCAGATCAGGTTAAAGGAAATTTCTTTGCTCTGCTGAAGCTTTGTAGAGAAATTAGCCTTGAAATAACTTACAGGCCTGGTCCTAATTTTTTTCTATCATTCCACATAGCTCTGTATTCCTGGTGATGTCTTCAGCATGTTATGGAATGGTTTACCCTAATTAGAGAGGATAACAGCCAGAGCAGCACCTGAAAAGGTGCTTATCCCTTGCATGTTCTGCAGATGCAAATATTGCCTATGACTTTATTAATAGTCCACATGACAAAATTCACTGCAAGACACTGAGTGGTCATCAGTGATCCCTCCATGACTTAAAAGATGCCCTATTTTAATATTTGCTTTTTTTGTTGTTGTTTTTATTTGGTTTCACTGACTACAGCTGAGACAGATTTTGTATTTCAGGAAAGCAAAGTTGCTAGGACATCATATCCACTAATAAACACAATAAAAATAGAAGCGTTAGCCCAGAAAAACAAAGGCTGAAAGGGATATAGGATCTCTAAATAAATCAGGAGAGTAAACATCAGAGAAACAACTGAAGATCTGTTTGGTACAAGAATAACAGGTGCAAGTTTGCCATAAATGATCCAGAATTGTGAGCTAGCTGCTTGAGCCTCCCTGTAGGGGTAGCAGGGCAAATCTTGACCTGTGTCTTTCAAAAATCATACACGATCTGCAGAAAATAACTGCACTGAGAATATGCAGAACTATCCAGAAATCCCCTTGTTCAGACACTAAAAAACAGTCCAAATCACAAACTTGTTAATATGCCATTTCCAGCACTGTGCTGAACAGGGTTGTTATCCAAATTAATATGTATAACAGCTAGCAGTAATGCTTGTCACATTTAACTCAAAGCTAATTTAAATAAAACATGGAAGATAATGCTTGTTAAATCTGAGCCTTGTTTTGTTGAAGCTATTATAAATGTGTGCAAACATTGTCGTGTCCACCTGGAAGTTTAAGACACTAACAAACCAAAAGCTTTAAGGGTCCGAAAAGAAATTTCTGGACAAAATAATTTTCCATTAGTAATTCTGTTATGACCTTAGCAGGGTTTTTCATAACCTTCGAGTGGAAAACACCTATGGTGGAAGCACAAATGTTCCTGGCCAAACCCTGTATCCTGTACTACAAAACACAGGCAGAAACAGGAATGAAGGCAGGGCTGAAAAAAAAGACTTTTATAAAGCTTATTCTGCTGACCTTATGCTAGCTGGAAGTTCTAGCACATTCTGAAACCTTCAGCTTTACAAACCCACTTATGTTGCTTGAGTAGCACCAGGCAGCTGCACCACTGGTGAGGATTTGGCCCATGGCAAGCAGAAGGTAAGGTCATCAGTGAACAAGTGTGCATGGGATTACTGCACAGGCACTTCACTACTGGAGCACGGTGACCATTCTGCAATTATGATTTAAAATAGTACTTATGTTACTTCAGTTTTCTGTGTTACCTGAATCTATTTAAGGGAGAAAGGGCAATAGCTACCGATCTAATTTAAATAGTTATATTCCATCCAGCTGAAATGTGTTACTGTATTCAAACTGAAATCAGGCCAATGTATTTTGTGAAATAACCCAAGGAAACCTTAGTGGCAGCAAGCAATCTCATTCAGAAAACAATCTCTACAGCCTTGCAGTGCCCCACAGCCATGGCAATGTGGAATATGATCAACAGGAAGGGTGCTGTCCCTTGCTGTCCCAGCACCTCATCTCCTGTGGCTTTGGGGTTTTCTTGGTAGGTCTTCAAACCAAAAATTAAGCCTGACCGGACATAGTTCATGAGATCCAAAAAAGCTGTGAAGATGGTACCTACTGCTCATGTTCAGCATTACTGGTTCTGAATTCAGAACACTGAACAGAAAGGTACTGAGCAAGGGGGTTTGAGCTACATAAGAGCACAGCATTACCCCAGCAAGGACAAGAGTTGGTGATGCTGCCTAACTGGATGCATGAAGAAGCAGCCAGATTTGCTTCTCCAATTTATTTCCTGAAACAGGGCTTTGTCCCTCCATTTGCTTTAAGTAAGACTGGCTCCAGTAGGAAACTAGTGGCCTCCTCTGAGAGACACCACGCTAGAATAAGGAGTCACAACATACAAAACAGGACAGTCAATTTGAGGTAGCCAGCTTAGCTCCTGCTCCTGCATACTTATATGATTTCTTAATTCTTAACATTTTAGACAACAGGGAGGTTGTTTTATTAAAAGCCACAGACACTGGCAGTCCTCACATACATATGCACAAAGGTAATCAAACTCCTAACTGCAGTGACAAAGCTTGCCAAGTTATGTTCAGACTTTGGAAACCGTCCATGGAGTCATAACTGGGAGGTTTGTGTGAGAAAAGAGGCAGAGCAGCACCCACAAAGCAGATCAATCATGTTACTGTGGTCAGTTGTGTCCCAAAGGACATCACACTCTGCTGTGCAATATGAACCGGCAGTGAAACTCTCCATCCACTCCTGCACTTATCAAGTCTATTCATGAACTGTTAGGTAACATTAACAATGTTTCTTTAAAACAGTGAACATCTTTAAAGGTTGTAGACAGATCTATATTCCTTTATTATGTTTTGTTCTGTTTGTTACCTTTATTTTTTTAACCAGAAAGATCACATTTAAGAAAGAGAGAATTCTGTCTACATCAGAGATTTGTCCTGAAGCTGCAAAGCCTCTCCAACTGAAATTAACACTCCAATGAAGTTAGAAATGGTACCTCTGGGCTGCATTTCATGCATAAGACCATTCCCAAATGCACTCACTGCTCAAGCCAATATCAGATATTCGTTCTGTGAACGCTCTGATATGCAGCTAAGTAGCCTTAATTTCAACATGGAAAAGCCAAAACTTCTCTAATACTTGGTGGTAATAGCACACATCTAGTACCTGGCACCTCAAGACCTTTCCAGAGATGTCACTAATATGCAATCTACAGACAGCAAAAAGTGCAGATAAATCCAATCTCCGCCAGGAAGTCAGTTGGGTTCACTAAGCTGATGGGAGCCAAAATAATAAAAGAACCCATTTCAGACACTTGAATGGCATGAGCTGACTCACCAAGGGGTGAGGTAAGCACCAAAGCCACCATGAAGTGACTGGGGAGCACATGGCTGCAAGGAGAAAACAGGAGGGAAAAGCAAAGCAATCCCTTCTGGCTGCAGTGGATGTGTAGATCAGACCTCCCTGCCCCAGAAACACGGACACACACAATGCTGAGCATGAGGCATGCCACATTTCTGCTGACTTCAGCCAGTAGTCTGCTGAAGAGAGAGAGCCCCCGGGCATCTGCTTTGGCCTCGGCTCTGTTCATTCCCGAGCAGTGCCTGTTGAAGCCATTATTTTTAAGTGTCAGAGCAGGATCCTGCCATCAAGTTAAATGAATGCAGATGCTGGTTTGCCCACGTGCCAGAGGTGTACACAGCCCACCACAGGAGCACTGATGGGTTCCATTGGCACCATCCCCGCTGTGGTGAAGGCTACAGGAGAGGAGTATGTGGTGGTGTTAGGCAGTGGCACTTTCTTTAAGGGCTTGGAAAATATCTTTCTCTCCCCAGAAATGCCACAGACACCCAAAAGACTCAAGTTGCTGATGGACTCAGATAAATTCTCCTGTATCTTATCATTTCCCTCACCCTACAGTACACTTCACTGTTTGACTCATTACCCTGAGGTGGAAACATTTGCCTGATCCCTCAACACCAACACACTGTTTGGTAGCATCTGTTATATAGTTGTTACTACCACTTTCCCAGCTTTTGCTTTCCAGTAAAAACACCACCATGGCAGCAGTGCATGATCTGACCAGAGCAAAGAACACATTGACCTCAGGGTATCACGTTCTGTAGAAACTCCTGCTGGAGGCAGGATCCAATTCACTTGTTAACCCAAAGGTAACTGGTTATTATTCAGCTGCAGCACACTGAGGAGACACAGAGACATTAAGTTCTGTATGTTACAGGTGGGAGTACAGAAGTTTGGCCTTCACCAAGTTGGAATCCGGGTAATGGCACATGCATAATATGTGAAAGAAGTGCATACGTGGGGGGGGGGGGGGGGGGGGGGG